>CM055311.2:9692530-9712530 GCA_029255685.2 Silene conica | reverse complement strand
AAGTAAAAAAAAAATATATCTACTCCGTCAAAAAATGTATCAAGGTTTACGTCAAAAAGTAAAAAAAATGTATCTACTCCGTCAAAAAAATGTATATAGGTTTACGTAAAAAGGTAAAAAAAAAAATATATTTACTCCGTAAAAAATGTATCTAAGTTTGTGTAAAAAAGTAAAAAAAAAAAATTATCTACTCCGTCAAAAAATGTAACTAGGTTTATGTAAAATACTAAAAAAAATGTATCTAGGTTTAAGTAAAAAAAAAATGTATCTACTCCGTCAAAAAATGTATATAGGTTTATGTAAAAATGTAATAAAAATGTATCTACTCCGTAAAAAAAGTATCTAGGTTTAAGTAAAAAAATGTATTTACTCCGTCAAAAACTGTATCTAGGTTTATGTAAAAAAGTAAAAAAAATGTATTTATTCTGTCAAAAAATGAATTTAGATTGAAGTAAAAAAATGTATCTAATCCGTTAAAAAATGTATCTAGGTTTATGTAAAAAAGTAAAAAAAAAATATATATATATCTAGCCCGTCAAAAAATGTATCTAGATTTATGTAAAAAAAGTAAAAAAAAAAAAATATATCTACCCCTTCAAAAAATGTATCTAGGTTTATGTAAAAAAAGTAAAAAAATTTATATACTCCGTCAAAAAATGTATCTAGGTTTGCGTAAAAAAGTAAAAAAAATGTATCAACTCCTTCAAAAAATGTATCTAGGTTTATGTAAAAAAAAGTAAAAAAAAAATGTATTTACTCTTTCAAAAAATGTATCTAGGTTTATGTAAAAAAGTAAAAAAAAAATATATCTACTCCGTCAAAAAATGTATCAAGGTTTACGTAAAAAAGTAAAAAAAATGTATCTACTCCGTCAAAAAAATGTATATAGGTTTACGTAAAAAGGTAAAAAAAAATATATTTACTCCGTAAAAAATGTATCTAAGTTTTTGTAAAAAAGTAAAAAAAAAATTATCTACTCCGTCAAAAAATGTAACTAGGTTTATGTAAAATACTAAAAAAAATGTATTTAGGTTTAAGTAAAAAAAAAAATGTATCTACTCCGTCAAAAAATGTATCTAGGTTTATGTAAAAATGTAATAAAAATGTATCTACTCCGTAAAAAAAGTATATAGGTTTAAGTAAAAAAATGTATTTACTCCGTCAAAAACTGTATCTAGGTTTATGTAAAAAAGTAAAAAAAATGTATTTATTCTGTCAAAAAATGAATTTAGATTGAAGTAAAAAAATGTATCTAATCCGTTAAAAAATGTATCTAGGTTTATGTAAAAAAGTAAAAAAAAAAAAATATATATATATCTAGCCCGTCAAAAAATGTATCTAGATTTATGTAAAAAAAGTAAAAAAAAAAAAATATATCTACCCCTTCAAAAAATGTATCTAGGTTTATGTAAAAAAAGTAAAAAAATTTATATACTCCGTCAAAAAATGTATCTAGGTTTGCGTAAAAAAGTAAAAAAAAATGTATCAACTCCTTCAAAAAATGTATCTAGGTTTATGTAAAAAAAAGTAAAAAAAAAATGTATTTACTCTTTCAAAAAATGTATCTAGGTTTATGTAAAAAAGTAAAAAAAAAATATATCTACTCCGTCAAAAAATGTATCAAGGTTTACGTAAAAAAGTAAAAAAAATGTATCTACTCCGTCAAAAAAATGTATATAGGTTTACGTAAAAAGGTAAAAAAAAATATATTTACTCCGTAAAAAATGTATCTAAGTTTTTGTAAAAAAGTAAAAAAAAAAATTATCTACTCCGTCAAAAAATGTAACTAGGTTTATGTAAAATACTAAAAAAAATGTATCTAGGTTTAAGTAAAAAAAAAATGTATCTACTCCGTCAAAAAATGTATCTAGGTTTATGTAAAAATGTAATAAAAATGTATCTACTCCGTAAAAAAAGTATCTAGGTTTAAGTAAAAAAATGTATTTACTCCGTCAAAAACTGTATCTAGGTTTATGTAAAAAAGTAAAAAAAAATGTATTTATTCTGTCAAAAAATGAATTTAGATTGAAGTAAAAAAAATGTATCTAATCCGTTAAAAAATGTATCTAGGTTTATGTAAAAAAGTAAAAAAAAAAAATATATATATCTAGCCCGTCAAAAAATGTATCTAGATTTATGTAAAAAAAGTAAAAAAAAAAAATATATCTACCCCTTCAAAAAATGTATCTAGGTTTATGTAAAAAAAGTAAAAAAATTTATATACTCCGTCAAAAAATGTATCTAGGTTTGCGTAAAAAAGTAAAAAAAAATGTATCAACTCCTTCAAAAAATGTATCTAGGTTTATGTAAAAAAAAGTAAAAAAAAAATGTATTTACTCTTTCAAAAAATGTATCTAGGTTTATGTAAAAAAGTAAAAAAAAAATATATCTACTCCGTCAAAAAATGTATCAAGGTTTACGTAAAAAAGTAAAAAAAATGTATCTACTCCGTCAAAAAAATGTATATAGGTTTACGTAAAAAGGTAAAAAAAAATATATTTACTCCGTAAAAAATGTATCTAAGTTTTTGTAAAAAAGTAAAAAAAAAAATTATCTACTCCGTCAAAAAATGTAACTAGGTTTATGTAAAATACTAAAAAAAATGTATCTAGGTTTAAGTAAAAAAAAAATGTATCTACTCCGTCAAAAAATGTATCTAGGTTTATGTAAAAATGTAATAAAAATGTATCTACTCCGTAAAAAAAGTATCTAGGTTTAAGTAAAAAAATGTATTTACTCCGTCAAAAACTGTATCTAGGTTTATGTAAAAAAGTAAAAAAAATGTATTTATTCTGTCAAAAAATGAATTTAGATTGAAGTAAAAAAATGTATCTAATCCGTTAAAAAATGTATCTAGGTTTATGTAAAAAAGTAAAAAAAAAATATATATATATCTAGCCCGTCAAAAAATGTATCTAGATTTATGTAAAAAAAGTAAAAAAAAAAAAATATATCTACCCATTCAAAAAATGTATCTAGGTTTATGTAAAAAAAGTAAAAAAATTTATATACTCCGTCAAAAAATGTATCTAGGTTTGCGTAAAAAAGTAAAAAAAAATGTATCAACTCCTTCAAAAAATGTATCTAGGTTTATGTAAAAAAGTAAAAAAAAATGTATCTACTTCGTCAAAAAATTTATCTAGGTCTACGTAAAAAAAGTAAAAAAAATGTATCTACTACTTCAAAAAATGTATCTAGGTTTATGTTAAAAAAAGTAAAAAAAAAAATGTATTTACTCTTTCAAAAAATGTATCTAGGTTTATGTAAAAAAATAAAAAAAAAATATATCTACTCCGTCAAAAAATGTATATAGATTTACGTAAAAAAGTAAAAAAAATGTATCTACTCCGTCAAAAAAATGTATATAGGTTTACGTAAAAAGGTTAAATAAAATATATTTACTCCGTAAAAAATGTAACTAAGTTTGTGTAAAAAAGTAAAAAAAAATTATCTACTCTGGCAAAAAATCTATCTAGAATGTGGGTTGTGGGTATTTCTTAACCGTTGATTGTGTTTTAATCCAACGGACGTGACTCGTTCTCACCGTATGCACCGTATAATCGTTCTCACCCGATCCTAAATCTATATATATATATATATATATAATATATATATATATATAGAGAGAGAGAGAGAGAGAGGCCGGATCACGTGAGGCCGCCTATTACGGTGAGGCCGCCGAACCCTTACTATGTTTCACATGATTTTCAATGTTCATTGTACTAATTTCAATGGGATGTAAATTATGGGTCATTCTAGCATTTTATTTGGCCCAAATATTTTCTCTATCTAAAAAAATTATCCATTTTGCTCTTTTTCTTATTTCGTGAAATTTGGACTTAAAATATTCGTTACTCACAAAATATATAATTTTTTATTTCGTGAATCTTGATCTTAAATTTGTGAAACTCGGACCTTATTTCGTGAAACTTGAATTTAAAATGTTTGTTTACTCACAAAATGTTTAATTTCTTATTTCGTGAATCTTGGACCTTAATTTGTGAAACCGTAACCTTATTTCGTGAAACTTGGAATTAAAATGTATGTTCACTCACCAAATATTTAATTTCTTTTTTCGTGAATCTTGGACCTTAATTTGTGAAACCGAAACCTTATTTCGTGAAACTTGAAATTAAAATGTTTGTTTACTCACCAAATGTTTAATTTCTTATTTCGTGAATTTTGAACCTTAATTTGTGAAACCGGAACCTTCTTTCGTGAAACTTGGAATTAAAATGTTTGTTTTTTCACAAAATGTTTAATTTCTTATTTTGTGAATCTTGGACCTTAATTTGTGAAACCGGGACCTTATTTCGTGAAACTTGGACTTATCTCACCTTGATTTCCATCACTAGTATTTATTTTCTAGACCAAAAAATATGTTCTCTAGCTATAAAATGTCATGCCGAATCCAATTATGTTATTAATTTTTTTAAAAAAAGTCCGTAAGGTTGAGTTCTCACAAGGTTCCCATTGTAAGGTGGTTCTCACCGGATCCCAAGTCTATATATATATATATATATATATATAGAAATTGAATTACGCGAGGCACCCTTCTTAGGGTGAGGCCGCTGGACTCATCTCTACCATTCAAATTATTAATAACATGTGGTTTAGATCAAACCACCACTTCTTTTCCTATTTTCCTATTTAGACTAGAAAAAAAAACAATAGAATGAACTAAATGTGTCTATGGTACACAAGAATCACAAAAACAGCGTAATCCGATGTGTATCACTTGCTGCTAGAACAGGAACAATAAGCGAAGATTTACGGAGAATGGCAGAGTTTGAATCAAACTCTGCCATGCTCGAATCCCATTATTTCTCTCATTTTATTTATCATTATTAAAATTATAATTACAAGGAATACATATATGTATACGATCCAGAAAAGAGCAGTACTACAAACTCGGAACATCAGCTTCGCAGCTCTTCTGGTCGAAAGGTTTCCAAGAGTGAAGGGCGCAATCATTTTGTAGATGAAGCTTCATCTTCACTAGGTTTTTTCACGCTTTGACCTTGTTTGTTTGCCCCGGCTTGAACCTGCGGATATAACACAAGGAAAGCTCAGTTTTGTTCCAGATTTACACGAACAATTGAGGTGGACAAAATCGCTTTCATATTAATTCAGTCCCTCCTACAGAATACAGGATGCAGAAAACAGAATGCACACATAAGAATCACAAAAACATCGTATACATATATCTCTCTGTTTCTTCTGTATTTGAATCTAAAGAAGGGAGAATGGCAGAGTTTGAATCCGTCCTTGGTATAAAAAATATGAATAGTAGTGAACAGATTCGGGCTATGTTTCGGATCAAAATGGCGATCCAAAGATTGTCGAAACTTGTCCGTATAATCTTTAAATGTCCAAGTTTCACAAAATTATATATTTTGTGCGCAACAAATATTTTAAGTCCAAGTTTCACGAAATAAGGTTCCGGTTTCACAAATTAAGGTTCAAGATTCACAAAATAAGAAATTAAACATTTCGTGAGTAAACAAATATTTTAAGTCCAAGTTTCACGAAATAAGGTCCCGGTTTCACAAATTAAGGTCCAAGTTTCACGAAATAAGAAATTAAACATTTCGTGATTAAACAAACTTTTTAAGTCCAAGTTTCACGAAATAAGGTTCCGGTTTCACAAATTAAGGTCCAAAATTCACGAAGTAAGAAATTAAACAATTCGTGAGTAAACAAACATTTTAAGTCCAAGTTTCCCGAAATAAGGTTCCGGTTTTACAAATTAAGGTCCAAGAATTACGAAATAAAAAATTTAAAAATTTCGTGAGTAAACAAACATTTTAAGTCCAAGTTTCACAAAATAAGGTCCCGGTTTCACAAATTAAGGTCTAAGATTCACGAAATAAAAAATTTTATATTTTGTGCGCAACAAATATTTTAAGTCCAAGTTTCACGAAATAAGGTTCCGGTTTCACAAATTAAGGTCCAAGATTCACAAAATAAGAAATTAAACATTTCGTGAGTAAACAAATATTTTATGTCCAAGTTTCACGAAATAAGGTTCCGGTTTCACAAATTAAGGTCCAAGTTTCACGAAATAAGAAATTACACATTTCGTGATTAAACAAACTTTTTAAATCCAAGTTTCACGAAATAAGGTTCCGGTTTCACAAATTAAGGTCCAAAATTCACGAAGTAAGAAATTAAACAATTCGTGAGTAAACAAACATTTTAAGTCCAAGTTTCACGAAATAAGGTTCCGGTTTCACAAATTAAGGTCCAAGATTCACAAAATAAGAAATTAAACATTTCGTGAGTAAACAAATATTTTATGTCCAAGTTTCACGAAATAAGGTTCCGGTTTCACAAATTAAGGTCCAAGTTTCACGAAATAAGAAATTACACATTTCGTGATTAAACAAACTTTTTAAATCCAAGTTTCACGAAATAAGGTTCCGGTTTCACAAATTAAGGTCCAAAATTCACGAAGTAAGAAATTAAACAATTCGTGAGTAAACAAACATTTTAAGTCCAAGTTTCACGAAATAAGGTTCCGGTTTCACAAATTAAGGTCCAAGATTTACGAAATAAAAAATTAAAAATTTCGGGAGTAAACAAACATTTTAAGTCCAAGTTTCACAAAATAAGGTCCCGGTTTCACAAATTAAGGTCCAAGATTCACGAAATAAAAAATTTTATATTTTGTGCGCAACAAATATTTTAAGTCCAAGTTTCACGAAATAAAGTTACGGTTTCACAAATTAAGGTCCAAGATTCACAAAATAAGAAATTAAACATTTCGTGAGTAAACAAATATTTTAAGTCCAAGTTTCACGAAATAAGGTCCCGGTATCACAAATTAAGGTCCAAGTTTCACGAAATAAGAAATTAAACATTTCGTGATGAAACAAACTTTTTAAGTCCAAGATTCACGAAATAAGGTCCCGGTTTCACAAATTAAGGTCCAAGTTTCACGAAATAAGAAATTAAACATTTCGTGATGAAACAAACTTTTTAAGTCCAAGTTTCACGAAATAAGGTTCCGATTTCACAAATTAAGGTCCAACATTCACGAAGTAAGAAATTAAACAATTCGTGAGTAAACAAACATTTTAAGTCCAAGTTTCACGAAATAAGGTTCCGGTTTCACAAATTAAGGTCCAAAATTCACGAAGTAAGAAATTAAACAATTCGTGAGTAAACAAACATTTTAAGTCCAAGTTTCACGAAATAAGGTTCCGGTTTCACAAATTAAGGTCCAAAATTCACGAAGTAAGAAATTAAACAATTCGTGAGTAAACAAACATTTTAAGTCAAAGTTTCACGAAATAAGGTTACGGTTTCACAAATTAAGGTCCAAGATTTACGAAATAAAAAATTAAAAATTTCGTGAGTAAACACACATTTTAAGTCCAAGATTCACAATATAAGGTCCCGGTTTCACAAATTAAGGTCCAAGATTCACGAAATAAAAAATTTTATATTTTGTGCGCAACAAATATTTTAAGTCCAAGTTTCACGAAATAAGGTCCCGGTTTCACAAATTAAGGTCCAAGTTTCACGAAATAAGAAATTAAACATTTCGTGATGAAACAAACTTTTTAAGTCCAAGTTTCACGAAATAAGGTTCCGGTTTCACAAATTAAGGTCCAAAATTCACGAAGTAAGAAATTAAACAATTCGTGAGTAAACAAACATTTTAAGTCCAAGTTTCACGAAATAAGGTTCCGGTTTCACAAATTAAGGTCCAAAATTCACGAAGTAAGAAATTAAACAATTCGTGAGTAAACAAACATTTTAAGTCAAAGTTTCACGAAATAAGGTTACGGTTTCACAAATTAAGGTCCAAGATTTACGAAATAAAAAATTAAAAATTTCGTGAGTAAACACACATTTTAAGTCCAAGATTCACAATATAAGGTCCCGGTTTCACAAATTAAGGTCCAAGATTCACGAAATAAAAAATTTTATATTTTGTGCGCAACAAATATTTTAAGTCCAAGTTTCACGAAATAAGGTTCTGGTATCACAAATTAAGGTCCAAGATTCACAAAATAATAAATTAAACATTTCGTGAGTAAACAAATATTTGAAGTCCAAGTTTCACGAAATAAGGTTCCGGTTTCACAAATTAAGGTCCAAGTTTCACGAAATAAGAAATTAAACATTTCGTGATTAAACAAACTTTTTAAGTCCAAGTTTCACGAAATAAGGTTCTGGTTTCACAAATTAAGGTCCAAAATTCACGAAGTAAGAAATTAAACAATTCGTGAGTAAACAAACATTTTAAGTCCAAGTTTCACGAAATAAGGTTCCGGTTTCACAAGTTAAGGTCCAAAATTCACGAAGTAAGAAATTAAACAATTCGTGAGTAAACAAACATTTTAAGTCCAAGTTTCACGAAATAAGGTTACGGTTTCACAAATTAAGGTCCAAGATTCACGAAATAAAAAATTTTATATTTTGTGCGCAACAAATATTTTAAGTCCAAGTTTCACGAAATAAGGTTCCGGTATCACAAATTAAGGTCCAAGATTCACAAAATAATAAATTAAACATTTCGTGAGTAAACAAATATTTGAAGTCCATGTTTCACGAAATAAGGTCCCGGTTTCACAAATTAAGGTCCAAGTTTCACGAAATAAGAAATTAAACATTTCGTGATTAAACAAACTTTTTAAGTCCAAGTTTCACGAAATAAGGTTCCGGTTTCACAAATTAAGGTCCAAAATTCACGAAGTAAGAAATTAAATAATTCGTGAGTAAACAACCATTTTAAGTCCAAGTTTCACGAAATAAGGTTCCGGTTTCACAAATTAAGGTCCAAGATTTACGAAATAAAAAATTTAAAAATTTCAAGAGTAAACAAAACATTTTAAGTCCAAGTTTCACAAAATAAGGTCCCGTTTTGACAAATTAAGGTCCAAGATTCACGAAATAAAAAAATTTATATTTTGCGCGCAACAAATATTTTAAGTCCAAATTTCACGAAATAAGGTTACGGTTTCACAAAATAAGTTCCAAGATTCACAAAATAAGAAATTAAACATTTTGTGAGTAAACAAACATTTTAAGTCCAAGTTTCACGAAAAAAGGTCCCGAGTTCACAAATTAAGGTCCAAGTTTCACGAAATAAGAAATTACACATTTCGTGATTAAACAAACTTTTTAAGTCCAAGTTTCACGAAATAAGGTTCCGGTTTCACAAATTAAGGTCCAAAATTCACGAAGTAAGAAATTAAACAATTCGTGAGTAAACAAACATTTTAAGTCCAAGTTTCACGAAATAAGGTTCCGGTTTCACAAATTAAGGTCCAAAATTCACGAAGTAAGAAATTAAACAATTCGTGAGTATACAAACATTTTAAGTCAAAGTTTCACGAAATAAGGTTACGGTTTCACAAATTAAGGTCCAAGATTTACGAAATAAAAAATTAAAAATTTCGTGAGTAAACACACATTTTAAGTCCAAGATTCACAATATAAGGTCCCGGTTTCACAAATTAAGGTCCAAGATTCACGAAATAAAAAATTTTATATTTTGTGCGCAACAAATATTTTAAGTCCAAGTTTCACGAAATAAGGTTCCGGTATCACAAATTAAGGTCCAAGATTCACAAAATAATAAATTAAACATTTCGTGAGTAAACAAATATTTGAAGTCCAAGTTTCACGAAATAAGGTCCCGGTTTCACAAATTAAGGTCCAAGTTTCACGAAATAAGAAATTAAACATTTCGTGATTAAACAAACTTTTTAAGTCCAAGTTTCACGAAATAAGGTTCCGGTTTCACAAATTAAGGTCCAAAATTCACGAAGTAAGAAATTAAACAATTCGTGAGTAAACAAACATTTTAAGTCCAAGTTTCACGAAATAAGGTTCCGGTTTCACAAGTTAAGGTCCAAAATTCACGAAGTAAGAAATTAAACAATTCGTGAGTAAACAAACATTTTAAGTCCAAGTTTCACGAAATAAGGTTACGGTTTCACAAATTAAGGTCCAAGATTTATGAAATAAAAAATTAAAAATTCGTGAGTAAACAAACATTTTAAGTCCAAGTTTCACAAAATAAGGTCCCGGTTTCACAAATTAAGGTCCAAGATTCACGAAATAAAAAAATTTATATTTTGTGCGCAACAAATATTTTAAGTCCAAGTTTCACGAAATAAGGTTCCGGTTTCACAAATTAAGGTCCAAGATTCACAAAATAAGAAATTAAACATTTCGTGAGTAAACAAATATTTTAAGTCCAAGTTTCACGAAATAAGGTTCCGGTTTCACAAATTAAGGTCCAAGTTTCACGAAATAAGAAATTACACATTTCGTGATTAAACAAACTTTTTAAATCCAAGTTTCACGAAATAAGGTTCCGGTTTCACAGATTAAGGTCCAAAATTCACGAAGTAAGAAATTAAACAATTCGTGAGTAAACAAATATTTTAAGTCCAAGTTTCACGAAATAAGGTCCCGGTTTCACAAATTAAGGTCCAAGATTTACGAAATAAAAAATTTAAAAATTTCAAGAGTAAACAAAACATTTTAAGTCCAAGTTTCACAAAATAAGGCCCGTTTGGACAAATTAAGGTCCAAGATTCACGAAATAAAAAAATTTATATTTTGCGCGCAACAAATATTTTAAGTCCAAATTTCACGAAATAAGGTTACGGTTTCACAAAATAAGTTCCAAGATTCACAAAATAAGAAATTAAACATTTTGTGAGTAAACAAACATTTTAAGTCCAAGTTTCACGAAAAAAGGTCCCGAGTTCACAAATTAAGGTCCAAGTTTCACGAAATAAGAAATTACACATTTCGTGATTAAACAAACTTTTTAAGTCCAAGTTTCACGAAATAAGGTTCCGGTTTCACAAATTAAGGTCCAAAATTCACGAAGTAAGAAATTAAACAATTCGTGAGTAAACAAACATTTTAAGTCCAAGTTTCACGAAATAAGGTTCCGGTTTCACAAATTAAGGTCCAAAATTCACGAAGTAAGAAATTAAACAATTCGTGAGTATACAAACATTTTAAGTCAAAGTTTCACGAAATAAGGTTACGGTTTCACAAATTAAGGTCCAAGATTTACGAAATAAAAAATTAAAAATTTCGTGAGTAAACACACATTTTAAGTCCAAGATTCACAATATAAGGTCCCGGTTTCACAAATTAAGGTCCAAGATTCACGAAATAAAAAATTTTATATTTTGTGCGCAACAAATATTTTAAGTCCAAGTTTCACGAAATAAGGTTCCGGTATCACAAATTAAGGTCCAAGATTCACAAAATAATAAATTAAACATTTCGTGAGTAAACAAATATTTGAAGTCCAAGTTTCACGAAATAAGGTCCCGGTTTCACAAATTAAGGTCCAAGTTTCACGAAATAAGAAATTAAACATTTCGTGATTAAACAAACTTTTTAAGTCCAAGTTTCACGAAATAAGGTTCCGGTTTCACAAATTAAGGTCCAAAATTCACGAAGTAAGAAATTAAACAATTCGTGAGTAAACAAACATTTTAAGTCCAAGTTTCACGAAATAAGGTTCCGGTTTCACAAGTTAAGGTCCAAAATTCACGAAGTAAGAAATTAAACAATTCGTGAGTAAACAAACATTTTAAGTCCAAGTTTCACGAAATAAGGTTACGGTTTCACAAATTAAGGTCCAAGATTTATGAAATAAAAAATTAAAAATTCGTGAGTAAACAAACATTTTAAGTCCAAGTTTCACAAAATAAGGTCCCGGTTTCACAAATTAAGGTCCAAGATTCACGAAATAAAAAAATTTATATTTTGTGCGCAACAAATATTTTAAGTCCAAGTTTCACGAAATAAGGTTCCGGTTTCACAAATTAAGGTCCAAGATTCACAAAATAAGAAATTAAACATTTCGTGAGTAAACAAATATTTTAAGTCCAAGTTTCACGAAATAAGGTTCCGGTTTCACAAATTAAGGTCCAAGTTTCACGAAATAAGAAATTACACATTTCGTGATTAAACAAACTTTTTAAATCCAAGTTTCACGAAATAAGGTTCCGGTTTCACAGATTAAGGTCCAAAATTCACGAAGTAAGAAATTAAACAATTCGTGAGTAAACAAATATTTTAAGTCCAAGTTTCACGAAATAAGGTCCCGGTTTCACAAATTAAGGTCCAAGTTTCACGAAATAAGAAATTAAACATTTCGTGATGAAACAAACTTTTTAAGTCCAAGTTTCACGAAATAAGGTTCCGATATCACAAATTAAGGTCCAAAATTCACGAAGTAAGAAATTAAACAATTCGTGAGTAAACAAACATTTTAAGTCTAAGTTTCACGAAATAAGGTTCCGGTTTCACAAATTAAGGTCCACGATTTACGAAATAAAAAATTTAAAAATTTCGTGACTAAACAAACATTTTAAGTCTAAGTTTCACAAAACAAGGTCTCGGTTTCACAAATTAAGGTCCAAGATTCACGAAATAAAAAATTTTATATTTTGTGCGCAACAAATATTTTAAGTCCAAATTTCACGAAATTAGGTTCCGGTTTCACAAATTAAGGTCCAAGATTCACAAAATAAGAAATTAAACATTTCGTGAGTAAACAAACATTTTAAGTCCAAGTTTCACGAAATAAAGTCCCGGTTTCACAAATTAAGGTCCAAGTTTCACGAAATAAGAAATTACACATTTCGTGATTAAACAAACTTTTTAAGTCCAAGTTTCACGAAATAAGGTTCCGGTTTCACAAATTAAGGTCCAAAATTCACGAAGTAAGAAATTAAACAATTCGTGAGTAAACAAACATTTTAAGTCCAAGTTTCACGAAATAAGGTTCCGGTTTCACAAATTAAGGTCCAAAATTCACGAAGTAAGAAATTAAACAATTCGTGAGTAAACAAACATTTTAAGTCAAAGTTTCACGAAATAAGGTTACGGTTTCACAAATTAAGGTCCAAGATTTACGAAATAAAAAATTAAAAATTTCGTGAGTAAACACACATTTTAAGTCCAAGATTCACAATATAAGGTCCCGGTTTCACAAATTAAGGTCCAAGATTCACGAAATAAAAAATTTTATATTTTGTGCGCAACAAATATTTTAAGTCCAAGTTTCACGAAATAAGGTTCCGGTATCACAAATTAAGGTCCAAGATTCACAAAATAATAAATTAAACATTTCGTGAGTAAACAAATATTTGAAGTCCAAGTTTCACGAAATAAGGTCCCGGTTTCACAAATTAAGGTCCAAGTTTCACGAAATAAGAAATTAAACAATTCGTGAGTAAACAAACATTTTAAGTCCAAGTTTCACGAAATAAGGTTCCGGTTTCACAAGTTAAGGTCCAAAATTCACGAAGTAAGAAATTAAACAATTCGTGAGTAAACAAACATTTTAAGTCCAAGTTTCACGAAATAAGGTTACGGTTTCACAAATTAAGGTCCAAGATTCACGAAATAAAAAATTTTATATTTTGTGCGCAACAAATATTTTAAGTCCAAGTTTCACGAAATAAGGTTCCGGTATCACAAATTAAGGTCCAAGATTCACAAAATAATAAATTAAACATTTCGTGAGTAAACAAATATTTGAAGTCCATGTTTCACGAAATAAGGTCCCGGTTTCACAAATTAAGGTCCAAGTTTCACGAAATAAGAAATTAAACATTTGGTGATTAAACAAACTTTTTAAGTCCAAGTTTCACGAAATAAGGTTCCGGTCTCACAAATTAAGGTCCAAAATTCACGAAGTAAGAAATTAAATAATTCGTGAGTAAACAAACATTTTAAGTCCAAGTTTCACGAAATAAGGTTCCGGTTTCACAAATTAAGGTCCAAGATTTACGAAATAAAAAATTTAAAAATTTCAAGAGTAAACAAAACATTTTAAGTCCAAGTTTCACAAAATAAGGCCCGTTTGGACAAATTAAGGTCCAAGATTCACGAAATAAAAAAATTTATATTTTGCGCGCAACAAATATTTTAAGTCCAAATTTCACGAAATAAGGTTACGGTTTCACAAAATAAGTTCCAAGATTCACAAAATAAGAAATTAAACATTTTGTGAGTAAACAAACATTTTAAGTCCAAGTTTCACGAAAAAAGGTCCCGAGTTCACAAATTAAGGTCCAAGTTTCACGAAATAAGAAATTACACATTTCGTGATTAAACAAACTTTTTAAGTCCAAGTTTCACGAAATAAGGTTCCGGTTTTACAAATTAAGGTCCAAAATTCACGAAGTAAGAAATTAAACAATTCGTGAGTAAACAAACATTTTAAGTCCAAGTTTCACGAAATAAGGTTCCGGTTTCACAAATTAAGGTCCAAAATTCACGAAGTAAGAAATTAAACAATTCGTGAGTATACAAACATTTTAAGTCAAAGTTTCACGAAATAAGGTTACGATTTCACAAATTAAGGTCCAAGATTTACGAAATAAAAAATTAAAAATTTCGTGAGTAAACACACATTTTAAGTCCAAGATTCACAATATAAGGTCCCGGTTTCACAAATTAAGGTCCAAGATTCACGAAATAAAAAATTTTATATTTTGTGCGCAACAAATATTTTAAGTCCAAGTTTCACGAAATAAGGTTCCGGTATCACAAATTAAGGTCCAAGATTCACAAAATAATAAATTAAACATTTCGTGAGTAAACAAATATTTGAAGTCCAAGTTTCACGAAATAAGGTCCCGGTTTCACAAATTAAGGTCCAAGTTTCACGAAATAAGAAATTAAACATTTCGTGATTAAACAAACTTTTTAAGTCCAAGTTTCACGAAATAAGGTTCCGGTTTCACAAATTAAGGTCCAAAATTCACGAAGTAAGAAATTAAACAATTCGTGAGTAAACAAACATTTTAAGTCCAAGTTTCACGAAATAAGGTTCCGGTTTCACAAGTTAAGGTCCAAAATTCACGAAGTAAGAAATTAAACAATTCGTGAGTAAACAAACATTTTAAGTCCAAGTTTCACGAAATAAGGTTACGGTTTCACAAATTAAGGTCCAAGATTTATGAAATAAAAAATTAAAAATTCGTGAGTAAACAAACATTTTAAGTCCAAGTTTCACAAAATAAGGTCCCGGTTTCACAAATTAAGGTCCAAGATTCACGAAATAAAAAAATTTATATTTTGTGCGCAACAAATATTTTAAGTCCAAGTTTCACGAAATAAGGTTCCGGTTTCACAAATTAAGGTCCAAGATTCACAAAATAAGAAATTAAACATTTCGTGAGTAAACAAATATTTTAAGTCCAAGTTTCACGAAATAAGGTTCCGGTTTCACAAATTAAGGTCCAAGTTTCACGAAATAAGAAATTACACATTTCGTGATTAAACAAACTTTTTAAATCCAAGTTTCACGAAATAAGGTTCCGGTTTCACAGATTAAGGTCCAAAATTCACGAAGTAAGAAATTAAACAATTCGTGAGTAAACAAATATTTTAAGTCCAAGTTTCACGAAATAAGGTCCCGGTTTCACAAATTAAGGTCCAAGTTTCACGAAATAAGAAATTAAACATTTCGTGATGAAACAAACTTTTTAAGTCCAAGTTTCACGAAATAAGGTTCCGATTTCACAAATTAAGGTCCAAAATTCACGAAGTAAGAAATTAAACAATTCGTGAGTAAACAAACATTTTAAGTCTAAGTTTCACGAAATAAGGTTCCGGTTTCACAAATTAAGGTCCACGATTTACGAAATAAAAAATTTAAAAATTTCGTGACTAAACAAACATTTTAAGTCTAAGTTTCACAAAACAAGGTCTCGGTTTCACAAATTAAGGTCCAAGATTCACGAAATAAAAAATTTTATATTTTGTGCGCAACAAATATTTTAAGTCCAAATTTCACGAAATTAGGTTCCGGTTTCACAAATTAAGGTCCAAGATTCACAAAATAAGAAATTAAACATTTCGTGAGTAAACAAACATTTTAAGTCCAAGTTTCACGAAATAAAGTCCCGGTTTCACAAATTAAGGTCCAAGTTTCACGAAATAAGAAATTACACATTTCGTGATTAAACAAACTTTTTAAGTCCAAGTTTCACGAAATAAGGTTCCGGTTTCACAAATTAAGGTCCAAAATTCACGAAGTAAGAAATTAAACAATTCGTGAGTAAACAAACATTTTAAGTCCAAGTTTCACGAAATAAGGTTCCGGTTTCATAAATTAAGGTCCAAAATTCACGAAGTAAGAAATTAAACAATTCGTGAGTAAACAAACATTTTAAGTCAAAGTTTCACGAAATAAGGTTACGGTTTCACAAATTAAGGTCCAAGATTTACGAAATAAAAAATTAAAAATTTCGTGAGTAAACACACATTTTAAGTCCAAGATTCACAATATAAGGTCCCGGTTTCACAAATTAAGGTCCAAGATTCACGAAATAAAAAATTTTATATTTTGTGCGCAACAAATATTTTAAGTCCAAGTTTCACGAAATAAGGTTCCGGTATCACAAATTAAGGTCCAAGATTCACAAAATAATAAATTAAACATTTCGTGAGTAAACAAATATTTGAAGTCCAAGTTTCACGAAATAAGGTCCCGGTTTCACAAATTAAGGTCCAAGTTTCACGAAATAAGAAATTAAACATTTCGTGATTAAACAAACTTTTTAAGTCCAAGTTTCACGAAATAAGGTTCCGGTTTCACAAATTAAGGTCCAAAATTCACGAAGTAAGAAATTAAACAATTCGTGAGTAAACAAACATTTTAAGTCCAAGTTTCACGAAATAAGGTTCCGGTTTCACAAGTTAAGGTCCAAAATTCACGAAGTAAGAAATTAAACAATTCGTGAGTAAACAAACATTTTAAGTCCAAGTTTCACGAAATAAGGTTACGGTTTCACAAATTAAGGTCCAAGATTTATGAAATAAAAAATTAAAAATTCGTGAGTAAACAAACATTTTAAGTCCAAGTTTCACAAAATAAGGTCCTGGTTTCACAAATTAAGGTCCAAGATTCACGAAATAAAAAATTTTATATTTTGTGCGCAACAAATATTTTAAGTCCAAGTTTCACGAAATAAGGTTCCGGTATCACAAATTAAGGTCCAAGATTCACAAAATAATAAATTAAACATTTCGTGAGTAAACAAATATTTGAAGTCCAAGTTTCACGAAATAAGGTCCCGGTTTCACAAATTAAGTTCCAAGTTTCACGAAATAAGAAATTAAACATTTCGTGATTAAACAAACTTTTTAAGTCCAAGTTTCACGAAATAAGGTTCCGGTTTCACAAATTAAGGTCCAAAATACACGAAGTAAGAAATTAAACAATTCGTGAGTAAACAAACATTTTAAGTCCAAGTTTCACGAAATAAGGTTCCGGTTTCACAAATTAAGGTCCAAGATTTACGAAATAAAAAATTTAAAAATTTCGTGAGTAAACAAAACATTTTAAGTCCAAGTTTCACAAAATAAGGTCCCGTTTTGACAAATTAAGGTCCAAGATTCACGAAATAAAAAAATTTATATTTTGCGCGCAACAAATATTTTAAGTCCAAATTTCACGAAATAAGGTTACGGTTTCACAAATTAAGGTCCAAGATTCACAAAATAAGAAATTAAACATTTCGTGAGTAAACAAACATTTTAAGTCCAAGTTTCACGAAATAAGGTCCCGAGTTCACAAATTAAGGTCCAAGTTTCACGAAATAAGAAATTACACATTTCGCGATTAAACAAACTTTTTAAGTCCAAGTTTCACGAAATAAGGTTCCGGTTTCACAAATTAAGGTCCAAAATTCACGAAGTAAGAAATTAAACAATTCGTGAGTAAACAAACATTTTAAGTCCAAGTTTCACGAAATAAGGTTCCGGTTTCACAAATTAAGGTCCAAGATTTACGAAATAAAAAATTTAAAAATTTCGTTAGTAAACAAACATTTTAAGTCCAAGTTTCACAAAATAAGTTCCCGTTTTGACAAATTAAGGTCCAAGATTCACGAAATAAAAAATTTTATATTTTGTGCGCAACAAATATTTTAAGTCCAAATTTCACGAAATAAGGTTCCGGTTTCACAAATTAAGGTTCCAGATTCACAAAATAAGAAATTAAACATTTCGTGAGTAAACAAACATTTTTAGTCCAAGTTTCACGAAATAAGGTCTCAGGTTCACAAATTAAAGTCCGAGTTTTACGAAATAAGAAATTACACATTTCGTGATTAAACAAACTTTTTAAGTCCAAGTTTCACGAAATAAGGTTCCGGTTTTACAAATTAAGGTCCAAAATTCACGAAGTAAGAAATTAAACAATTCGTGAGTAAACAAACATTTTAAGTCCAAGTTTCACGAAATAAGGTTCCGGTTTCACAAATTAAGGTCCAAGATTTACGAAATAAAAAATTAAAAATTTCGTGAGTAAACAAACATTTTAAATCCAAGTTTCACGAAATAAGGTTCCGGTTTCACAAATTAAGGTCCAAGATTTACGAAATAAAAAATTAAAAATTTCGTGGGTAAACAAACATTTTAAGTCCACGTTTCACAAAATAAGGTCCCGGTTTCACAAATTAAGCTCGAAGAATCACAAAATAAGAAATTAAACATTTTGTTAATAAACAAATTTTTTAAGCCCAAATTTCACGAAATAAGAAAAAGAACAAAATGAATAATTTTTTTAGATAGAGAAAATATTTGGGCCAAATGAATTGTTATAAATGACCCATAATTTTCATCTCATTGAAATTAGTCCAATGAACATTGAAAATCATGTGCAACATAGTAAGGGTTCGGCGGCCTCACCGTAATAGGCGGCCTCTATATATATATATATATATATATATATATATACATAATTATCAGAAATGCAGTTATGTAAGACAGGAGCAATAGAATAGTAGCACGCACAAATAGACTTGAAAATTTAGCAGTAACAGCCCTATAACATAATTTTATTAATGCTTTCACCATACCCACAAACCCACAACAAATACACCCCATATTCACCATCAAAACCACATAAACGTTCGTAAAAACATAAATGTCAAGTTACTTAAAGACAAGGTCGAGTTGCTCATTATCGTCACCTCAAGCGTATTGTGCTCCGATTTCTTCCTCCACAATGTAAGAATCGACCTCGGGATCGTCCAAGTCAACTCCTTAAAACATAAAAACGTAAATTAGAAGCCTAAAACGATTTAGGGCAAAAACAGCCCGGAAATGAAAGGTTGAGAATCGAAAAACAAAAGTGATAGAAAGAACGGTAGATATGGGTTGTGGGTATTTCTTAACCGTTGATTGTGTTTTAATCCAACGGACGTGACTCGTTCTCACCGTATGCACCGTATAATCGTTCGCACCCGATCCTAAATCTATCTATATATAGATAGATTTAGGATCGGGTGCGAACGATTATACGGTGCATACGGTGAGAACGAGTCACGTCCGTTGGATTAAAACACAATCAACGGTTTATATATATATATAGATATATAGGTAGATTTAGGATCGGGTGAGAACGATTATACGGTGCATACGGTGAGAACGAGTCACGTCCGTTGGATTAAAACACAATCAACGGTTAAGAAATACCCACAACCCACATTCTAGATATATTTTTTGACGGAGTAGATAATTTTTTTTTTTTACCTTTTTACATAAAATTAGATACATTTTTTTACGGAGTAAATACTATTTTTTTACCTTTTTACGTAAACCTATATACATTTTTTTGACGGAGTAGATACATTTTTTTTACTTTTTTACGTAAACCTAGATACATTTTTTGACGGAGTAGATACATTTTTTTTTACTTTTTTTACATAAACCTAGATACATTTTTTAAAAGAGTAGATATATTTTTTTTACTTTTTTTACATAAACCTAGATACATTTTTTGAAGTAGCAGATACATTTTTTTTTAATTTTTTACATAAACCTTGATACATTTTTTGACTAAGTAAATATATTTTTTTTTACTTTTTTTACATAAACCTAGATATATTTTTTGAATGAGTAGATACATTTTTTTTTTACTTTTTTTACATTAACCTAGATACATTTTTTGAAGGAGTAGATACATTTTTTTTACTTTTTTA
>CM055311.2:9235030-9687530 GCA_029255685.2 Silene conica | reverse complement strand
GTGTATCTACGCATTTAGAGATGTGTATCTACGCATTCAAACATGTGTATCTACGCATTTAGAAATGTGTATCTACACATTTAAAGGTGTATCTACGCATTTAGACATGTGTATCTACGCATTTAACCATGTGTATCTACGCATTTAGAGATGTGTATTTACGCATTTAGCTATGTGTATCTACGCATTTAATGGTTTGTATATACGCATTTAGACATGTGTATCTACGCATTTAGATGTGTATCTACGCATTTAGATGTGTATCCACGCATTTAAACGTGTATTTACGCATTTAGACATGTGTATCTACGCATTTAGCCATGTGTATCTACGCATTTAAAGGTGTGTATCTATGCATTAAGAGATGCGTATCTACGCATTTAAAAATGTGTATCTACACATTTAGCCACGTGTATCTACGGATTTAGAGATGTGTATCTACGCATTTAACCATGTGTATCTACGTACTTAATGGTGTGTATCTACGCATTTAGATGTGTATCCACGCATTTAAAGGTGTGTATCTACGGATTTAGACATGTGTATCTACGCATTTAGAGATGTGTATCTACATATTTAAAGGTGTGTATCTCCGCATTTAGAGATGTGTATCTACGCATTTAATGGTTAGTATATACGCATTTACACATGTGTATCTACGCATTTAGCCATGTGTATCTACGCATTTAAAGATGTGTATCTACGCATTTAGAGATGTGTATCTACGCACTTAGAGATGTGTATCTACGCATTTAAAGGTGTGTATCTACGCATTAAATATGTGTATCTACGTATTTAAAGGTGTGTTTCTACGCATATAGAGATGTGTATCTACGCATTTAGACATGTGTATCTATGCATTAAAAGATGTGTATCTACGCATTTAGCCATGTGTATCTACGTATTTAAAGGTGTGTATCTACTAGACGTGTGTATCTACGCATTTAGCCATGTGTATCTAAGCATTAAAAGTATGTATCTACGCATTTAGACATGTGTATCTCCGCATTTAGAGATGTGTATCTACGCATTTAATGGTGTGTATCTACGCATTTAGACATGCGTATCTACGTATTTAGAGATGTGTATCTACGCATTTAGTCATGTGTATCTACGCATTTAGAGATGTGTATCTACTCATATAGAGGTGTGTATCTACGCATTTAGAGATGTGTATCTACTCATATGGAGGTGTGTATCTACTCATATAAAGGTGTGTATCTACGCATTCAAACATGTGTATCTACGCATTTAGAGATATGTATCTACGTATTTAGACATGTGTATCTACGCATTAAGTGATGTGTATCTACGCATTTAGCCATGTGTATCTACGTATTTAAAGGTGTGTATCTACGCATTTAGACATGTGTATCCACGCATTAAGAGATGTGTATCTACGCTTTTTTTTTCTCCAATCTTTTCGAGAAAAAAAAGGATTGGAGAAAAAAAATCGAAAAAAAAATTTGGAGAAAAAAATTCGGAAAAAAGTCGCAAGAATTTCTTTTTTAAAAAATTCCGATGAAAAAAATTTCGAAAATATAATTCCGAAGGTTTCGGGTTCAATCCCAATTCGCAATTTGAGTAAAAATTGTCTTCGAAAATGTTTATTTCTTAAATATTATACAATATTATCAACAAAGACTTTGTGGTCTATGGGTTTAGGTGCCGGACTTTGAAATCCGAGGTTTGGTGTTCGAGCCCTAGTGGCGGCAAATTTTTATTTTTGCTTAGTAGAAAATATTCGCGTGATAAATATTACACAATACTATATTAATCATCAAAGATGCTGTGGTTCGTTGGTTAAGTTGTTAATCTCTGATGCCCAAGGTCGAGGGTTCGATCCCTAATCACAGCAGTTTGTTTTTTTTAATTTTTGCTTAATAGAAAATATTCGCGTGTTAAATATTACACAATACTATATTAATCATCAAACACGTTGTGGTCCGTTGGTTAAGGTGTTTGTCGTTTGTACACAAGGTCGTGTGTTCGATCCTTCATCACGGCAGATATATATATATATATATATATATATATGTAGATATATACATATATATATATATATATATTAAGGCCTAATAGTTTTGTGCATTCCCTAGCTAGCTAGCTAATCACTTCTAAAGCTATAAGTTTCATTTATTCTGTGCAATGATCAAGGACGTATTTGCCCCACAAGTCCCTTACCTCGTCTATTTGGTTCTTTCTGTACTCAAGGACAGGTGGCTCGTTGATTAGATACTACGGATAAAAGAAATACTTACAAGACATGCGTTGACTTAGGGTAACAACAATAGCATAACAACATCAATACAACAACAAAGACAACAACTCTAATGAAAAAAGTATATTTAGCTTCAAAAAATTACTAACATTTACTGGAATAAGGAGATATCTTCGCCTAACTATCTCCAACATGAAACGACAAATGTAGTATCCACATTGTACGTTGTCTGGCTTTTTAGGGACCTATTATTAGATAAAAAACGAAGAGACGAGAACACAATTACCAATTAGTTTAATGCGTAATTAAAAAAGACAGATGTCATGCAGTTAAGGTATTGTATTTACGCAAATACCCCTGCTCTCGTAATAAATGTAATTCCATCATCATAACTTTCGTGGGTTGATCCCCGTTAACTCTTTTCTTCTTAAAGGCCCTTTGAAAAAAGGGAAAAACTCACATAAATATATGTGTCGTAGTGAAAATAATAATAATTGAAACTTAATATTATGTGCCCAATCATTATTATAAACTTACTTAATAATCAACTCCTTAAAGGTCTCGGTTGGTTGTCTATGCAAAGGGTCAAATCAAAAGACTTTCTTCTTAGTCGGAATGATCGCTGCTAGCACCCAATGTGTCCTATAGATCGAGAGACATCATCATTATTAAGCACATATATTAAATCTAAAAATGCACCTGTGTTTGCAATCGTAATATTAATTATATATTACCCGCTTTCATTATAAGGGGCAAGAATGAGCTTTTTGTTTTTCGCCAATTTCTGAACAATATAATCTATCCGCTCTTGGTACGAAATTATCGCGATATGCATTGATAAATAATAAGGGCATAGGAATCCATGTAGTTCGGACGAAATTTTGCTCTCGGGGATCACAACCGATTTCAAAAACCTACATTACGATCTTAAATCTGGTATTTAAAACACTATCTTAGTCAGAATATTAGAATATTGCATGATTTATTAAGAAACTTACTTCATCCAAACAAATAGGTGTTGGACATCAATCTCGGCAAGGCCAGACCAAATGGTTAGAATCTCCCATTTCACAAGTGTTGAACGTTCTATCCCTAAAATATCATTCAGGAGCGAAATAATTAACAATTCTTCGCTCCCTATGCAAACTTCAGCCTCCTTATAAAGACCATTCATCGTCATCGTTCATACATTTTGCATGTAAGCGTTCCCAGTATAAATAGTACGGGATAGACTCCTAACATCTTTCAATTCGGGGAAATAATGCGAATTTTCTTTTGTGCTACTTGTGATCGCATCATCCTACATGTAGATAACTAAAATTAAGTACTAAACAATTCTAAACGAAACATATCCCAGTTAGAGCTATTTAAAAAAATTAAGTACTTAACTAAATACCTGATTAACTTGATCTTTTAATGAGGTAGTAGGATTATTGTCTATCGGGTTATCAGCCTTATCTGTTCGTATTATTCTTTTTCGCATTATGTCAAAGATAAATAGTTATTTAAAAAATCGAGAAATAATAAATATATATATATACCTCAACTTTCTCTTTCGATGATGAGGCAGTAGTAAGAATGTCTTTCGACTGAGGCTTATCCGTGTTTTTTGTCCCCTACAAAACAAAAATAAATTTAAGTAATTATGTAGGCGATGAACAAATAAGGCTGGATATATATGCATGAAATTAATAAAATTTTTACATGCATGAAAATGACTACTAGGTGCATGAAAATAGTAGGCTCTACGTGCATTAAAACGAGTTCTAGGTGCATGAAAAATGATAGATGCGTAAAAATCGGTAGTAGGTGAATGAAAATTAATAAAATGTATCTCACCTCGATTTCCGTCACTAGTATATATTTTCTAGACCAAGAAATATGTTCTCTAGCCTTAAAATTCCATGTCGAATCCAAATATGTCATTTTTTTTTAAAAAAAAGTCCGTAAGTTAGAGTTCTCATGGTTCTCATTATATTGGTGGTTCTCATAGGATCCAAATTCTATATATATATATATATATATATATATATATATATATATATAGACTTGAGATCCGGTGAGAACCACCTTAGAATGAGAACTTTGTGAGAACTCTACCTTACGAAGTTTTTAAAAAAAAATTAATGACATAATTGGATTCGGCATGACATTTTATAGCTAGAGAACATATTTCTTGGTCTAGAAAAT
The DNA here is from genome assembly GCA_029255685.2 of Silene conica. Lineage (NCBI taxonomy): Eukaryota > Viridiplantae > Streptophyta > Magnoliopsida > Caryophyllales > Caryophyllaceae > Silene > Silene conica. Next base: position 9,683,119 of record CM055311.2, on the reverse strand, counting down.
AAATACTAGTGACGGAAATCAAGGTGAGATACGTTTTATTTATTTGCATGCACCTACTATCTATTTTTTTCGTATCTATCATTTTTCCACCACTAGTATTTATTTTCTAGACCAAGAAATATGTTCTCTGGCCATAAAATTCCATGCCGAATCCAATTATGTCATTAATTTTAAAAAAAAAACTCCGTAAGAAAGAGTTCTCACCGGTTCTCATTGTAAGGTGGTTCTCACCGGATCCCAACCCTAGATATATATATATATATATATATATATATATATATATATATATATATATATATATATATATATATATATATATATATATATATATATATATATATATATATATATATATATATATATATATATATAGATGTATTTTTATAACCCCGACTGCATTCGGTTTAGTCGGAGACGAACGACGAGCCGTGAAAATGTGATGACTAGACCATTAGACAAAACTATGAACCGCATCTGCCAGAATTGTAAGGTCGTCACGAAGTGGGATGAGCTGTAACACCCCTCTATTTGTCGTATGAGTTACTCGTTCGAGTTAGATGCACTCGATCTCATTGTTGATATATAAGTCATTGGAGAAAGAAAATGGTATAGTTATGTTGCCCGGTTATTGATAGGCTGTCTTAAAACTGCTATAAATTGAGATGTACATATGATATTGATGTGATTCTAATTGTAGGTGATATCTTATCCTTCTACGATTCTAACAGTAGGTCACACGCCTAAAAATATCAAGTATTGAGGGAGTTATGGCTGTTTGACGAAAATTGTTCAGTGCTGAGAACTGCGAGGTAACTCGACCGACTTGAGGCTACTCGGCCGAGTTGAGGCTACTTCACTGAGTTAAGGCTACTCGACCAAGTTGGGGTTACTCGACTGAGTTGGTCCGACTTGGCCGAGTTAGCGGTCCCATGTTCAGCGTCGGGTTTCTTATAGAATACAAACCGTAAGTTAAAATCACTTTTACCCTAAAACCATCTGACGTCTTTCACCTTTTCTCTCAAATATCTCACACTAAAATCTTTAAGAGTTCACACCGGAGTCTAGCCATGCCAATCATCATAGCCTAGCGTTGTTGTCATCAAGTAAGTGTCGTTTTCGTGGTTTGCATACTTTAAGATAAATCTGATTGTGATGATTGTTAGTAATAACATATATGTTCTTAGGGGAGACTCCATATAAGATTTTTGGTAGGAAAAGCTTGTATTGCATTCCGTGATTGATTGCGTTGAGTAGGGTTTTTCTCTCAGTTATCTGTTATGTGATTGTGACGGTATTCCTAGTATATTGTGACGGTGTTATTCTTATGCTGTAAGACTTATATCACTTATGATTACGAGATGAGATTTGGGAACATATGTGTGGGACCGTTGCGGGAAACGACTCTCGGTCCTACGATCGCTCTTCGTGGGATCCGTCGCGGAGGAGATGTGCACATTAATGATATGGGTACTCCTTGCCGCGAGCAAGTGAGGGTTGATTGTGGGACTACAGGTCGCCACTGTGAGATGATTAGTTATTGGTGATATCAGCAACCGGTGCCTTGAGATTATTATACTGTTCTTGATTTTGGTAGCGATGATATTGCGTATACAGTAACTGACGCTTGTGGTTTGTGCGCTGTGATGATCCATTGGTATGGTGAGCAAATTCTTAACAGGTGACTCGATGTTGGTTGATGATGCTTGACTGGGGAGGATGGGTCATCACGAAATTTTGTAGCGTCATAAATTGTTTTACTAGCTTCTGCTGTTACTTCGAGTTGTATAGCTTTTGAGACTTTGCAATCACTTTACATCATTTATTATAATGAGTTACATTGTCGTTTAGTTTGATATTATGTCTCAGGAAACTGAGATGGTAGCACTTCCATAGTCTGATGGTTCTTCCTAAAGGCCTTGGATTATGAGGGTTTTACAAATGGTATCAGATTAGGATGTGCTCTATGTGTATTTATAAAATGTTTGGTACCATTGTGAATGATATACGGTGCATGTGACTGATGGGGAAAATAAAGTGTTATGTATATATCATGTCATGATTGTATGAAGTTGATTGAAGTTTTTATGAAGTAGTGTATACTTTCTGCTGATGGTGGTTGTTTGTTGTAGTTCGGATATAGGATTATGTGATGCGTAGGATAGTTAAAGGGCGATTTCCCCTTCACGAAGTTGGACTGACGTAATGAATCGGCCGAGTAGGGCGTGCTCGACCGACTGGGTGTAATTCGACCGAGTTGGGTTAACTCGACCGAGTAGGAGTAATTCGACCGAGTAAGGTAAATTCAGCCGAGTTATGATAACTCGATCGAATCGTGGTAGCTCGGCCGAGTTGGTAGAACTCGATCGAGTAATGTGTACTCGAATGAGTTGGTGATACTCGACCTAGTACCGTCGTATGACTGTTGTGTTTTATTTTTACGCCTTCGTTATTCGAATTGAAGAGTTGAAGATCGTTCGATTGTTATATGCTTGTGATCAAAGAGTCCCAAAAATTTCATGCGTGAATATAGTATGTGGTGGTAAATAGGCAGTTACGTACCTGACAGATAAGTAGTTTGAGCAAGTACCCGACCTAATAAGCTATATTATGGTCTTATGGTTAGCGTTTGACATTGTTGCATGTCATATTGATTTCAAAGACGTTTCTTTTACAGTTTAATGTGTGGTTTTACGTATATATATCTTTGTTGTATTACATGAGTTAGACGGATCTTAAAATGTGCGGAGTATCATAGTATGATTGGTGTGGTTGTGAGTATTGTGTATAATAGTAACGTCTGTTAGTAGTTAAGTTGACTACGTTTTTGTAAATTTTACCTTGGATTGCGATGAATGTTAATAAAGTTATGTTCGATCAATCGGATTGTGGCAATTTTGTATTTGGACTTAATTTTAATCCTACAATTTCAATGACTCTCAGTATATTTTCTTTTGCTTTCTAAAAGTATAATAACTCAGAAACATGGTTAAGTGATTGTGTAACACCCCTATTTATTAAGGAGCCTTTAGCAAGACATCCTCAGTAAATTGAGTTGTTACCATCTCGGAATATCCGAGTTAGTGAATAACAAAGTAAATCAAACCAAAGTACCTTATATAAAAAACTGATAAAATTTAAACTTTGATGTTACAAATACTACACAGCGGAAACTAAAGTACAAAAGATAACTTAAAGTATGTGAACTAAATCTAAGTCGGTCCATCCAAGTGCTCACGCCATCCCAAGCTCCCATAACACCATCTTTCCTGTCAAACTGCTCCCCATCACGGATCATCACAGGTGTCACACGAATACACAGGGTCAACCACGAGGTTGAGTAGAGGAAAAGAATAAATAAACAAACAATAACGTATATATATTGGGATCAATCATCCCTACTCCGCACCGATCCAACACCAAATAAACTCCGCACCGATCCAACGCCAATAAACTCCGCACCGAACCAACGCCAATAAACTCCGCACCGATCACAAGGCCCAATAAACTCCGCACCGATCACAAGACCCAATAAACTCCACACCATATCACAGACCCTTTATCTCCGCACCAAACACAGACCCTTTATCCCCACACCAATCACAGACCCTTTATATTCACATCGTATTATATCACAGAATAATATAGATAACACTATATACGATCACATGGTATTATATAACAAATATGCTTAAAACAAATAAGAACAGTTTACACATCGTCATATACCAGTATCTCCCCTACCTCAATTTGCAAAAAGCCAGTCAATAGCTCCGAAAGATATTCCCCGCGGAAACCGTCACCTAAACATATAATACTTACGATCAACAACCCATACTAAGCCCTATACTTAAAATCGTAACAATATGTCGAATTTCTTAACTTTCTAAAATTGGAAAGTTTCCCAAAATAGCAACTTCTAAAAATAGTAACTTCCCGACTCATATGGTCTCATAAACAAAGCAACATAAGAATTTACAAACTTTACTAATTAAGGATTTACTAATTATAGCAAGAACTCAAATGAGCAAATATCACTAACTCAAATGATAAAACAATGTTCATTAACAAGTATATTAATCATAACAATTGCTAAACATAGATATACACTAATAATACCACTAATCACAACATTTAGTAATATTAACAACATCAAAAATAATAAAATAATCATAATACTAATAAAATAATAATAATAATAATAATAATAACTATTATAACTCCATACACACCCCCGCGCATAAAACAACCCAAACAGCCCCGTAACCCGACACCCCTGAACCGAGACCAACACCCTCAAACAGCCACCATCTCTGACCCCCAAAACAGCCACCGACCTCGCCCCTAACACCACCACGCTCTCCTCTGAGCCACGGTGGTTCCAGGGGAGGGGTGGTTGGCCATCGTCATGGCCACCACTTTCAAACACCTGCAAACGAAACCCCTACCTGCAATACTCTGTTTGTATAGACGACAGACCCCCAAACGAAGCCTACTCTACTAGCGGTCACAACAACCTTAAACCACCGCGACCACCACCCTTCAAACCTCCTGACCATAACCTGTATAACACCTCTAACACCCAGACTAAACATGAATAAGGATTCCATCGAACTCATCACCAAAAACACGCGTCTGAAACTCTGTTCTGGAAAGATGGACCCCGAGTTTGACACCAGTGACAAAACGCCCTTCGACGGTGGTCTTAGGCAGTCAGCGATGACACCACGATGGTCTAAAAACAACCACTACACCTCCTAGACTCATACTATGAGAAGATCAGAACCAAAACCATGCTTAAACGAAAGTACAGTCGTGATAGAAAAACGAAGAAAAACAAGAATAGAACGGAAGGCCTGTGTGTGTACCTCTTTCCCTGAGCAAAACGACCACCCTACGACACCCTAAGCCACCGTGTAAGCCTTTTTCCTCATCCTAGGATGTGACGGCAATTATTGTGGGTAGAAATCAGATTGTCGATTAAGGCAAGATTAGGGTTAGGGTAGTGTTTTATATGGCTGCAGGAGAACGAGACTATGTTTGTGATAAAGTGTGTTTTTTTTTTGGTTGTGGGCTGTTTTGGTTGCACGCCAATCGAGGCCCAACACTTGCTTAAAACGTGATCTAATAACTAATATTCAAACCCGATATCGCACTAATAACATATAAAATATAAAGATACGTATTCGATAAATTAGTTATCGAATATAAAGTAATCAAATATTACCAAACATGTCAAAATAATTAATAAATATTTAAAATAAAATAGTTAAATACGGAGTATTACAGTCTTCCTCCCTTAAAATGAACTTCGTCCCGAAGTTCACATCCCAGGGTCAACAAAACGTTCACTAGGAATATTTGGTTATTCAAAGTGTGATACCCCATCATATCGAACTGATCAAAATACTTTAACACGAAAAATAAAACACGAAATATTACATTTTACCCCCGTAAAAAAAAAAACTTTGTCCCCAAAGTTTAACGTACCAATAAGTTAAGAATACTTCACGAAACGCAATAATGCATAACATAGGTAATCAAATTATCAGGTACATTCAAAACAACCATGACACACCACTAAGCATGTCTTAACTACCAGTCATATCTACAATAGGTGGGGAGCATTACAACTCAAACAACCATGATTACCAGACAAGCAATTGTCTACTAACCACCTGTCATATCATAAATCCAACAAATTTTACAATCCTATCCCCCTTAAAACACGGTTACGTCCCCGTAACCTCAGTATATAAATCCCATCTCATAAACTGTCTTACGCATTACTTTACTCGTACCACCTTACTTCAAGTAACCAAGTATCGCACTCGTCGTCGAATCTAAGACCAATGACAAGGGGTGAGTGAACTGACTGAAAACCGCAAATCCATACCTCTATCTCAAAATCAATCTAAAACCCAGAATATAACGCAATAACCAAGGTCACACTAGACCGAAAACACGATATGGCACAACGACCCCACAACTCATAACTCAACACCAGCCACCAATTGTCATCTCAATTTCGATATCAATATTGTCAAGCCTTCTATTGAAGGAACTGGTCCACATTTAGAGTGTAACCCTCAGCTACTCACCCACAAGTCAAGGTTAAAGAATACGACGACTCGATAAAATACTGAAATGCAATCTCAATCTCAATACAAAATCAACAACGATCTTCATTCTAGACTCACGAGCATCTCGATCTCATCAACTCACCTTCCAAGTTCATTGACATATAAACTGGTACGTACACTTAAAATTCCACAGTTTATAACCTAGGGAACGGGACGCTATACCAACCAATCTCATACAAAACCATTATGCATAAACAACTAATCAATTACCAAAAGTTTACCGATCTCACAACAAAAGAGTTATCTTATCAATACAAAATTTTAACTATCAAAATAAAAGGACAAATACTAATATTTGATTCAAATAAATACTCAAAAGAGACCCATAGCTAGTGTCATGCACTTATACAACCTCAAGAAATAACAAGAGTATTAGGATCTGTAGAACTCGGGTTACGCAGTAAGACAGAATCTGAGTAGATAACACTTACACACCCATGAAATTTCAACGCAAAGCTAGTATGTACAACAACATAAATAGTCAAGAAACTCATAGTTCATAATTGGCAATTTAAAATGTTTCATGTTCATAAACATATTTTTGAAGCAAAACCATATTAAGGAAAAGACATAGCGCACGTTAATTAACGTGATTAAACATGGAACATGGACCTATTTCACAAGACATACATGACTGAGAGACTCACAAGGTCGTTTAACATTCTCAGCTATCAATTAGTTCGTAGATTCACTCAGGTGCCTTTCCATCCATTCATACTACATCATTTATTATGAGACTAATAAAATATAAGTCTTGCAACATAAGGGTTTATATAATGCGCAACAATTAAGCATTTGGGCAAGCTTTCATCAACATGTAAGTACAGAATTTGTCATATTGCAAACAATTACTATAATTATTAAAAGATCAAGCGTCATCATGGATAATCGTCACATTGAAATACAACTTTAAAACTTTTGAAACCTTGGAGCGTTAATTTGTGGCAATTTATAAACTCAAGTCAAAAGACAATTTTACAAGTTGAAATTCGAAATAAGGCTACATGGAGACATTCTGATTTTTTTTTGTACTAAAACATCGCCCTTGTAGTTCATGAGTTATGAAAGTTTTAACGATAAAATAAATGAATTCGCGCGACTAATACTTCCGTGACTCACATGTCAACCAATTAATAATTCAATGTATTATGACCAGGTTTTTAACAATACAATTCCCTTTATGGCATACTAGTATACTTGAAGAGATTATGAGACTTAAAATCGCAGGGAACCAGTCAAAGATAACCATTATTATACGAAAGAACATCACATGATTTACATTGTTCAAAATAAACAGAATTACGTGTAACACTTAGGTTGTTATATCATGTTAATAAATTTACCAGTTAAATTTCATTCTACCACCTGGCAAGATTATTCTGTGATAAACATGATTTTAGCATTATTACATATGAACATCACATAGTTATTCTGAGGCATAACTCTAGGAAATAAGAGAGTCGGTATAATAGAAACTATTTTATATAAACTTGACAAAATAAAGGAGGTCACATTATCGTAAGTAAGGTTCATATTCATATTATATGTCTATCATTCATCTTAGTGGTGCTAATATCAGGATATCACATAGGCACATCACATAATTCACATTTGACTAAACCTTTATATATAACTTACATGACCTACGATTCCAGCAAACAAACATCATGTTACAACGCCAAAATTATAATTAAATAAACGTTTAGCCATTTTGTGAACCATTATAGTTTTCGAGAAATATGATGGATTCTCTAACCATAAAAAAAAATTCTAATAATGTAAAACTTAAGGAAGTTATGTATAACAAATTGGTCTGAACAAAACTTTACAGCAATAAAACAGGAAATTGGGCAACTTGCAAAAACCACTATTAATTAACGACTTGTTAATATTTTACGTGACTTATCATTTGGGAAACGTGAATGGATATTTTAAGCATTGGAGTTGGAGTTATACATAAACAATAAATCTGTTTTAAATGGTTTCTTTTCCCAAAACATTGGTCAAAATAGAATTGAGTAGTAACAATCTGACCACTGTCAACTAAAAGATTTATTTCTCTCAAAATATAACTCCTATGAACGTGAAACCACAAGTAGTGTAAGACCAACTCAGAAGGTTATCATACATAAAATTTTCATACTCAAATATAGGACACATATAAAATGACAGTCCGTACCACCCAGGTAATATTCTGGAAATTTATTAAAGTTTTTGGTTCCTTTGCAAATACACACTACTACATCCAAACCCACCTTTCTTATTCCAAAATACGTTGACAATCATTTGAAGCATAGACACACATTGTACCATATTAACATTCATTCCTCATTTCCATTGTAGTTGCCATCTAACACGCAGTAAAGGTTTCGAAACTGAAAATAGGGTCCACTAAATAGCTTGATAGTTATACAGGTGTATCAAAATAAATTAATTTCTCCCATTGCACCATCACAACCTATCCAAGTACAGAAACTTAAACTAGGGACTATTATGTATCCCTTATTGATTACGAACTTCATAACACTTTAAATGCGTATAAAAGGCATAAGAATCTTAATTACGATATATGCAACACATAGCTATATACGCTCATGGCTTAGGGAACACATTCCGCATATCACTAGACATGGATTACTAATTTATATAAATCTGATCATTCATGTCCAAATACCAACAATATATCACATAGATACTATAGTCATTCAATTCCAGATAATCGTATAAACACTTCAAATATCAAAATCATATGATTACATCACTCTAACCATGGCTCAACAAATACAACTCCCCAAACTCTGATAATTTCAATTCAATCATCCATGTCAATCCACAGTTCCTATTGCACATACCCTTAATCAGAACTCACATATGACTTACCTCGTTCTTCTCCTGCAAGAACGTTAGCATAGTATAACCAGGTCACTATATAGTCTACCCCACTCTTCAATTACTCTCTTTGGGTTCCCGAGACGGAACAGAAAGGGCCCAGGTTTGGTGTGAGGGGCCCCTAACTCATCCCGTTCCTTTTTGGGGCTCCTATTAGTTTCATCTCGGGGTTCATTTTATTAGACTCTTCCTACGTTCATTATTATTCATTTGGTTTAGGCCTGAGGATCGTTCGCTCTGATACCACTTTGTAACACCCCTATTTATTAAGGAGCCTTTAGCAAGACATCCTCAGTAAATTGAGATGTTACCATCTCGGAATATCCGAGGTAGTGAATAACAAAGTAAATCAAACCAAAGTACCTTATATAAAAAACTGATAAAATTTAAACTTTGATGTTACAAATACTACACAGCGGAAACTAAAGTACAAAAGATAACTTAAAGTATGTGAACTAATTCTAAGTCGGTCCATCCAAGTGCTCACGCCATCCCAAGCTCCCATAACACCATCTTTCCTGTCAAACTGCTCCCCATCACGGATCATCACAGGTGTCACACGAATACACAGGGTCAACCACGAGGTTGAGTAGAGGAAAAGAATAAATAAACAAACAATAACGTATATATATTGGGATCAATCATCCCTACTCCGCACCGATCCCACACCAAATAAACTCCGCACCGATCCAACGCCAATAAACTCCGCACCGATCCAACGCCAATAAACTCCACACCGATCACAAGGCCCAATAAACTCCGCACCGATCACAAGACCCAATAAAATCCACACCATATCACAGACCCTTTATCTCCGCACCAAACACAGACCCTTTATCCCCACACCAATCACAGACCCTTTATATTCACATCGTATTATATCACAGAATAATATAGATAACACTATATACGATCACATGGTATTATATAACAAACATGCTTAAAACAAATAAGAACAGTTTACACATCGTCATATACCAGTATCTCCCCTACCTCAATTTGCAGAAAGCCAGTCAATAGCTCCGAAAGATATTCCCCGCGGAAACCGTCACCTAAACATATAATACTTACGATCAACAACCCATACTAAGCCCTATACTTAAAATCGTAACAATATGTCGAATTTCTTAACTTTCTAAAATTGGAAAGTTTCCCAAAATAGCAACTTCTAAAAATAGTAACTTCCCGACTCATATGGTCTCATAAACAAAGCAACATAAGAATTTACAAACTTTACTAATTAAGGATTTATTAATTATAGCAAGAACTCAAATGAGCAAATATCACTAACTCAAATGATAAAACAATGTTCATTAACAAGTATATTAATCATAACAATTGCTAAACATAGATATACACTAATAATATCACTAATCACAACATTTAGTAATATTAACAACATCAACAATAATAAAATAATCATAATACTAATAAAATAATAATAATAATAATAATAATAACTATTATAACTCCATACACACCCCCGCGCATAAAACAACCCAAACAGCCCCGTAACCCGACACCCCTGAACCGAGACCAACACCTTCAAACAGCCACCATCTCTGACCCCCAAAACAGCCACCGACCTCGCCCCTAACACCAGCACGCTCTCCTCTGAGCCACGGTGGTTCCAGGGGAGGGGTGGTTGGCCGTCGTCATGGCCCACCACTTTCAAACACCTGCAAACGAAACCCCTACCTGCAATACTCTGTTTGTATAGACGACAGACCCCCAAACGAAGCCTACTCTACTAGCGGTCACAACAACCTTAAACCACCGCGACCACCATCCTTCAAACCTCCTGACCACAACCTGTATAACACCTCTAACACCTAGACTAAACATGAATAAGGATTCCATCGAACTCATCACCAAAAACACGCGTCTGAAACTCTGTTCTGGAAAGCAAGACCCCGAGTTTGACACCAGTGACAAAACGCCCTTCGACGGTGGTCTTAGGCAGTCAACGATGACACCACGATGGTCTAAAAACAACCACTACACCTCCTAGACTCATACAATGAGAATATCAGAACCAAAACCATGCTTAAACGAAAGTACAGTCGTGATAGAAAAACGAAGAAAAACAAGAATAGAACGGAAGGCCTGTGTGTGTACCTCTTTCCCTGAGCAAAACGACCACCCTACGACACCCTAAGCCACCGTGTAAGCCTTTTTCCTCATCCTAGGATGTGACGGCAATTATTGTGGGTAGAAATCAGATTGTCGATTAAGGCAAGATTAGGGTTAGGGTAGTGTTTTATATGGCTGCAGGAGAACGAGACTATGTTTGTGATAAAGTGTTTTTTTTTTGGTTGTGGGCTGTTTTGGTTGCACGACAATCGAGGCCCAACACTTGCTTAAAACGTGATCTAATAACTAATATTCAAACCCGATATCGCACTAATAACATATAAAATATAAAGACACGTATTCGATAAATTAGTTATCGAATATAAAGTAATCAAATATTACCAAACACGTCAAAATAATTAATAAATATTTAAAATAAAATAGTAAAATACGGAGTATTACAGATTGTTTATTTGCAATTTTTCTCGAAGTGACAACATGTTTTGTAGCACATGCGAGTGGGTGCCTTCATGCGTTAATTGTGTGGCTTAACAAGTCAAGTGTGTGATAGTATGATTGGAAATATAGAGAATGTTACGAGATTTGCGTGAAGTATGAAATATTTATGATCAGAATGGGGGGAAATACACTAATGATTTAACAATGTGTGAAACATGTTTAATTATAACGTTGGTTTATGGAGTATAATGTTAAATGCTAGGAAGAGGTATTGTATCACAAGATCATATGTATGGGTGTTTCAAGTATTTTCTTTTCATAATAATCGATGATGTTGTTAAGATTTGAATTGGGGTAATTATACCATGTGACATTTAGATATCGACATGAATGAATTATGTGCTTTTATGAAATTAGTATGACATGTCTAGAGATATGGATACCCTTGAAGGATAGCATGAATTAGTAGCTTACATGATGACATGAGTAACTGATAGTGAATTGTTAGCAATTATGTAATCGCTTATGAGGGAATATATTAATAAGTTACTCGTAGTAATTATGATGCATATGACAATTGTGTAAAATGTATTAAGATGTTGTAAGTAGCTGACTCCTATGCGATACGGTATTTGGTATACGAGTACATGTCTAATATGGTCGATATGTAAAATACATGATTCTATGAATAATTTACGTTTAGTTTCGACCTATATATAAGATAATTTAGTTTATGAATTCCATGACTAGAACGGCATACCTGACGACATGTTAAATCATTTTTGTTGTTTATCTTGCTTAAGCATGGTGATAATCATGACGTGTATAATACTTGTGCTTGAAATGGATTTTTGTCTAGTTGTCAAGTTATGTGTGACATATGAGATCTATCTACAAGTCATAACGAATATGTATTGATATGAATGAGTCTAATTTTTTTGGAAGATATCAGTTGCTTACCTTATGTTAAGTATAATTTATGCTTACATAATAATATATATACAGACAAATAGTGATAACTTTATATGTTATAGAGCCTTACTATGAATGCATCAGATAATGACCTAACAATAGTTTTGACATGGGAATTGAAAAGATCGAATGACTATGACGTAGGACATATGTGATTGTTTAAATGCATTTGTTACATTTGTGTTAGAAACATGAGGAAGTTAAGGTAATAGCTTAAACTGTGTAGCATTGAGTTAAGATGAGGTACGCCCATGTTGAGATGTATGTGTTTTATTCTTAAACTGTTTGAGCTCTCTTCATCGAGGTAATGGAGAATAGAACTTTTGTTAGAGGTAATATGTATGTGACATCAGTTTAATGCATGAAACCCAAGGATAACATTGTAAGTAGATGGACCATCAATAACTAAGTACCTTACCTGTTTGTTCAACCCTCCGGCGTAGGTTGGGATGGTGATTTCCCCTAGGGTATGTGTTGTTTCTCCGCTGAATCCAACCAGGGGAATAACTTTCTTTGTCAGGTCCTTCTCGTCAAATCCCATGCTTTCAGGGCATCCAACATCAGCAGGTTGACAGAGCTTCCTGTATCTACCATGACCTTCCTGACCTCACAATTGCCAATGTTTAGAGTGATGATCAGGGCTTCATGGTGCTGTTCTGAACGGCTTATGCATCTGTTGTTGGGAAATGTGTCCTCAACAATAGTGCGATCACATAATTAAATCTCATGACGAGAATGCGCAAGGGATGATTCGAAATTATATAATCAACTGACCAACATTAATCGGTAATGATTGGCTAGCTAGAATGTGACATTACTGTCGTATGACGGTGGTGGTCAGTTGATCCTTTTAGGTCACACCTATAGGACAAATCCCATTAATTGATAAACTGATCAAGTGTATATTGATACGAGTTGATCAGATTCCTTAAATTCGAATATCGAGAAATCAGAGGTTAAATCTTAATGTAAGATTTATGTTTGAAATTGAAACGTGTCAATTGTCAAACATTATTCGATGCTTATGAAATATCGAAATTAGAATGAATCGGGTTGACTATTATTACAAGTGTTGTAAATCGTATTGACGATTATTGAAATGACCATTTTATATATTAGTAATTATTAAATACTTGTCAAATTGTTAAATATGATTTATTTAATTTATAAATGATATTTATTTGATAAATATGCATTTTAAATTAAAACAATTGTTTTCATCATTGTGACATAATGTATGTCACACATGATTATGCAATTGTACAAAATAAAAATTATAAAATGGGTGTCCATTTTATCTTAAGTGTGACGGTTTGGGGTTGGTGTTTAAGGAGTGTTTTTGTGTCTTAATTACACAATAAAACACTATCTGTAAAACCCCTAGCGAAAGCGTAAAAGTAAACATACAAAACATGCCAAAAATGTAGCGGAATTTAAAACTTTTGACATGATAAGAAAACATGCGAGGTGTCTTAACAATATAAAAACATGCGGAAGAAAAGAAACATAAATAAGTATATAAGTGCGATACAAAACAGCCCGGGATAACATATCCCTACAGGCACAAAATACTGAAACGTAAGTCTAAGGTCTAGCTAACGAAATGTAAAAGTCAACGATGAAGGATCATCGCTCGCTAGCCTCAACGTAACCCCCGCAGAACAGCCTCATGAACCTACACACATACAACATGTGCGCCACAGTCAGTGGGGAGTGACTAGAGTGCTCATAGCCACCTATTGTCAATAACAAGTAACACGTAAAACATCCAACATACTCCGACATTTATAACATGTGAAGCATTTACAACAATATCTCATCTTTCATAACATCATGCCATACTATGAAAAGGCTCTCAACCAACTTCGGAAACTATTTGGAGGGAGAGCCGGTTTCCCTAGCTTCCGGTTGCCCGGCCGAGGGGTCTTTCAATTCAAACCATTTACGAAACTAGACTAAGATTCGTTCAATGCCTTGGACGAGCAATACTAAGATAACCAAGTATAACACATTCTTATACACAAACTAAAGCATGCTCAACATCCAATTATATCAACAAGAGATAGGCCACCTAGTGACTCGACTCTTACAACTATAGGCCAACCAAGTGACTCTACAAACAAGGGATAGGTCATCCAAGTGACTCGACTCCTACTACTATGAGCAGGCCGACAACCGACTCGTCTATATACCACGACCTTCCCAATCTCAGACTATACAACCCCCTGGTAGGACGACGTCAAAAGACTGTCCTAGTCTAAACCTGGCCAGACTCTCGGAGCGCAAACGGATTACGATCCCCGATTCGACAAGTGCACAAGGCACCCCCAAGACCCGAACTAGCTAGGAACGAGATATGCCCGAAGGCGGGCAGACAATCTAAAACCTGACCGTGAGAACCAAGTCACTACGGCCAACCAGCTACACAATGCAATCAGGTGAGAACTCGAGTACTATAGCAGCGCACAGCAGGTTACACCAATTACAAATGTCATCTCTAAGATGTACAACAACTCAAACTCGAATGACCATCATTTCTTATATATCTCATCTCTAAACATCCATGTAACACTTAGCCGATTTCGGTAACTAATTTGAGGCGAGAGTCGGTTTCCCTTCCGGTTGCCCGGCCGGGGGGTCTTTCATCCTCAAATCCATTACCGAACCCGACATAAGTGCCGCCCAATTTCTTGGGACATCAAACAAGCATACGAAACATACGAAAAAGAATCAATCAAATCCGACATGCGAAACACAAGTTATAAACAGAACAATTCGATCAGGGGCTCTCAGCGGGTCAGCCACAGGCTGCCGGTTGGCCGGCTGAGAGACCCAATCTCTCATGCTCAAAACAAACAAAAAACCTAGGAGGTACTCCCAGCCGGTCGGCCGGCTGCCGGTCCACCGGCTGGGAACCCTTTTTCCCAACTCTTACGAAACCAACAAAAACAACAATAAGGTCTCCCAGCTGGCCGGCCGGCTGCCGGTCCACCGGCTGGGGACCCTTTCTTCCCAATTTTACACAAAACAACAATATAAACAACAAACACCAAATGGGCTCTCAGCCGGTCCACCGGCCGCCGGCCTCAGACCGGCTGGGGACCCCTGTACCAAAATCGCGCATTTCGACATTCAAGAACTCAATCAAACTTCATAGGACTACTTCTATACTTTGCATACACTTCTAAAATCACAATAAACAGCATATACAAGTACTCCTACTTCATCCTTTAATCATTTTCATGAATTAGCAAACACATTCATAAACCTAATACAAACATTCATCTTTTTCACTCAAACACATTACCCATTATCAATAATCATTAAATCATGTGAGAAACATATAATCATCAAACCCTAGCATAGTACTAACTAATTTACAGCATCACAACCACAATCCACATAACCTAAACATGTTCCTAGTAACTAAACATACTAAAATCATGTAAAGTGCTAATATTAGACAAAAGGCCGAGTTTCTCATTATCGTCACCTTAAAGAGCGATTCTTCACTTCTAGTCTTGAAAAATGTACGAGTCCTTGTCCGGGTCGTCCAAGTCGACACCTACGAACAACAAAAACGGGTTATTTGAGGGTAATTTCGAGTAAACCTCAAAACAGCCCCAAAATCAACTTTGACGAAACGGAAATTGAAAGAGATAGAAAGAACGGAAATGAAGAGAGGAAAGCGTAGGTGAAAACCTTACGTCAATCGGAGTTGTAACGAATCCACAAGGTTGAATTTTGTCAAGATGGAGATGTGAGAAATATGAGAAATGGAATGTCTGATATTTTGTTTCTTGAGAAAGGGGTTTATGAATATTAAGAAATGAGGAGGAAGGTTCCTTTCACAATTAGCTTTAAGTTAAGCTTTAGACGGGTTTCACTTAAGCGGTTCGGGAATTAAATGTAAACGGGAAAGCCTAGAAACACGATATCTTTAGATTAATTAAACTTAAGACGAACTTAACAACATTTCTTAAAATAAAATTTACGAATTATAATTAAAATATTATTAAATTCCGAAAACTACTTTTAAATTATTAAAATTACTTTTATAAAAATACGGGATGTTACAATCACCCCATCTTTCAAAAAGTTTCGTCCTCGAAACTTGAAAGCAGTTACAAGGACAACATTATCAACTAAAACTTTCACAGAAACCTTGATATACAAAAACTTAGATTTCTTCCCAAAATTTCAGAACTAGAAACCATAATCCAGCCTCCATCAAGGAACGTTGGGGTTCTCGTTGCGCATTCAAGAACCTGACATTCTAATCCGAAGGCAAAACCAAGGTGAAAATCAATGAAAGGTTTCAAAATTTAGATCGATCCGGTGTTGATAGGCATAGTACAGGTTATCAGACGTCTCCAATAACGAGTTCAAATGGCAAACCAACGCTGAAATCCATTAAAGTTGTAAAATTATCCAACTTCTTAAAACCAGGTTTTCTAAAATCACCTTTTTTAGATCTTTTAAACCTTTGAACGAAAAAAATTTGTAAAATGAAAGAGGTTTACAACCACTAAAAAGGAAGGAAATTCCAAAGAAGTCTCAAAGAGCAGAAAAGGAAGCGGTTAAAGGGAGGAAATTTCAGTGAGAGACACGAAGGAAGAACAAGGTTGAGCTCAAGACAACGCTTTATCAGCAAAATGAAAACATCAATGGGGACATACCGGTGACCAGGTGAGGGTAAGCCTCGGCTGCAGCACGACTCATCACGTACACAGTACCCTTGGGCTTCGGTCTCTGAACGGCACCAGCAGCAGTAACAGCTCTGCCAGCGACAACCTTGCTCTCAGGACACTCGAAGGAGCGATGTCCGGTCTTATTGCAAGCAAAGCAGGTGTAGGGGTAGTCGTTGCAGTCAACTCCAAGGTGAAGATCCTTATGACACTTGAAACACTTCAGAGGAGCATTAGGTACAGGCACCGGGTCCTTGACCTTAGATGGGTCGAACCTCTTAAACTTCTTAAACTGAGGTACCGGAGGTTCAGGTGAAGGATCAAAGGGTCTCTTCTCAAGGGAGGAAGTCTGTAAGGAAAAGGGAGCAGAAGAAGAAGCTCTAGTCTCAGCATCTATGGCTCGGATGGAACTCTCTGCCCCAAATAGCATTATCATAAACCTCAATGAAAGAAGTCGAGTCACGGCGGACCATACTCTCGATGCAGGCCCCAACTTCCCTCGATAGAAGTAAACTCTCTCAGCCTCATCCCTCACAAATCTCGAGGCAAAATGTGCAAGCTGATTAAATTTGTCGGTGTACTCCTGAACGGACGTCTTTCCCTGCTTCAAGTCCATGAACTCCTTACGTCTCTGTGATCTAAGCTCCTTAGGATAAAATCTCGTCTCGAGCTTATCCTTAAAAGCCTCCCAATCAAATAAAAGATCAAGAATGAAAGTCGGTCCAGTCAATGCCCACCATCTATCGGCTTCCAAGGTCAAAAAGTGAGTGGCTAGCCGCACTCTATCCTCTCTGACTACCGAATACATGGTGAAGTTTTTCTCCATCTCACGGAACCATTCAGAAAGGGCAACAAGATCAACTTCGCCTCCATAAGTCTTCACGTGGCTCCTGGACATCTGTGATGCTATCCAAGAGAAGCTACCAAGTCGGTTGGCATCACTGCCTGGCGGTGGAGGAGGAGGAGCAGTCTCAGCCTGACGCCTCTGGTTCTCAAGCAACTGATGAAGTGCTTGCATTATCGTATTCTCAGCAGCAGTGGTTCTCACCATCCTTCAAAAGAGAAAACAGTGTTAACCTAACAATTAACAATCACAAACAGTCTACCACTCGTCCTTAAGTCTACCCAAATCTCTCATTCATTATTCAAATTTTTGGTCAAGTTAAATTTGGGGATTACATGAGTGCGTCGGGAGCGATAACGCTCTGATACCAACTGTAAAACCCCTCGCGAAAGCGTAAAAGTAAACATACAAAACATGCCAAAAATGCAGCGGAATTTAAAACTTTTGACATGATAAGAAAACATGCGAGGTGTCTTAACAATATAAAAACATGTGGAAGAAAAGAAACATAAATAAGTATATAAGTGCGATACAAAACAGCCCGGGATAGCATATCCCTACAGGCACAAAATAATGAAACGTAAGTCTAAGGTCTAGCTAACGAAAGGTAAAAGTCAACGATGAAGGATCATCGCTCGCTAGCCTCAACGTAACCCCCGCAGAACAGCCTCATGTACCTACACACATACAACATGTGCGCCACAGTCAGTGGGGAGTGACTAGAGTGCTCATAGCCACCTATTGTCAATAACAAGTAACACGTAAAACATCCAACATACTCCGACATTTATAACATGTGAAGCATTTACAACAATATCTCATCTTTCATAACATCATGCCATACTATGAAAAGGCTCTCAACCAACTTCGGAAACTATTTGGAAGGAGAGCCGGTTTCCCTAGCTTCCGGTTGCCCGGCCGAGGGGTCTTTCAATCCAAACCATTTACGAAACTAGACTAAGAGTCGTTCAATGCCTTGGACGAGCAATACTAAGATAACCAAGTATAACACATTCTTATACACAAACTAAAGCATGCTCAACATCCAATTATATCAACAAGAGATAGGCCACCTAGTGACTCGACTCTTACAACTATAGGCCAACCAAGTGACTCTACAAACAAGGGATAGGTCATCCAAGTGACTCGACTCCTACTACTATGAGCAGGCCGACAACCGACTCGTCTATATACCACGACCTTCCCAATCTCAGACTATACAACCCCCTGGTAGGACGACGTCAAAAGACTGTCCTAGTCTAAACCTGGCCAGACTCTCGGAGCGCAAACGGATTACGATCCCCGATTCGACAATTGCACAAGGCACCCCCAAGACCCGAACTAGCTAGGAACGAGATATGCCCGAAGGCGGGCAGACAATCTAAAACCTGACCGTGAGAACCAAGTCACTACGGCCAACCAGCTACACAATGCAATCAGGTGAGAACTCGAGTACTATAGCAGCGCACAGCAGGTTACACCAATTACAAATGTCATCTCTAAGATGTACAACAACTCAAACTCGAATGACAATCATTTCATATATATCTCATCTCTAAACATCCATGTAACACTTAGCCGACTTCGGTAACTAATTTGAGGCGAGAGTCGGTTTCCCTTCCGGTTGCCCGGCCGGGGGGTCTTTCATCCTCAAATCCATTACCGAACCCGACATAAGTGCTGCCCAATTTCTTGGGACTTCAAACAAGCATACGAAACATAGGGAAAAAGAATCAATCAAATCCGACATGCGAAACACAAGTTATGAACAGAACAATTCGATCAGGGGCTCTCAGCCGGTCAGCCACAGGCTGCCGGTTGGCCGGCTGAGAGACCCAATCTCTCATGCTCAAAACAACCAAAAACAACTAGGAGGTACTCCCAGCCGGTCGGTCGGCTGCCGGTCCACCGGCTGGGAACCCTTTTTCCCAACTCTTACGAAACCAACAAAAACAACAATAAGGTCTCGGCTGGCTGCCGGTCCACCGGCTGGGGACCCTTTTCTTCCCAATTTTACGCAAAACAACAATATAAACAACAAACACCAAATGGGCTCTAAGCCGGTCCACCGGCCGCCGGCCTCAGACCGGCTGGGGAACCCCTGTACCAAAATCGCGCATTTCGACATTCAAGAACTCAATCAAACATCATGGGACTACTTCTATACTTTGCATACACGTCTAAAATCACAATAAACAGCATATACAAGTACTCCTACTTCATCCTTTAATCATTTTCATGAATTAGCAAACACATTCATAAACCTAATACAAACATTCATCTTTTTCACTCAAACACATTACCCATTATCAATAATCATTAAATCATGTGAGAAACATATAATCATCAAACCCTAGCATAATACTAACTAATTTACAGCATCACAGCCACAATCCACATAACCTAAACATGTTCCTAGTAACTAAACATACTAAAATCATGTAAAGTGCTAATATTAGACAAAAGCCCGAGTTTCTCATTATCGTCACCTTAAAGAGCGATTCTTCACTTCTAGTCTTGAACAATGTACGAGTCCTTGTCCGGGTCGTCCAAGTCGACACCTACGAACAACAAAAACGGGTTATTTGAGGGTAATTTCGAGTAAACCTCAAAACAGCCCCAAAATCAACTTTGACGAAACGGAAATTGAAAGAGATAGAAAGAACGGAAATGAAGAGAGGAAAGCGTAGGTGAAAACCTTACGTCAATCGGAGTTGTAACGAATCCACAAGGTTGAATTTTGTGAAAATGGAGATGTGAGAAATATGAGAAATGGAATGTCTGACATTTTGTTTCTTGAGAAAGGGGTTTATGAATATTAAGAAATGAGGAGGAAGGTTCCTTTCACAATTAGCTTTAAGTTAAGCTTGAGACGGGTTTCACTTAAGCGGTTCGGGAATTAAATGTAAACGGGAAAGCCTAGAAACACGATATCTTTAGATTAATTTAACTTAAGACGAACTTAACAACATTTCTTAAAATAAAATTTACGAATTATAATTAAAATATTATTAAATTCCAAAAACTACTTTTAAATTATTAAAATTACTTTTATAAAAATACGGGATGTTACACTATCATTAAGCATGCTTATAGACATATAGTGAATAACACCTAGAGCCACCCTATGTACATGAGTAAGGCAAAATGTCTCTTTTGTGCTTCCCCATGGCCGGCTCTTCCAACCCCAACACAACCCTCATAAAACTTGTGATTAACACACAAGTTAATTCATTCCAACCCTTTGAAAGGTTTTCTAGTGTGGGAAAACTTAAAAGAAATCCTCTTCCATATTATAAGATAATAATCATAATACTATAATTGTTGTAGTATTAATTTTTAGTTATTCTAATAAGTGATTAGAATATTGTTTAAGGAAACCGATTATAACACCTAGCTCTTGTAAGTCTCGGTTATTAAGGGTAGTCTTGGGTGCATCGTGAAGGAGGTATCCTACATTGGTTACTAGGGTTGGAGGATCATCCTTGCCATATTCCCGTCGGATTGTAAGAATTCGAATACCTTAATTCCGCACTTTTAATATAGCATACATAAGATCTATAACCTAATTAAAGAGTTAGGAGTCGTTTGGTTACCCATCAAATTACGTAGGAACTTTAATTCATGTGAATCGCAAAATGAGTAGGTTGTTTGGTTACTCTAATTCATATGAATTGAAACTTCCCATGAATTCCAATTCCTCCATAATGGAGGAAGTTGCTTACCTAGGTCCCCCTAGGTAAGTTTCAATGCCTACATGAATTACAATGCCTACATGTAACCAAACAACATTTTCTAATTCACATGAATTGGAAAATCATGTGATATGAAACTCCCTTGGTATTGGAAGTTCCCGTATGTAACCAAACGACTCCTTATTTAGAATGTTAATATTGGTAAGACTAATTTAATTAGGGAATGTATGACATGAACCTAACAATTGGTATCAGAGCAAAATGGTTGTTTGCATGCATTTCGTTGTTGTTTTTACAAGTTATTATGATAACAAAAGAAAACCGAAATATAAAACCATATATGATATGGACGGAAATTTTTATGCATGAATACCTACTGGTCCTAAAAATATTTTAGGTCATTTGGAATGATTAATGGAAACATATTGTACATTTTTATACTTAAATGGGTTATTTTGTCATTTTAATCGGTTAAAATGAATTAATTTGGGAAAAATAACTATTTTTACTTTCTGGCCGAGATTTTTTAATATGTTCTCACATGTATTGTCTATGTTATGAATATGAATTTTCGTAACTATCGGAGTTATAATGCATGGTTTATGAATTTTAAGTGTTAAAATGTCATAAAATGCGAATAAATGGGTTTATATAGTTATATTGTGAATTTAGCTATGAAAATTTTTCAGTATGTCACATGAAATATTTAAAATGTACCTTAAATTTTCCAGAAGTTTTTATCTAATATTGCATGATTATTGATTTTTATTGTAAAAAACGTAATGATAGTGACATAATTTCGACTTAAATAGTTTGAGTTGGAATTTTGCCATGAAAACTTTACACAGTGTCATATATATTACTTTAAGCATGCATGAAAAAATTGGGATTTTTCTTTCGTATATTGCATGAGAAATGATTTTAATGGTTAAAATCGTATATTATATGATATAAAATGTTAGATATAGTAAAAGTTGCTAAAATGGCCGAAAAAATTAACCCATATGATAATATTTGATATGTTCATCACCATATTTTTCTTGAGAGCCAAAAGTTTCTGAATATTTTAATTTTTAATTATTAAAGTTTAAAGTTAAAAATTAATTGTAAGAGTCATTTTGTGTTTATTTCGGTTTTTGGGCAGTGTGTTCTTTAAATTTTCTGTCTATTTCAGTTCCTTAAGTGTTTAGGAATGTGTAAAAGTATTATCAGTATTTTAAATGCATTTATGAAGGTAATTAGTGAATTTCCGACTCAAAATGCGCGTTTTTACGTCTTATTTACGACATAAATGGTTATTTCGTTTAATACTAATATTTTTAAAGTTCTGAAATTTTAAGAAAATTCCAGAATATTCGGAATTTGAATTTTGAATTTTTCGAAATTTTTATGATTCTTTTAGATTTTTATATTATTTTTCCCGTAAAACCGATTAAATTCCTTACAATATTTGAAAATAAGTTAAGTCATGTTCAAAATTTGAGTAAAACTAAATTTTGAAACGTAAAATGTGTTAGGATGTTTAACTTAAGTGTGAATATTGATTCGCGTAATGTTAAGTGATTTTAAACGTTAAAATCACGCAACTCCATAAAACCGAGTTATACGATAACAATATTTAAATGATATTTAATAGGACGATTTGGCTTAGGATTGGCATGTTAGTTACATATTCATAAGCATTGGATATTTTATTATGATTGTCATAATTTTAATTTACGTAATTTTGGAATTATGTAATTTTGCTTAGTATGGCCTTAGTTTTAATCGATAATTCTCGTAATGTAAGGGGTTATTGATTCGGATGTAATTAATGTGATCTCGTATCACTTTATTTATTGTTTATTCTATTTTATAATGTATAAAGTAGATAGAAAAGTTGTAATTTTTGTAAATTCCGGAGAACCTTGAAGACGGTGCCTTTCGGAAAGGAGTTCCGACCAAGACGGTGTTTGCCTTGGGATGCGTGCCTCATGAGAAGTTCAAGGGACAAAGGAGTTGGTTTCCGAATTTGTACTTTATATTACTTTTCTATTTTAGGACGGCCATACTAGGATTTTATTTATACTTTAAGTTTATGCTTTTATTTATGCTTTATGTGTTTGCATGCATAGCCAAATCGTCATATCATGTCATGCATATTTATCGAGTATATCGACCATGTCAATTAAATTTATCGATAATTCACCGACTTAGTTCACTTAAAGGAGATAGATAATAAATTGACTAGATCTCTTACAAATCTAAAGATTGAGACTTAGCCTTACCAAAGAGTAAAAACCCATGACTCCCTTCTTCATAAGGAAGTCGGCTACACCAGGGTGCTAAACTTATTACGTTGGTTAAGTGGGGTAATATGATTACATCTTGAAATTTGTTCGATCTCAACGAAGGTATTCGTAACCGTAGTTGCAATAAGTTCGGGCTAAAGACAATTTAAGGTAAATTGTCGACCGAGAGTTCTAATGTAGAATCGATTAAAGGTTAATCCACATAATTATATTAATGAGGGATGAATCGGCTACACCGTGCCCGAGTTATATGGATTTGGGTCTCGGAATCGTTTACTTAATTGGGTAAGAGATCATTAAGTAAATGTTAAACTTGTTTAAAAATGTTTACGAGTTTTAATTAACGATGATTGTTTTTTAATTCCTTCGCTTTCATTGTAGGTTACTTTCAAACATCATCAATGGCCGCACACGCTCCACCTCTCACTAACGTGTCTTGGCTTCGATCCTTTATGGATCGTTGCAAGCTAGACAAGCATGGTTCCAATTTTAAAGAGTGGGATGCGCAATTGGTTTTGGCCACGCAAGGTGACGATAAGACTCGTTACCTTACCTAAGCCGCTCCAACCGCTCGCTCCACGGTTGCAACTCGTGAGGTCTATGAGGCCTACATGAAAGAGTCTTCCACTCTAAAAAACGTGCTTATCTTCTCCATGGAGCCGGATCTCCAAAGGAGTATGATTAAGCTAAGCACGTCATACGAGATTTACACCAAGCTTGCGACAATGTTTTCGCAAACTCCGAGGGTAATTCAATATGAGACGGCCTCCGCCTTCTTCGATATCAGTTTGAAGGAAGGGCAAAAGGTTAGCTCTCACGTGCTCAAGTTAGTTGAGCTTGATGAGACCCTTAAGGTGCAAGGAGTTGATGTTCCCGACTCCCTCAACATAGACCGAGTTCTTCACTCCCTTAACAAAGTGAAATCGTATGCTCAGTTTCGGGTGAACTTTAACTTGCGAAATCGAGAGACCACTTTGGACGAATTGGATAAGATGCTCATCCAAGTGGAAAGGGACATGAGACTTAATGAGAGTTCCACAAAGGATGTTCTTAACATCGAGAAGAAGGGAAAGGGGAAGTTTAAGAGGAGTGCCTTCAAAGGCAAGGGCAACAAAGCATCCAAATCCAAACCTTCAAAAGAGAAGACCTTTTCGAAAGGCATTGTTTCCACCTCATCTTCAAAGGTTGAAGACAAGTGCCATTATTGCACGAGGTTAGGTCATTGGAACCGGAATTGCCCTAAATACGTAACCGATCTCAAAAATGGAAAGGCTCTTGCCGTAGGTAATAATTCTCGTTTAAAAATTCATGTTATTTTGTTTAATTTTGTATGTTGATACAAGTTGTTGACTATTACCCCTTTTTAATTGTTTTAAAGGGGCACCTTCTAATGACAAGGGCAAGGAAAATGAAGCTTGAAGTTCCTTACATGGATTGCTATGGTAGCATCCAGTGAATTGAAGACATGAAGAGATTGGCTCTAATTTTCATTAATCGTCTTCTTTCATTTATGCATTTTATTTTTTAAAAGAACAATATCTTTTCTTGTATGACAAGGATTCAAATCCCAAACAATGGTTGTAATTTTGGATATTGGTGACTTGGTTTTCAACCCAAGTCACTCCTTTTGTTCTTAATCAAATCGTTCATTCCTAAAATAAATTGCATACCTTGTAACATGAGTTAATGTGATCTTAATAAATCGCTAAAGAAGTACCCTGAAATGTTCATTGTACAATTAATTGATCCGATCAAATATCAAAAGTAAAAATCAAAAGTGTTGATTTGTTTAAACGGAGAACTACACCTCAAGAGAAACACTCGATCAAAATGAGATATAATTAGTTCATTATAAGATGATCATTTTAAGTGAAAATGAGAACTAATATCTCACCCCTAATAACATTTACCATCCAAAACATTGGTTATGGGGAAATTGCTATCCTTGTAAAAATAAAGGTTATTTTAAAGGATAGAGTGGGAAAAATATTTCGCCCGCAAACCAATGAGTTAAATGTGGGATCTTAGAGAAGAATCCTACATGGGGTACTTAAGAAGAACCCTAAATGAATGGACAGAAGAAACTACGAGATGACACAAAAGAAACTACGCGAGGACACAAAAGAAAATGTTCTTTATGTCATTAGTTCCTAGAGAGGATGAAAGGAACCGCGTGTATAATCGGAAGGAAAACGTTTCCTTGATAATAATGTTTCTTAAATTATAAGATAATAGAGGAGAAATCATCTTTGTTTCCTCGATGGTAGTGCCTTGAAATCAAAAGGGATTATAGGGGAGATATCATGTCCTGTTACGTTTCAAGGAAACAAGGACGAGAAATGAAAAGTCCATTTAAGAAAAGATGTTGATTGAGTGGAAGTCAGTCACTATAGAGATAGTGATACTAGTTTTAGTGGGAGCAATAATCATTAGAAAATTGAAACTACCATTAAGAGAGAATGGTGATTCTTTAAGTATAAAGAATGAAAGGTTTTCAATTCTAGATGAATAAAAATTGATTGAACATCATAGGATGGTGGAGCTTCACGGGAGAGTTTATTATATTGATAATGAAACGTCACCCATTAAAAATCAAAAGGGTTGGATAAATTATTCATATCGATGAATATAGAATCACCTAGATATGGACGTGGTGATTCATACAACCTAAAAACTTTTGATTAATATGCAAGATATTTGAAAATGATGAGTTCTCGAGGAGAACTAGTAATGAAATCAGGATAACTACAGAATAAATTTTAGTACAAAATGTAACCAGGTACTTTAAGAGCGATAAGTTGATCACTCTGACATACCAATACGTCACGAGTTATAATATAACAGTGGGAGCTTCTTTCAGGGAAAGAAACTCAAGATCTAGAATGAGTTCTAGACATGTACTCAATTAAGATCATTTTATACGAGATAATATGAGTCGGGAGGAAACTGAAATTTGTAGGTTTTGGAAGAATATAAATAAAAAGTTTATTCACAAATTCAAACCACTAATAAAAATAGATGAATGTCATCAAATGCTGTAAAGTATGGAGCAATAATATTGTATTGACTGTCCATACATAACAATATCGTTTGAGTTATTTTAACTCACAATTGAAAGATACTTTTTCAAATCCAAATGGGTTGTAAGAGACAATTTTGAACCCCATAAAGTGAACTGGATTAACTTAGTATGGCCCCTAGTCGCTTGTATGAGGTGACATCTCGAAGCGACTAGAGTGTGAGGCGATTGATGCCAAGTTCAAATGCCATAGAGTCATGTGGGATGACTAGTCGATCACATAGGCAGACTGTGGGAGACAATCTGTCGGGCAGAGTGACCGCTTATAGAGTTCTGGAAATTTTATAATAGTCCGGTCGTGCCAAGAGCTGTTATAGTATTCTTATGAGTCAATTCTTAGACTAAAGACTACTCGCCCAAGATGGCATAGTTTTTGCATAGCTTTGATTCATTCTCTACGACTTTTCGTAACTGGAGTCAAACGGGATTGTTTTGGGTTATGTTAGGCTGTGGCTAGTTGAAGGGAGTAGTGCGATAGGAATTGTCCACCCCTTTGTCAGGGTTGTTCAAATCTCAAGGCCACTCGAGAAGAAGTTAACTGGAAATGCGTGGCCACGCTCGGAATGTATCTATGGTAGATAATTCCGGTCAAGAAGTTAATCTCCATATCGAGGAAACAACTCATGATATGATCAAATGCAAGTACGACCTGAGAGACACCTTGCATTGAGTGGGAGATTGTAATAGGACAAGAGAATTGGTGACGCACACTTGTCGAGGACAAGTGGGAGATTGTTGGGAAATGTGTCCTCAACAATAGTGTGATCACATAATTAAATCTCATGACGAGAATGCGCAAGGGATGATTCGAAATTATATAGTCAACTGACCAACATTAATCGGTAATGATTGGCTAGCTAGAGTTTGACATTACTGTAGTATGACGGTGGTGGTCAGATGATCCCTTTAGGTCACACATATAGGACAATTCCCTTAATTGATAAACTGATCAAGTGTATATTGATACGAGTTGATCAGATTCCTTAAATTCGAATATCGAGAAATCAGAGGTTAAATCTTAATGTAAGATTTATGTTTGAAATTGAAACGTGTCAATTGTCAAACATTATTCGATGCTTAAGAAATATAGAAATTAGAATGAATCGGGTTGAATATTATTACAAGTGTTGTAGATTGTATTGACGATTATTGAAATGACCATTTTATATATTAGTAATTATGAATTACTTGTCAAATTGTTAAATATGATTTATTTAATTTATAAATGTTATTTATTTGATAAATATGCATTTTAAATTAAAACAATTGTTTTCATCATTGTGACATAGTGTATGTCACACATGATTATGCAATTGTACAAAATAACTATTATAAAATGGGTGTCCATTTATCTTAAGTGTGATGGTTTGGGGTACGTGTTTAAGGAATGTTTTTGTGTCTTAATTACACAATAAAACACTATCATTAAGCATGCTTATAGTGAATAACACCTAGAGCCACCCTATGTGCATGGGTAAGGCAAAATGTCTCTTTTGTGCTTCCCCATGGCCGGCTCTTCCAACCCCAACACAACCCTCATAAAACTTGTGATTAACACACAAGTTAATTCATTCCAACCCTTTGCAAGGTTTTCTAGTGTTAGAAAACTTAAAAGAAATCCTCTTCAATATTATAAGATAATAATCATAATACTATAATTGTTGTAGTATTAATTTTTAGTTATTCTAATAAGTAATTAGAATATTGTTTAAGGAAACCGATTATAACACCTAGCTCGTGTAAGTCTCGGTTATTAAGGGTAGCCTTGGGTGCATCGTGAAGGAGGTATCCTACATTGGTTACTAGGGTTGGAGGATCATCCTTGCCATATTCCCGTCGGATTGTAAGAATTCGAATACCTTAATTCCGCACTTTTAATATACCATGCATAAAATCTATTGTAATACCCCGTATTTTAATAATTCATAATAATGAGTTGTTTTATATTAATTGTCAAGACGAGGTATAATTATATTCTATTCGATACGTATTTTGCTAATTGCTATAATAATAATAATATCAGTAAGATATACTCGTGAAGTTTAATATTTTTTATTTATATCGACGTTTTAATATTTATGTGAGAAGTTATATTCGATAATTAAGTTATCGAATAATGCTACTAAACCTTACATGATATTAGTGAAGTGTCGAATATGGGTCTTATGTATCGAATCCGTGAGATTTAATATCGTTTTGGGCCTCGTTATACGTGCCCAATAGCAGCCTTCGATGGGTCATACCAATACACGTTATCACAAATGAATAACTCACCTTATACGACCTAAATTTTGACTAAACCTAAAACCCTACTATACCCTAATCGACACACCACAACTGCAATAGAAACACAGCCGCCATACCTGAGTTTGAAAGGGAGGGTCTGCACGGTGACCTAGGGTGGTCTAGTGGTGGTCGTTTGCATAGGAAAGGAGGTATATTCGTCTTTCCCTTCGTCTTTCTCTGTTTCTTTCGTGTTCTGATTCATGTCGTATTTGCCTATTTCGAATGGTGTTTTGGTTGAGTTTTGGCGTGGGTTCCTCGGTGATAGTGATAGGGTGTTCATAGTTTAGTTAGGTTGTGGTGGGGGCGGCGTGTGGTGGCCGGAGCACCACCAGAAACGTGTTGGTTTTGGGTTGAGTGAAAACAGGGGTGCGAGTTCCATGTCTGTTTGGTGTCGGTTTTGGGTCGGTCTGGGATAAGTTCTGAATCTGGGCTATGGGTGGCAGATTACTGGTGTGTTGGTGCCGGTGTGGTGGCCATAGGTGGGAGATGCCGTCGGTGGTTGCGTCTCGAAATTGGGTGGCGAGTTTACATTTTGGAAAGGTTAGGCTGTTGAGGGCTGTGTTTTGTGTGGTTATGCCGTGCTGTGTGTTTTGTGTTTGTATTATTATTATTATTATTATTATTATTATTATTATTATTATTCGTTGTTGTAAGTGTTGTTGCTGCTGCATTGTGTTATTATTAATATTATTATTATTATCATCATTATTAATATTGTTATTATTATTATTATTGTTATTATTATGATATTTGTTATGGTTATTAGTATTGTTATTATGACTATTATTATTATTAGTATTGCTATTATTTTGTTATGGTTATTATTATATGGTTAGTATTAGTATGATTAATATTAGTAAATAATATTCATATTTTAATTATTAAAGTTGTTAAGTAATGGGTATACAAGAATGTGACGGTTACCAATAGTTCAAGTATATAATTGCTATGTTCATTAATTAATTGAAGTTAGTTAAAAAAAAATGTCGGGTTGGTTAAGTTAATTGAGGTAGTCATGTTTGGTACAATCTCGTTATGCGTAATATATTATTTAAATAATTAATTTGAATAATCGATATATTATATTGGTTGCGTAATTGTATATTATTTTGTTAGGTGTTGAGTATGTAATGAAGTGATTCGGCTGATTGGATGTTAGCTGCGTGATGAGATTATATGGCTATCCAGGTAGGATACACTGACCTTACACTCTATGATGTGTTATGAATGGATGTGGTATTGTATCTTATGGATGCTGAGTATGATTGATATGAGAATAATATTGGTTGGATTGATTGTGGATTATTGGTAATGGCATGAGCATTACATTATTTGATAGCATGATTGAATAACTATATCGTTGCATTCATGAGCATAGCATATGCATTGGTTACTGAGAAAGTTATGGTCAGATATTGTTCTGATATAAAGCCAAAGGTGGTTCTGCAGACCAGGCCTGGTATCTTATCAGCTATTGAGCTGGTGTACGGCGACGGCCGATTGTAGTCTGCCGGGAGGTTCGGTATGGCTTGGTGTTTCGGGTATGAGAACGAGATTGAGATCGAGCTCGAGCATATCATGGCATTTGCATATCATTTAACTGTTGCATTATAATTATTGTGTTATCTTACTCAACCGCGAGGTTGACAGTGTATTCGTGTACACCTATGATGATCCGGAATGGGGAGTAGATTCTACAGGTCAGAGACAGATGGATTAGGAGCTTGGGCATGGAGAGAGACATAGCTTGGACCTACTTAGAATTAGATCACATACTTAGATGTTATCAGTTGTACTTTTATTCTTCGCGTAGTAGTTGTAATATTAAAAGTTTAAATTTTATCAGTTTTATATAAAGTACTTTGGTTTGTTTTACTTTGTTGTTCACTACCTCGGGCATTCCGAGATGGTAACAACTCTATTTATTTGAGAATGTCTTGCTAAAGGCTCTTAAATAAATGGGGTTGTTACATCTATAACCTAATTAAAGAGTTAATTAGAATGTTAATATTAGTAAGACTAATTTAATTAGTGCATGTATGACATGAACCTAACATCTGTCTCGTCAAAGGTCACTGCTGGGAGGTTCTGCCGTGCTATTCTGCATGACGACTCTAGCTTGTCTCCCTTAGCTACTGTCACACGCCTTTTGGCCGCTGAATATGTGAGCCCACACAGCTCTGATCCTCTGGTGATAATGTAACAACCAGACCCACCACTGTCGTAACACAAACCCAATAAGATGGGTGCACACTTTTGGTCCCATTATTTGTCCTCACTTAAGCCCAAAAGCACAAGGCCTTGTTACTAAGTGGTGGGTGGAAGCTATTATAAACATATCACAAGCCTCACATTCTACCGATGTGGGACAACTTTCCTCTCATACTCTTGGGGTGTTACAAACTCCCCCACTTCAGAACACAACGTCCTCGTTGTGCCTCAAACTTGACCACAACCAGGGCCAGAATATTCCCCCGCTAGGTGTGTGACCCGGGTACTCCCGACCACAGGCTCACCACACGGTCGCAGGGTCGCTCTGATACCATTTGTAACAACCAGACCCACCACTGTCGTAACACAAACCCAATAAGATGGGTGCACACTTTTGGGCCCATTATTTGTCCTCACTTAAGCCCAAAAGCACAAGGCCTTGTTACTAAGTGGTGGGTGGAAGCTATTATAAACATATCACAAGCCTCACATTCTACCGATGTGGGACAACTTTCCTCTCATACTCTTGGGGTGTTACAAATAACATTGACAATTCTGTTGCAGGGAAGAGCTGGTGAGGGCTGCACCTGGCTGACTGCATTGACTCTGGTGGATTTCTCTGGGAGCAGATGATCCAAGTTGCCTCGGTCATACTGGAATCGGACCTCCTTCCTTAGGGTATAACATTCGTCCGTGGTATGGCCTATGTCATCATGAAATTCACATTTTTTTCTGGCATCACGGCGGTCATTGGGTCATTCCTCTTTCTTCTTGGGCCATCTGACTCCCTTGAATTTTTTCAGGGCCTTCAACAGGCCATCCATCCCGGTGGTGAAGCCATACTCGCTGACCTTTGGAGGTGGGTCTGCGTCGCTTTTACCACCGGTGCTCTCTGATACCTTGCTCACGGGTTTGCTATAGGGCTTTGATCTTTCACCCCTCTTTTCCACTGGTGCTTTCCTAGACATGGGCTCTGTGTCGTAGGTACTCCTTCTGGAGGCGGCGTCCTTTTCTAACCTCATTGCTGCAACCGCCTGGGCTTGTACATCAGCAAAGGCAGTGCACAGATGCATTGTCAACTGCTTGTACAGGTCTGAATCGTGATGTAGCCCCCTACGGAAGGCTTCAATGGCAGTGGGTACATCACAATTAGGAATGGCAACCTTCTCTTTGTTGAATCTGGTGAGGTAATCCCGGTTTGTCTCCTCGAATCCCTGAACAATTCTGTAAAGATCACTGGCCTGCTAATCTGGTTTCATGCTACTGGCGAACGACTGATTAAAGGCATTAACCAGATCTGCAAAGGAGGATATGCTGCGGTTGGGCAATCCTACGAACTAGTGCAGGGCTGCTCCTTACAAAGTTGACCCAAATCCCTTGCACATGCAGGCCTCCTTGAGTGCTCCGGTTGCGGTCACCACCATCATTTTTTGCTTGTATTGATTGATGTGATCCAAGGGGTCTGTCGTCCCATCGTATAGCGTCATGGTTGGTGGCACAAACCCCTTGAGCACATTGATGAGAGCGATGTTGTCAATGAAGGGTGAATCTGCATAGCTATCTTGGGAAGCCTTCTCCAAGGGCCTTGGCATGCCGGGTACTTTGGTGATCATGTCCTGCAGCTCCTGGTAACACTGGTCTGATAGGCTGCCTACTCCTGAGAACGGGTTGACAGGCGGGGGGAAGAAGCCAGGAGGGGCTCCTCCCCAAGGGCCTGAGGATGGTTGGCTGGCAAGCGGGTTGGTTACTATGGACGGATTGAAACCTGGCCCTGGATGCCAACCAACTTCTGACTGCGCCGGTGCTCCTCCTGCCCATCCTCCGGCGCTGAACTGGCTCACGGGTGCAGGCCTTACAGGGGTCTTTGGCGTCCATCCAACTGAAGGCTGGGGAGGTGTACCTGCAAAAGTCAGAGGATCAGTCCCAAGGGGAAAACAAGGTGTAGGATTACCTGTAGGCTGAACTGGGCTGGGCTGCGATGCTCTGAACATAGATGCATCCAGATCCAGTATCTATGGGCCATTGCTCGGGGCGATGACCCCTAGATCCAGCCTGGTGACGATCTCCTGGGTAATCGGCCGGTTCAGCCCTCTACTCCCGAAGGGCTTGAGGGTCTGGCCAGGACCCGGCTGGAGAACTCTGGTTGGCACAACTGGGCGGGCGACTGCGGCGATCTGCTCTCTCAGGTCCAGGTTATCTTTCTTCAAGCCTTTTATCGCTTCCTGCAGAGCACTCATCCCCTGGATCACCATCTGCATCGGATCTAGGCTGGGGACTTTTGGCAGCGGGCTTACTCCAGGTATCTGGGTTTCACCGCCTCTACTGGGGCTGCTTTCTCTACTCTGCCTTGAGGGAGCAGGCACAGGGGCTGATCTGGGGAGCTGAG
Source organism: Silene conica (assembly GCA_029255685.2). Classification (NCBI taxonomy): domain Eukaryota; kingdom Viridiplantae; phylum Streptophyta; class Magnoliopsida; order Caryophyllales; family Caryophyllaceae; genus Silene; species Silene conica. The sequence goes on along the minus strand of CM055311.2, from coordinate 9,649,106 downwards.
GAGGTTTACTGGACGAGGCAGCAACCTTTGAGGCTGTCGTCTGACTTACGGTGGAGGGTGGTCCTGTGAGACCAACTGACACGGCAGGGTTGGTCCCGCTGGACTGGGCTGGCATGCTCTGGGAGTTGGAGGGATTAGCTTTAGTCCCAGACATGTTTTCATGATGAGATGATGATTTCAAGTATTAGAATGCACATTATGCCCCACGGTGGGCGCCAAACTATTTTGGTAAAATTTCTACCGAGTCAATATTAAAGTGATGCGGGTCAAAATGTCAACCAATAAGTGAACGAATGTAAACGAAAGAATTAAAAGAAATATGATACAGAAAGTTTTTGGTGACGCGGAAAAACCCTATGAGGGAAACAACCGCGGGGGGAACGGAATCCCGCCAAGTTTTCACTATTTTCGAGGATAATCACTGTTTTGAACGTAGTACAACTGTTGACATGCATAAGTAAATTCTTTGCGTAAAAATGAATGACTTCTTTAATGACCTAAATTTCCTTTTATAGTTGTGGACTTCTGGTCAGCTGCTCCTGGTCCTGCTCCGAGAATATAGGAGGTAGTTGTTACAAGATGCTCTAGGGTTTTCGTCTTTCAACAGCTCTTTTTCTTCATGCGGATTGACTCTTTACTGGGTTGCTTCCTCCTTTGGACTTCACATGCGCTTTTGGGCCCAATGGCGTGGTGGTAATTTTTGGGCTAAACAGCGGTGGCGGGTCGGGTTGTTACAAATGGTTTCAGAGCGACCCTGCGACCGTGTGGTGAGCCTGTGGTCAGGAGTACCCGGGTCACCCACCTAGCGGGGAGGATTCTGGGATTGGCTGCGGTCAAGGTTGAGGCACAACGAGGACGTTGTGTTCTTTAAGTGGGGGAGTTTGTAACACCCCAAGAGTATGAGAAGAAAGTTGTCCCACATCGGTAGAATGTGAGGCTTGTGATATGTTTATAATAGCTTCCACCCGCCACTTAGTAATAAGGCCTTGTGGTTTTGGGCTTAAGTGAGGACAAATAATGGGCCCAAAGGTGTGCACCCATCTTATTGGGTTTGTGTTACGACAGTGGTGGTCTTGTTGTTAAACGGGTTTTGACGGACTTCACTCGACTGAGTGGTCGGTTCACTCGGCTTAGTGACCGGTTCACTCGACCGAGTGAACCTCACTCGATCGAGTAACTCACCTACTTGACTGCCACTCGGTTCACTTAACTCTTTTACCCAGTCCACTACATGTCCACTTCGTCTAGCTCAGATCTTACTTGGTCTCGTATCTGGTCAACTCTTTACTTTCGGGTATAAGGGGTCCCCCTCGTGGTTCCCAATGTGCATTTACGGGTCCCAAAATAATCGGGTATTATATACGCCCTATCAATACTACTATAATCATCATCAAACATCCTTAACCAAGACTGACACAAAACGAAAAAGACAAACTTAGAGACTTACGGCTTGTTATACGGAAGCACTGCCAGACTCGACGATCGAAACTTGCTAGGGCTTGCTTGGTAGATGATTTGGATGTTTAAGGTTAAGAATTTATGTTTACGAAAGAATGCAAATCACGATCCCAGACCAAATAATCGGCTGAGTGCAAAAGTACTCGACCGAGTATCAAACGGACTCGGCCGAGTGCCACAAGTCATAGGACTGACTTTAACACTTAATGACCATACTCGGTCGAGTATAGCCTACTCGACCGAGTACGCTATGAGCAAAAAAAGGAGGAGTATCACACCAGATCCCACCTCACCACCCATCAAATCATTACCCGCACCCACCCGTTCGAACGACATCTCTACTCACACCAACCAACTTTGATGTTTTAAGTCTCACGTGCGTCTAGTAATCTTACCTTTTAGTAGTTCAATGCTTTTCTTTTGTAAAAAAATAAATGGTATGTCTACCTAATTTTCGGTAGTTAAATGTTAAACACAAATTGTTATCTAAGGCGGAAAATAAAAAGTTACCACTTTCAATGTTAAAATAAAAATAAAATGTCTAAGTATTAGCAAAAAAAATTATCTTATTTATACCAATTGTACATATTTAACCCATTTTAATTTTAAAATATATATTCCGTCTTTAAAAAAACTTTCATTATTTAGAATTTGAATATTAAAATCCCCGACTAAATTCTATGCCTATAGTTATCGGCCAGTGATGAATTGATGAGAGACTGAGCCACTCAGCCGCACAACAAAATTTGAGAGTATAGATTCATATCCCGAATTTGAAATAAAGTCGAAGGGACTTACATACTGTATTATCTTCACTAAATTATTACATAAGCAAGTTGTCAAGTTGTCAAGTTGTCAAGTTGCCAACTTAATTAAGAAAAGAAGTGTGATGATCACTGATACCATCCCTAGCCATTCACGAACAAATTCTTATTTTTGATGGATATATCCATCGCAATTTTTTAACAGGTCAAATAAATTCATTTAAAAAGATGAAAAAAGAGACATTTGTGATTTTTTTGCATTTTTATTTTTATCTGATCTAAATAAGTGGGTGTATTTAGTTCGTCGCAAACTTATGACGAATATACCCGTCACAAAAGAGATTTATAAGTGCAATTAGCAAACAGAATTTTTTGGTGCTATCATGTACGAAGTACTATGTACAATTAGGGGTGTTCATAAAAAACCGAACCGCAAAAACCGTACCGCAAAACCGGAGAACCGCATGTTTTCGAGGTTCGGTTCACCGAACCGTTAAGGGCAATTAGGTTCGGTGAACCGAACCGGTTAATTTATCATGGACAAGGTTCGGTTGAGGTTCGCAATTTTAGAAATGAGGTTAACCGCGAACCGAACCGTTCACAAAAAAGTAAGGAAAAAAGTTAAAATTATTTAAAAAATTGTTCTTTTGTTTAATTAAAAAGTGTTTCAAGATTCAAAAATGGTTAAAATGATTAATATTAAAGTTTTACTTATTAACTTTATTGTTGAGTATAATTAAATATTAAAAATTTAATTAAACTACTAGATAAAAATCTCGAAAACTAAAGAAAAAAAATATTTAGCATGTTTATAGGTTAACCGTTAACCGAACCGCAAATAACCGTTTAAAGTGGTTAACCGAACCGCTAATAACCGTTAGGAACGGTGCGGTTTAGGTTCGGTGTTTTGCCAAACCGAACCGTGTGCGAACCGTATTAAATATGAGGTTCGGTGAAGAACCGTGAATGAACACCCTATGTACAATGCCGTTGTTAATCAAGTAAAGTAGCATTAATCCCTCCCACGATGGATCATCGCCAAATTTATCTTTTAAGGAGTTGCCTGATTCATAATACAAAAAATACAATTTTTTAGGAAAATTCTAATTACTATGCTGTTCTATTTACCCCATCCACATAAATTGTAACTTATTGAGTAATTAAGTACTACATTTTCATTACGGATTACCTATTCTGTCTCACAGCAGGTCTTGCTTGTGACGTGTGACGGATTAATCCCGTCATAAGTTTATAACCTTTCACTAAAAGGGAGAGGAGACAAGGTGGGGAACCCTTCATGTGTTTTCTCACTCACCTCTTATGGGTATTTTTATGAGAAGAACGATACCGCCGTCACAAATGAGAAATTGTGTTTGTTCTAATACACGTTATTGATATTTTCATGACATTTTAATAAAATATAAAGATTTTCTATGGTATACCTTTACATTTTTTCTTATTCTACCATATATCCTCGGTTTTTAAAAACAAATATTTATTATATCAAGAGTATATCGTAGAATTCGAACAAATACATGGATACATCATAAAAAAACCTAAAGTATATTTTCAATTTATCATTCTCTCAATTTGCGACATAGACACATACATAAGTTTCACGCCCAAACATGGTCGATACCTGAAAAATCCAGGTCTTGATCTAAGCCACGATGTAGATTTCATTACGATAAATGATTTGAATAAAAAATTCGTTCCAATCAAATAACCTAACACGAAAATTCCATCATTCAAATTCTTTTACCGTTAATCACCAATTTGACGCAAATGTTATTGTTATTAGTTACTGGATTAGTTGTTTATTATACCATATTGACTTTCGATTTCAATTTTTAATTTGTCAATTGGTCCTTTCTTCGCTTGATTTGAAGTGAGTATTCTTAAATGACGTCTCTCGTTGTAAAATTTTCGTTATTAATTTTCATAATTAACATGAAAAATAAATTGACAAAGTGAAATTTGAGAAGAGTGAGGAATTGATAAATTTAGGTCCTATAATTTATTTTAAAAAATTAACAACATTAGTAAAATATCAACAAAATATGAAGAATTTTGTAACCACTCTACACGGGTTACTAAATCAACTTCATAAACTTGAAGTTTCCCTAGTAATTGCCTTTTATAAAAAGGAAAATGTGAACCTTAATTATCTAAACCAATCTAAAATTAACATTTCAAAAAAGTCCCCTCTAGGGTTTCTCTTGGGAGGGTTTGGTGTCCCTAGGTTCTCCTAGGTTTCGTCCCTTGATTTGCAAGGTTTTTAGGGTTTTTTTTGTCAGTTAGTGGTGTTTTTTTGGTCTTCGTTCTCCTCTTTGTCTCTTCTTTTGTCTTTTGTGGGGCGTCTTTTACGCTTGTTTCAGCATGTCTCAAAATTCCAAAAACCCTAATTTCAATATTGATCTGAATGAATTGGTGCGGGAGTATGAGGACGGCAGTAGAAGTGAGGCGGCGGTTGTGGAATGGGTGGCGGAGGAGGAGGAAGTGAACCTTGGGCGTAGCGGTTGTGTTGTAGGGCGATTATGGACCGATCGGAATATTAATCTCAATGTCCTAATTGAAACAATGATAACAGCATGGAAACCAAAGGGTAATGTGGTTGGCGAAATCAGTGATAAGAAACGGAAGATCGTCACTTTCGCGTTCACAATGACGGAGGATAAGGAACGGGTTCTTATGGAGCAACCATGGCACTTTGAAAGACATCTGCTCATCCTCTCTGATCTTCGGGGTGATGCGATTCCATCAGAGGTACCGCTTTTTTTCTATCCTATTTGGGCTCGTATATATGATCTCCCTGTCCTTGGCCGACAAAACCTTGAGAATGCAGTACGTGAACATTGGCAATGCTATTGGGACATTTGTTTCGATCGATAATTCGGTAAATCCTACGATTAACCGGTCTATGCGGATTAGGGTTATCCTTGATGCGAGAAAACCTTTGATAGATTCTATACCTATGAAGGGAAAGGGCGGTAAATTGTGGACTGTGAGGGTTTGTTACGAACACCTTTCCCTTTTCTGTTATATATGTGGGAGAGCGGGGCATGGGGAGAAGGATTGCGGTGATCGGAAGGGGCCAGTGGGGGAGGGGAGGAAGTTCGGAGAGTGGTTAAAAGCTTCCCCGTGGAAGGTGGCTAGGGGAGGAGCTGACCCGAGAGAGGAGGGGTCTAGGGCTGGGAAAAAACTCATTTTTGATGAGAAGGCTCGAGAGGAAAAGGAGGATCTTGAGTTAAGTCGTATGGTGGAGTTGTTAAGGGGTGCTTCTTTGTCGCGTGGGACAGGGGGGAGCGAGGGGGAGGAGTCGTCGAATGCTTCTTTTACACCAAAGACGGATACAAATGCGAACATTGAGCAGGAGACGGGTGAAGTGCAACAGGTCCCAGCGCCTAAAAAGCGTGGGAGTAGAATCTGGAAGGGGATTAGGCATCGTGGAGGGGAAGGGCAGAGGAGAATGGTTGTGGAAGGAGAGATTAATCGAAAGAGGAAGGGTCAGGGACTGTTTCAAGAGGAGGTGGGAGTGGATGCTGTGAGCGAAGGGGGGTCTAAGAAGCGCAAGGAGGCAAGTACGGAGGATGAAAATAATGTCATGATAGTAGCGATGTCTGGCGATGCCCAGCATCGCGAACAACAATGAAAATTCTAAGTTGGAACTGTCAAGGGTTGGGCAATCCCTTGACGGTTAGGGCCCTCCGTGATCGGTGTTGGAGGGAGTGCCCAAACTTTGTTTTCTTAATGGAGACAAAGATGAGAGCGGGGGAGTTGCAAAAGATACGCGAACGTTGTGGTTATAGTCATGGCATCTGTGTTCATAGCCAGGGGCGTTCGGGGGGTCTTGGGATGTGGTGGAAGGATGAGTCGGTCCAGTTGATTTCGTATGACGATCACCATATTATGGTGGAGGTAACGGAGGGAGGGGGTGGAAACAAGTGGAGAGCAGCGGGGATTTATGGGTGGCCGGAGACAAGTAATAAACACTTAACCTGGGAACTGATGCGGCGTGTGTGTTCGGGAAATGCCCCTATAATTCTTTTTGGCGATTTCAATGAGATCTTATGTGCAAGTGAAAAAGAGGGGGGCAGAATCAGAAGGGAGCGCTATATGGATGCCTTTCGCGAAGCGATTGACGATTGTGGGGTTCACGACTTGGGGTACCATGGTAATAAATTTACTTGGCAACGAGGCAATGAGGTCGAAACTATGGTTCGGGAAAGATTAGATAGAGCTCTCGCATCGACGGACTGGGGCTATTTATTTCCTCAAACTTTCGTTCAACATTTTCCGATCTATGCGTCGGATCATTCTGTCATCCTTATTCAACAAAGCCTATACCAACCGAGAAGAAATCACAGACGCTCTTTCAAGTTTGAGCCCTTCTGGGCTTCGGATGCTGAATGTGAGGGGGTTGTAAAAGAGGTGTGGGAAGGGGAGATTGATTCGGGGGCGAACGATAAAGTCGTGGCCTGCGCAGTGAGGCTTGCGAGCTGGGCTAAAGAGAAATTCGGGGATATAAAGAGGAGGGTGCGTGAAAAGGAAGCGGAGTTGGAGATATGGCAAAGCAAACCGGCTTCTGGTGACATGTTGATTAGATGTAGGGAGTTAGTGCAGGAAGTAAATGAGTTACAACGACAAGTGGAAACTTACTGGTACACTCGGTCCCGTAAAAGTGAGCTTCGGGATGGGGATAAAAATACTAGCTATTTCCACCATAAGGCGAAACAACGGAGGAGGCGTAACCTTATTGAGGGCATTGAGAACGAAAGAGGCGAGTGGGTTTCGAATGAGCAGGAGGTTTGCGGTATATTTGAAAGGTACTTTGGTGATTTGTTCTCAACAAGTGGGTCGTCCCATTTTGAAAATGTCATTGATTGTATACCAGCGGCGGTCCCAGAAGCTGCGAATTTATTGTTTGACCAGCCTGTTTCGAATGACGAAGTCAAGGATGCGCTTTTCGGTATGCACCCAAACAAAGCCCCCGGTCCTGACGGTATGCATGCTCTCTTTTATCAAAAGTATTGGCACATTGTGGGTAGCGATATATGCAATTTTGTTCGACGATGGTGGGATGGTCATGAGAGGATTGAGGAAATTAATATGACTAATGTCGTTTTAATTCCGAAGTGTCAGTCGCCCCGGAAGCTCACCGAGTTCCGCCCTATAAGTTTATGTAACGTGCTCTATAAAATTATTTCTAAGGTTTTAGCCAACCGTCTGAAACCTTTCCTTAATGAAATTATTTCCGAGAACCAAAGTGCTTTTACCCCGGGGCGTTTAATCACTGATAACGCCCTTATTGCTTTCGAGTTGTTCCATGCTATGAAGAGGGGAGGGGATGGCCGGTGTGGGAACATGGCGCTCAAACTTGATATGAGTAAGGCCTATGATAGAGTTGAGTGGATTTTTCTGGATGAGGTGATGCGGAAAATGGGCTTCTCTTCGGGGTGGAGAAATAAGATTATGACCTGTGTCTCTACTGTGTCTCATGCGGTGTTGATTAATGGAAAAGCTTCTGGCTCGGTGCCGGCCTAATCGGGGTCTCCGTCAAGGTGATCCTATATCTCCCTACTTGTTTCTTTTCTGTGCTGATGCTTTCTCTTACATGCTAAAGGAAGCGGTGGATAGGGGGAAGCTTCATGGTGTTCAGGTGTGTCGCGGGGCCCCGCGGATATCGCATCTTTTCTTTGCAGACGATAGTATCCTTTTTGCTAGAGCTAATGTACGGGAATGCTCGACTATAGCTGAAATTATCAGTAATTACGAAAGAGCATCCGGGCAGAAAATTAATCATTCCAAGTCGGAAGTAGTGTTTAGCAAAAAGGTGCCTACTAGTGCGAGAGAAGACTTGATTGAAGCGCTGGGTGTTCGTGAGGTTGAGAGACATGAGAAATATCTAGGGCTCCCGACCATCATTGGAAAATCGAAGAAGACTATTTTTGCAAATCTCAAAGAAAGGATGTGGAAAAAAGTCCAAGGATGGAAGGAAAAGTTGCTTTCGATGCCGGGGAAGGAAGTTCTTATAAAAGCCGTTGTTCAAGCTATACCGACGTACATGATGAGTTTATTTGCTATACCGGAGGGACTACTTGATGAGATGCATGCTCTTATTGCTCGGTTTTGGTGGGGGTCGTCGGAAAATAAAAGAAAAATCCACTGGTGGAGATGGGATAAACTTTGTAACACGAAACAGAATGGCGGCATGGGGTTTAGAGACTTAAAGGTTTTCAATCAGGCGCTTCTTGCAAAACAATTATGGCGGCTGGAAACGAACCCGGGGTCCCTGGTTTGTCGTGTTTTGAAGGCCCGGTATTTTAAACACTCGTCGGTTTTGGATTCTTTTCGGGGGCATGACCCGAGTTTCGCGTGGCGGAGTTTGTGGGGAGCGAAAGCCTTGCTTCTTGAAGGACTATGTTGGAGGGTGGGGGATGGAAAGACGATCAAGGTTTGGGAGCACCGGTGGATACCCAGCGATAAAGGTGGTAAAACACCGTCCCTGAACTTGGAAGCTAACCCCGATATGCGTGTCAATGAGCTCATTAATGCGGAGAAGGGCGAATGGCAGATGGATACTCTTCACGCCCTGTTCCTTCCCGACGAAGTGAAACAGATCACTCGCATTCCGGTTTGTGCTAATTCGAGTTCGGACCAGCTCTTTTGGTGGCCGACGAAAGACGGCGAATATTCTGTCAAAACTGGGTATTGGGTTGGCAGGGAGGGGTGTGGTGTGGAACAGAGGTCCATGGTACACGGTGTCGAATCGAATTTATGGCGCTTCATCTGGGGTTTATGCGTACCACCTAAGCTCACCCATTTTCTATGGCGGGCGTGCACCGGTATGCTAGCTGTGAAGGAGAATTTATTCCGTAGACACTGTTGTGATGATGCTGTTTGTACCAGGTGTGAGGCGGATACAGAGACTGTTTTTCACGCTGTTTATGGGTGCTCGAGGACCCGGAGTTTTTGGGAGGCGAGTGGCTGGGAGGGGGTGCTTAGTGGTGTAGCTGCCCCGTCTTTCGTGAGCTGGTTTAGGGACGCTATTGGGTTAATGGACAAGTGCGACATTCCACGTTTTGTAGCTCTGATTTGGGCAATGTGGACGGTTCGAAATAACAACCTGTTCGAAGAAGCGCCTCGCAGCCCAGACGTCACGGTTATGGGACTGTTGAAAATGGTGGGAGACTACCAATTGTTACAAGAAAAGGAAGGGATTCATCAGGGGGCTGACAATGGTAATCTAGCGGGAGTAAGGGCGTGGGCTGCTCCGGAGGAGGGTGTCACTAAACTAAACACTGATGCTGCGATTTTTTCAGAAGGCGAGGTGGGGCTAGGAGTCGTTGGGCGTAATTTTAGAGGGGAGGTGGTGCTTGTTGCTAGCAAACGTTGTTGTGCGAGTTGGGCTGTCGATGTGGCTGAAGCTAAGGCTATGAAATTCGGGCTGGAAATGGCGGCAAGAGCGGGGCTACGAAGGGTCGTCATGGAGTCGGACTCTCTGAATGTTGTTCGTGCAGTGTCCTTGCGAAGGGAACTTAGGAGTGTTATGGGTCTCTGCGTGAATGAGGTCCGATCGTTGTTTTCTTTGTTCGATTTTAGAGGTGTGTATCATGTTAAACGAGTAGGAAATACGGTTGCTCATTCGATTGCTAGGTTATGCTCTAACATCGATGAGGAATGTATGATTGTCTCTGATTTTCCGAGTTCCGTCATTGAGTTGGCGGGGCTCGACATTTTATAATAGTTTGATCCCGTTTTCCTTCAAAAAAAAAAACCAATCTAAAATTTAGTGTTTTTCTAAGTGATGGAGAACCAATTATTACCCTAATTATAACAATAGCTGCTAAACTACTCATTATTAATCCACCAAACAAGTCAAAGATAAATTCAGCATCATAAAATTGACCATTATTCTATTCATTTGGATTTTTAATAATGGTAACAAGTTGAAAATGGATAATATCTTTCTTACGTAATTCAAGTGGCACGATCCATGAAATATTCTATTTTTTGTCACTTGTCATCCAACTTGCCTTGTTATGAGAGGATTAGTATCCGCTTCAGCCCGTCACAAGCAAGACTTTTTGTTATAGTTGTATTTAGATTACCGGTAAATCAAAATATAAGTGGATGAAATTACATATTAAAAGTATTTAAAAATTTAAAAAGATAAACAATTAAGCAGAAAGTGTGAAAGTAAAATAGGCAAACAAATAACTGATAGAAGGAGTAGTATTACATTTAGTTTGAAAGAACTATATAACACTATGTTATCAATTACTGGAAATATTGAGTAATTCACTGGTCTATAAACACAAATTCTTCTTTAAGACATAAATAATCGATTTTAAATTAAAAACGAGTCAAATAAAATAAATAAGACAAAAACAGAACAATGCATTGAGAGTTTGAGACTAACAAAAAGTTTGTCTCATTTATACAAGTAAGATCATGTTCTTCTGGGTTTAATTTCAGCTCATTTCACTTCGCTTTAGCTTTATTAAGTTCAGTTTGATTCAAATTCAACTCTTCTCTTCACAATTAAGTTAATTACTTGGTTTAGTTTAGTTCAGTTAAGTTTCATTAAATTAAGTTCAGTTCAATTTAACTCTACCAATTTCACTTTAAAAAAAATAGAACCGAAATATTCATTTCAAATTTTAATTTTAAAATGAATATATTTGTCTGATCCAATGAAAACCAAACTCTCCGAAATAAACTTCTAATCATTTCATCATTACAAAGTTCAATTTGTTTCAAAAGGAGAACAAGATCTCTTTTCACCATATCACATCTCATTATCAACCATCCCAATCTCGTCATCTCATTGTCTCATTAACAACCATGGCTAGCTATTATGAACATGGGTCTTCCCAACTCACCAATTGGGATCAAAAGAACAAAAAAGGACAATGTTAAGTCCACCAAAATTAAACTTTTTGCTGCACTACCTTAAGGAATTTAATATGGAGCCAACAAAAGTCTTTGCCTTTTGATAGATGTGAAGGGTTCAAATAATAAAAAATTTAAATAAACTATCCCCATATTAAGTGAATAGTTCCCATTGTTCATGTGTTTTTTGCCTTGAATTACTAAAAAAACTAGTCCACTATTGGATAAAAATATTGTTTTTCATTTTCTTAAAATTCTAAAATAACTAGTCCTACACTTCCAAGAATCAAGATAGAATCTACTTAGACATATTTATAGAAAATTAAAGAGTGTTTATGTGGCATTTTATATCAAATTATTTATTATTATCAACATAAAAAAAAATTTGTACATATGAAAAAAATTAATTGATAATTAGAGTGGCTTAAAACAGTTATGGTAACTGTGTTTTATCGAATATGGTCTAAGAAATACTAGAACTTTGAGTGAAAAACATCTTCCTACTTGTACTTTAATTTACTTAATACATCAAATTTATTATTGTAGCTCCGATGCTAATGCTATCAAAGCATCCTCATTCTCAAAAGATGCTTGATAATTTTCGTTGATAGAGTTCTCACTCTTGTGATCTATCTATTGGATATTCTTGTAAATCTGAAACTTCTTTTCTACTGAAATTAAATGATAATTTCTTTTACAAAAAAAATATATTGAAAAAAGTAATCTTTTATTCATTTATACAACGTGATAAAAATGAGTCGCTTGACTGTATTCTCTCAGCAAACATTTGACCAAAACGGGTAATATATTTTACCTTCTTTCTTATAGAAATGACTAAATGAGTAGTATGTATGTCGTTTGACATTCAAATATTCGCAAAATTGTGAATAAAAAGGATTGATTATCGCACATAAAACAAGCATTAGATATTTGACTATGTCGTATGTACTCTAGTTTTCTCTACAGTACTCCGTATTAATTTAGATCACTAGTATATTAGGGTTTCTTAAAACTATTATTGAATACTTATGGTTGGCAAAACGAGCCAAAGAGGTGTCTAAAACCTGAACAAGTAACTTAAAATTAAAAAACTAACTGAAACCTGAAAAAAGCTGATAAAGTAGTTGAAAATTAGATACCGATAAAGTGGCTGATTATATAGAAAATGTTTGACAAACTAACTGAAAGTTAGCTTATTTGGTAAAATAACATAAGAGGATGTAATAATTATTTCATATATTACAAAGAAGGGGTAAAAAGAGACTAAAGTCTAGGATCAGATATCTGAAATTTCAAATGCTATTTTACGTTACATTTTATTTCAGGTAACTTATTTGAGTAAAAACAAAGTGGTATTAGTGCAGTGATAACTGTGTTAAACCTTGAAGCTTGCAGAAATACAGGAGTTGAGGGTCCACATGGCTCACATGGTCCATGTGGGCAAAACTATCAAGCTATTCTCAGGTTATACTACCAATTGGGACGATCACCACTTGACTACTGCAGCTAGCCCCCGAAGAGGTGACTTACATGATCCATGTGGTGGTGCGGAAATGCATGGACTCGGGAGATTTAACCCCTCGACGTAAAAATAAGAACTTATTTAAGTAAATAAGAATAGTCAAAACATATACGCTGAGATGTCTTGCCAATTGGAGGTTTAAGCATAGGTAGATTATAGGGATGTCATTGGGGGCGGGGCGGTGCTGGATATAGGCTTCCCCGTACCCGTACCATCAAGAAAATCTCGTACCCATCCCCGCCCCACCACCCATGGCGGGTACAAGTTTTCAAAACCATCCCCGCCCCACCACCCATGGCGGGTACAAGTTTCCAAAACCATTCCCGCCCCACCTACACATTAACCCGCTATGACATAAATTTTTCCGATTTTTTTCCGTACAAGTTAGTTTAATCACTATTAATTTCAATTTTTAGGAATTTGTTTATATAATTTTAGTTATTTATTAAAGAGGTTGGTAAAATCCTTTATAAAATAGCTATTTTTAACATTACGTCTTAATTATAACAAAATAATATTTGTCAAATTATCGTAATAATGATATTAATTTTTGTAATATTTGGCGGGTAGGCGGGTATGAAATGGGTATCACGCAAAAACCATCCCCGCCCCACCACCCATGGCGGGTACAATTTTCGTACCCGTCCCCGCCCCACCACCCGCCAAACCTATACCCATCCCCGCCCCAACTGGGGCGGGTGCGGGGCGGTATCCACTTGTACCCGCCCCAATGACATCCTAGTAGATTATAAGGATTTGGAAGTGCAACTATTTGAGAGACCCAGAAGCATAAATTAAGTAATGAATACTCAAAATAATGGGTCTAAGTTTATTTTGTTAAGAGCGTGATGTGATGTGAATGTGAATAGAATAGAATAGCAGGGTCATGGAAACAAATGGTCACATTCCTCAAAATCCTTAAACAAAACAAATATAATAATATATCTCCATAGATCTCGACATAACTTAATTAGGAGACGAAGCATTGAAATACTATTTGTTTACATAGATTATAGACTTAGATCTTCTAACCGTTCTACACTTTACAATATTTGGATTTGCTAAACAATTACTCGTAATATTAATAGATGTATTATTTGAAGTAAAATAACTCATCTCTACAATGCACGAAAATAATTTTATGTAATAATCACGAGTTATTTTATGTCAAATTTCATCGCATTAAAAATTAACATAGCAATGGGAAGAAATTCAAGCCACAAGAATATAAATTAGTTACCATCATACCAAACAACAGAAAAAAAAAGAAAATTACAGAAAAATCATAAAGGAGAAAAATCCAAAAAAAGAAAAAGACGGCAGTAAAAAGATTAAATAAAAAGAAATTAATAAAACAAAAGAGGAAATTGTCCTTTACGTTTTAGATCCAGATTCGAGATTCCTTCCCATAATACCACCTTTGCATGGGTCCCACTACCTGACCTACTCTCAACTCCTACTCGCATTTCCATTAGCAGCAGCCTCACGCGCCAACCCCACCGCCACAGAACCCAACTTCTGAAGGTTCAACTTCACAACTGTATCGGCAAATAAGCGCGTGTCATCCACCGTATTCCCCTCTGGCACATTCACCACATATGATTCTAAGACAACTGTCCACTCATCACCCTCACGCGCACCAGGGAGTGTGTGTAAGGTAGTCACGGAGTGGTAATTCCTCAACCTATGCTCTCCACCAATGATCGTGAACCCCGTAACGCAGCGGTTGTCGTCTAGCATATCAAGACGTTCAGTGCTTGTCGCGGCTGGGAGACCCGAGATCACGTGTACGTCGCGCGTGGAGCCCACCGCGAGTTTGAAGTTTGGGCTTACGGTGCATGATTTTATAAAGTGTTTGTAAATTTGAGGTTTGTCGAAAGCGCGTAGGATTGACCAGACGATGGCGCGTGGAGCGTGGATTTTTTGGGCGAGTAGGGATGAGCATTGGTGTCGGGGTTGGACTCGGTAGGTGTGGAACTCGGTGACGTAAGGGATTAACTCGGCGAACTCGGAAGGGGTTAGCCCTGGTGGGGTGTTTGAATGGTGGGATGTTGTGGTCGTTTCCGGATCGAGTTCGGGTTCGAGTTTGGGATCTTCCATGGGAACGTTGTCGTTTTGGGTTGATTGTTGTTGTTGCTGCTGTGGTAGTTGCTCCATTACTAGAGAGTTGAGAGGAGTGTTTATGTGGGGAAAGGATGATAAGGATTTATAACGAGTGTTTATGACTTTATATGGTCATGAGATTCATGACTACCCAAAAATGTAACACTATTTTTCATTGTCCAAATATGTAACATTATTTATCATTTCTTATTTAATTCAACTATCTAATTAGCTTCAATTTATGTAACTTGTTATTTATTTACTTTTACTGTAAGAGAGAGCCATTTATAACTTTGAATTTGTGATTAATAGATAACTAGTCGACAATAGTACTTGAAAACTTTATAATATATACAGATAAATAAATAAATGAGGCATCTTAAAATGAAATAGGTAAATAAATAACCGAGATATAAAAGGTATTATATAATAATAATAATAGTAACTTATATGCATAAAATCATTATTTTCTAATGTTCATACTTATTCATATTGACTTTTAGGTTCTAACCTACATATCTCTTAACAATTTCTTTTGTCTAGATCAAAGAGCATATTCAATATATATATCGTGTGTCCCAATAATTAAAATCTTATATTTCAAACAAGAAACTAAGGTTCTGTTTAGTAAACAATATATTAAGTGAAATTAGTAGATTTCGGCTTAATTAGTAGGTTGACTTATCAATATACCATTTTCATGTGTTTGGTAAACGGCGTGTTCTGATAGCATATTGGCCGGAATCTACTATTTTTGAATATGCTGCTATTAGCAGCATATTGTATTAGCATATTAAATTTATTAATAAAATCATTCTAAATATCCTATAATCTGCTAATTACCAAACACCATTTTTTAATCTACTAATTTGATTTGATAGTCAACCCTGCTATTAAAATCATTCTGTTAACGTTATCTGTTATTATGAATTTGCTCCTACCGTTTGCCAAACAGGGCCTAACTTTCGAATTCCACAAAAAGAAGCATTTGGTGTTCATCAGTTCATTCGAATTAGCTTTATTTTCGTAAGATCATCAAACGTTTCTAACTCGTTAAATCGCCATTTTAAATTGTTTCAAGTATTTCAAGCTATTAACTAATACTCTAATTTTACAGAATAATTAGATCCGCATTGATTTGAATTTGGTCAAATCAAACAAAACGGATTAGTTGTCATGTTGTACTTCCTCCATTTTTTTAATAATGTTTTTCATTCTAGTAAAATACTCCTCACATATGTTTAACATATGAGAACATCATTAAAAACGGAGGAAATATTAGGCATGGAAGTTAATATGTAAACCCAAATTCTTATTTGTAACGGATATGTCCGTCACAAGGTTCCGATAGGTTAAATAATACTCATGTGGGTCAGTGGGTGACATAGGACAAAAATAAGGTACCTAGTAGTAGAAAACTGTATAATAGATAGATTTGACTCACTGCAAACTTGTGACGATATAGCTATCATAAGAGGGACTTGTTGATATGTAAATCTACATCGCGCCAATTTAGAGTCCAGGACGGCATGCATGAAATGGCAACCGTGAGTGACACAAGTAACTTTCAAAGTCACAGCTTTTGCGTGCACCTTTGCCTGTCTAGTATGGGCCGGCTGCGCATGACTGACTGTGATCAACTAATGAGTAGATTGTCTATTATTGCCTTTATACAAATAACTCGTCTATTTTAAGACTGATATATTTGTTTTAAACTTTAAATAATTAAATATGTTAAATAAAATAAAGTAAACTGCCTATAAAATAATATGATATTAGTCTTATCTATATAAATGCGTTAATATTTAGTCCGTTTTAAACTTAAACAGATTTCGTCTTAAATGAAAATATAGGTGAATAAAAAAAAGATAAATGTATATTTATTTAATAATTTATTATCTGTATATTGTGTATACCATAGGATTGTGTTAACAAGTAGGTGTCTGATGTACAGTATGATAATTATAGGACATACTTGACATCAAAGGTTGTTTTTCCTACTTACACTACTATTAATGGAATTCACGTTCGGCGTCTTATTTCTTTGTCAGAAATTTAATCTCATTAAATTCAACACACACAATTATTAATTTGAGGATCGTAAAGAGCTAAATAAAGTACCCGAATTATGGGGGAGACCAATTAATCCACCAACATAAACAACTAATATAATTCACGGTCTTCATCATTCGAGGACTCCAAATCTCATGTCTTATTTTATGTATTATCTTATATTTCACATACTTTAATTTTTAAGTTATAAGAATTAACCGTTAAAAATAATTGCGTAAAATCATATAAAAGGATAATAGGGAAATGTAAGGGCGTTTCAAATAATTTGAAGGCCCGTGCAACAATAAAATAGAGGCCCTTAAATTATGTTGAAAACATTTAAAATAAAAGCAAAGTTAAGAAAATTATTAGAGTGGGAGTCAAGCCCGGCCTTGGCAAATTTGGTACCACTACATTAGCCTTTGTGTATTGATATAACTATAAGTTTTATTTTGTTTATACTGTATAAAAACATTTTTTAGGCCCAAAAAAACTTGAAGCCTAGTTTTGATGCGTATCGTTGGTGATAATCAAATAAGACGATCAACAAAAATACGAATGTTACAGCGGAATAATAAACTATGTGAAATATCACGAATTAGAACAATAAAAATAACGTAAACAACGAATAATGAATGATGGTGATCAACGATGATGGTGATGATCGACGGTGATGTAGACGAACGGTGATGGTGGTGACTCACAGTGGTGTACGATGGTGTATTGGTGATGGTGGTGATGAACGACACACGAAACAAGTTGTGAACAGAGATGATTGATGAAAGATTGAAGGAACGATGTTTTGAATGTATGGTGAATGATTTGTAGAAGAATAGATAATAACCTTGCTCTCCAATCCAAGAAAGTTTGATTATTCTGCAATTAATCGAATCCACGATTAAACCTAAAGACTAAGCTCACTAAGATACACAATCAATAATTTTACGTAATTGCTAAATCCCGCACACTAATTTGCTTAATCCAACACAATTTTATACTAAATTTCCATAATTGCCCTTAACCAAAAAAATTTTAAAAAATTAAAAAGACTTTTCTCACCCTAAACCTAATCGATCTCTTATTTGTTTGAAAATTGTGTATCGTAATTCGCACGTATCAAATGTAACCTCGTCGTTTTATCTTCGTTTTGGTTGAATATGTCCCCATGAGCAAGATTTGCCTTTCGATGAGCAAGATTTGCCTTTAACTGTATTAAAATTACTGCCCAACCTTTCTCCTAATATGGCCCAAGAATTAGTGGATGCCTTACACCCCTGACTCAAGCAAGATCTCAAAGTTAATTAGCCTTCTTCTGGTATAATAAGGAACTTACTGGTAAGGATGCTTTCATGCTTAGTTTTGAGGATGCCTTCTTCTACCAGATTAAGTTCTCTCAAATAAACATTCATCTTCCATGCTTAGTCGTTTCCAAATCATGCGGCAACTTGACGGAATTATTACCGGAAAGTGATGTCATACTGACCCGAGAAATGCTCAAGAAATGTTCTCGCTGGAGTAACATAAATAAAGTTGATGAGATAAGAGGGGAAGTGTCGGCGCCGTTACAGATTGGCGCGGGGATGGGGTGTAGAGAGGTTACTGTCGGAGCAATGGATATGGTGGGAGGTGCGGTGCCAATGAAATTGATTTAGGGTTTTTATTCTTCTTGTTTCTCTCTCTTATTTCACAGTTGGAGGTGAAAAATGAAAAGGGCATGTTCGGAATAAGAGTGAAAATTGTGCGGGATTAAGTAAAATGTTGTGCGGGATTTAGCACGTCCCAAATTTTAAAGCTCACACAAATACTTTGGTTTTTAAGTTTGCACTCAATAATAATAATTCAAGATACCTAAAACATAAACTAATGATGCCTATTTATAGTAAGGTCATCCGTCACACAAATAGGAAAGCACAACACGAGTAGAATACTCGGCCATTACACGTCTCAAACGTGTATTCCTCCTCAAAGTAGAAACCTTACTTCTATCCTAATGGATTAAAATAATCCTTATTTAAATAAAAGATAAAATAATAAAAAGAAAAGAAAAGATTAGGTTGTAACTAACTCCTAACAACCTAATAACAAACTCCCAACAACCTTTACTAAATTTTGTAACAAACTTAATATAACTAACAAATTTGTAACAAACTTAATAAACCTAAATAACCCAAAATAATTAAGACTAAAATAATCCTACTAACAATATTAAGACTAGAAAAACGTGTGGCCCATCACACGTCTAGGGTGGACGGTTGGTACACCTACCCACGAAGCTTCCCTTGCTCCTTCAACACGCCTTCCCAAGCTAACTTGAATATCCGTATCGAACCCAACTCGAACATTTTTAGCTCCCTTTTAGATCGTGGGTCACGACCCTTTCTTTTAGCCCATGCTCCCGCATCATACTCTCTTTGTTTTTGAGAATTTGACCTCAGATTAAAATCGAGTAATCTGCTCTTCGCCCTTGCCAAGCCCGCGTGTGACCTAACTAGCCCATGGCCATCCAAGCACACGGCCCCAACCTTCCCGTGATTACCATGCCCAACCACACTCACGTCCCTAGGACCTCCGTGAACTCCGGACTCAACCAACCTGACGCCCTTCCCTCTTGACAACGACTCCACTTTGCTCGGCAACCCCTCACACCCACCATGGCCTCCATGAATCTCACCCAAAACAACCGACCGTGCCTCCAACCCCACGCCCTCTTTACTAGCCTCTTTATCTTCTCCAAAAATTGCAACCAAGCTCTCCCTTTTAGAATCGGGTGGTTTAGATTTTTATAGATAACGGTTGGAGATGATAAGTGGTTTTCCCTTTAGTTACGCTATACACGTTGATTCTCCCATCATGAACAACGTTCCTATCAAATTGCCACGGCCTCCCAAGTAGTATGTGACACGCACTCATGGGCACAACGTCACACTATAAATTATCCTCATAAGGCCCTATATTGAATGCTATTAAGGCTTGCTTCTCAACCCGCACCCCTTGGTCTCCATCTAACCATTGAAGTTTATAGGGTTTGTCCCTAGCCCTAATGCTCAATTCCAATTCCGACACTAAGGTTTTGGATACGACATTCGTGCAAGAACCACTATCGATGATTAAATCGCACTTTTTCCCCTCAACCTTACATCTCGTATGGAATATGTTTTCTCTTTGTTCCTCCTCCTTTGTGGTAGCCTCCATATGTAGAATACTAACAACCAAACAGTACACTCCACATCGCTTTCGCTCTCGGCCTTTATTTTTAAACCATCCTCCTTTACCTTTTCCTCCTCGACCTCAGGCATAACAAAATTAGGAACCATACCTTGTAATTCTTGAATGGTTAAGGTCCTCTTTTGTGGGCAATCCGTCGCAATGTGACCATAGCCTTGACACCTATAGCATCTCCTTATGGTGCTTCCTCTAGGATCAGGAATATTTGTTTTGACTGACTCCTTACCCTTGCCGCCGACTTCCTCCTTAACCGCCTCCCTAGCCTTAGTCGTGGTGTTAGTAGTAGATGATGATGAGCCTTCTCCGACCCTTGTGCTTTTACTATAGATACTTGCTTTCCTTGCCTTGTCGTGTCTTTCAAATTTCAAGGCTATCCTGCACACATCATTATAGTCATCATAGTTTTGGACTTCAACCCTTGAAGTTAGGGTTGGTGATAAACCACGAATAAATCTAACTACTTTTAACTCCTCCCTCTCATCTAGATCACATACAATAGTCATTCTTTCAAACTCCTTAATGTATTCTGAGACGGTCATATTATCCTGCGATAAAGAATGGAGCTTTCAGTAGTTTTCTTGATCATAGTCCCTTGGTAGGAATCTCTTCATCATATGTTTCTTTAATTAGCCCAAGACTTGATCTTTTCCTTCTTTTGCTTCTTCCTTTGTTTCTTTAAGTTCTCATACCAAAGTGAATCATATTTGGCAAGTTTTAAGATGGCAACCTTGAATTGTTTCCGGTCATCATATTCCTTGTATTCAAAGACTCGTTCTGTTTGTCTAAGCCAATCCAAGAAATCTTTCGGATCCATGTCACCTTTGAATTCGGGTATATCAAGTTTGAGACCACGATCGTCTTCATTTTTGTCCCAAATCCTTCCCTTGATTTCGTCTTCTTCTTCGGACTCACCTGCTCTAGATCAAGACTCTCCCATCCTCTTGTTACCTCCCTTGGTCATCATGGACTTGATGAGGTATTTAAGCTCTTGCATCTCAGCCTTAAGTTCAAGATGATTTGCTTCCCAAGGTTTCTCTCCCGATTCTCCTTCGCTAGTATTCACCATTGTAGTAAAATTCCCAAGAACCTGATGTAATAAAAATTAGACCAAGAGCCGAAGCTCTGATACCAATTTGATGCGTATCGTTGGTGATAATCAAATAAGACGATCAACAAAAATACGAATGTTGCAGCGGAATAATAAACTATGTGAAATATCACGAATTAGAACAATAAAAATAACGTAAACAACGAATAATGAATGATGGTGATCAACAATGATGGTGATGATCGACGGTGATGTAGACGAATGGTGATGGTGGTGACTCACGGTGGTGTACGATGGTGTACGGTGGTGGTGGTGATGAACGACACACGAAACAAGTTGTGAACAAAGATGATTGATGAAAGATTGATGGAACGATGTTTTGAATATATGGTGAATGATTTGTAGAAGGATAGATAATAACCTTACTCTCCAATCCAAGAAAGTTTGATTATTCTACAATTTAATCGAATCCACGATTAAACCTAAAGACTAAGCTCACTAAGATACTCAATAGATAACTTTAAAGCTCACACAGATACTTTGGTTTTTAAGTTTGCACTCAATAATAATAATTCAAGATACCTAAAACATAAACTAAGGATGTCTATTTATAGTAAGGTCATCCGTCACACAAATAGGAAAGCACAACACGAGTATAATACTCGGCCATCACACGTCTCAAACGTGTATTCCTCCTCAAAGTAGAAACCCTACTTCTATCCTAATGGATTAAAATAATCCTTATTTAAATAAGAGATAAAATAATAAAAAGAAAAGAAAAGATTAGGTTGTAACTAACTCCTAACAACCTAATAACAAACTCCCAACAACCTTAACTAACTTTTGTAACAAACTTATTATAACTAACAAATTTGTAACAAACTTAATAAAACTAAATAACCCAAAATAATTAAGACTAAAATAATCCTACTAACAATATTAAGACTAGAAAAACGTGTGGCCCATCACACGTCTAGGGTGGACGGTTGGTACACCTACCCACGAAGCTTCCCTTGCTCCTTCAACACGCCTTCCCAAGCTAACTTGAATCTCCTTATCGAACCCAACTCGAACATTTTTAGCTCCCTTTTAGATCGTGGGTCACGACCCTTTCTTTTAGCCCATGCTCCCTCATCAGGTTTTTTTGCTAAGCCCGAAGTCCAGAACCTGGCCCAAGCCGCCCCTGAAGAAACGCAATATGAGACACAAAAATGAAATATAACAACTCGCTCTTTGTATTAGGCTCTATTTGGTAATGACACACTGACCAAATTTCAGCATATTGGAGAGGTTTAACATATTAGTCATTCTGAGCCCACGAAGGAGGAAACAAGTATATGTGAATTCGGTAAGAAGGAGAAGAACAAGAAAAGGAGACTCTCTAAACCCCGAAAACGTAAGATGAGGGGGCAAAAGAAAAATGTGTCTCCTTCAGAAATAAATACTATGGCAAGGAAGTCCTCCATTTGTGATACATGCTTGAGCCCCTCCTCTTCTGGAGATAATTTCTCCTCTTTTACAACCCATGACCCTCACGAGTGCCTTTGAGTTGATGAGCCTCTAGTTTTGGAAAATAAGTCATCCTCTATCTCTACTTGCCCTCTGGCCTATTCTGACCTCAATGGTAATCGACCCTTTTGTTTTTCGGCCAGCCCAGAAGAGCAAGAATTCTTTAGTTCGTAATCTGCTACGTGTCCCCCCTACTTATATCCCACGCAGATTCCCTACTACTTGCCATGTGAGGGAGAAGATGAGAACTCCCGCCTTTCGGAAAAATCAGAGCCAAAGGGATGAATCTCCGAGACACAATTTATCTACTTTTCCTACAAGTAGATCTCCTTCCAGAAAGTTTCTACGTTCCCGTGGCGTTAGTGTGTCTTGTTGCAAGTACTCCTCGGAAGCTCAGCTGATAAAGAAGAGAAAAGAAGTCTTCGTTCAGTTGGAGAGATCAGATCGTCCCCCCAAGAGACCTATCATCTATACCAATCTCGTCATAAGTTTATTTTCTTGTTCAAATAATGTGATGAAATGTCTGACCCGGCGGGTCGGGTAGTTTGTATGTAAACCTTTCTTTCGTGTTCCAAAAAAAACCATGTTTGACTTATGAATATGCTATTTTGAGCGTTTGGTTAATGACATATTGAAATAGTATATTGGGATCAAATATGCTATTTTACAATACGTTGCTCCTACTAGCATATTGGATAAGTGGATTGGAAAGAAAAAAACCGTCTTCTTTACCTTCTTAATAGTATTCTAACCTTCCTTTTATATTTAATAAATAATTTCCCCATATCCTTATATGACATTTTACATAGATGCTAAACAATTTGCTAATCTAAACTGTCAATTACCAAATATCTCTAAAATTATTCTGCTAGATAAATCTGTTAGTCAAATCTACTAAATCATTCTATTAGTCAAATCTGCCTTCTAAATCTGTCTCTGCCAATATTAATCCGCTGTTTACTAAACATAGCCTAAGACAGTAACAAAAAATGACATCCTTGTTAGTTGTTAGTAACCGCTTACTACAAATAAAATTTGTAAACAAAAATTGTTAGACCATCCCCAAGCAAGGTTGCCAAGGAAGTCACGACTTTGTTGATTCATGGTAATGACATAATTAAGTAACTAATTTTGGTGACGTTGTGTTAATTTTAGTGACCTCGAAGATTTGGAGGTCAATTTGTGACCTTGAAATATGGTGGTGACCTTACAAGTGTCACAATGTTATTGACTTACATTATTAATGATACATAGAAATTTATGGCGAGATTTGTGATCGTGCCACCCATGTCGCTCTGAAAAATTATCTGACTGCATATTTGGCAAAACTTCCGTGACTAGAATCAATTTTAAATGCATTTTTTCTTAATATTTAATGTTTTATTTTTTATTTTTATGTAAGCACATTGATTTATGTCAAATCTTGTTTTTAGTAATTTTTATTTATTGTCAATAAAATTGCCTTTTTAGTTTTTAAAATTTAAATATTGTTATTTAATAAAATTTTTAGCCATATGTACTAAAAATATTGGAATAGTTTTTATTTTATCAAAATTACAAAAATAACCTATTTATAATATGTTAGTAAATAAAAAATAGAAAATTAAGAGTGCGGTTTTGGTAGGGTAAAGAATGTAGTAATTTATTGGAAAATGGAAAATGAGTGAAAAATGATTAGGTTGATGACCTAGGTCGTGACCTTCTGCTTGGGAGGGTACAAATGAGTTGAAAGTGGGTCATCAAGAAAATTAAGGTGAAAATAAGAGTAAAAATGCCGGTGACCGATTAGTGTGACCTTCTGCTTAGGGATGGTCTTAGTTTAAAATTATTTCCCTCACTAGTACAAAAATGACATACGAGCGATACGACCACGGTTAAAAACACCATATGGCTACGGTTGTGCAACCGTAGCAAATCAGGGGTAACCTTCTGTTGGAGTAAGTGTCCTCAACAATAGTGCGATCACGTCAATGATAAATATCATTTGTAAATCTCATAGAGAGAATATGCAATGGATGATCCGATATTATATAGTTAACTGACCAACATTAATCGGTAATGATTGACTGACTAGAGTTTGACATTACTGTCGTATGACGATGGTGGTCAGTTGATCCCTTTAGGTCACACCTATAGGACAATCCCCTTAATTGATATATTGATCAATTGTATACGATACGAGTTGATCATATTCTTTAAAATCAAACATCGAGAAATCAGAGGATGAATCTTAATGTAAGATTTATATTTGAAATTGAAACATGTCAATTGTCAAATATTTATCGATATTTATGAAATGTCGAAATTAGAATGAAAGGGTTCATGGTTATTACAAATGTTGTATATCGTATTGACGATTATTATAATAACCATATTTTGAGACGGTAATTATGAATTACTAAATAAATTTGTTAACTATGATTTAATTAATTTAGAAATAATATTTATTTGATAAATATGTATTTTAAATTAATACAATTGTATTTGTGACAAAGGATGTCACATGTCACACAATTGTACAAATTACAATTTTGTAAAATGAAGTCCATTTTACATATTATGGGTGATGGTTTTGGTGGTGGTTTAAAGGGCTTATTGTTGCTTATCAAATACCCTTAAAAACATAATGATGTTTTGCCTTGATGCCCAAGGGAGTAGGCATGCAACCCTAAGCTTTTAGGTAAGACAAAAAGAGCATCTAACCCTTACCAAACACACTACCTCACGCCACACTCAACATCCCTCAACATATATGTGATTTGTTCACATGATTTCTCATTCTAACCCATGCTTATTTTTCTAGAGTAAAGAAAAACTCATAAAATCCTCTTAAATATTTTCTAGTAAGAAAATATTATTTACTACTAGTAGTAATTTATAATAAAATTATAATAAAACTATAATAGTTGTAGTATTTTCGATTGTTGTTCTAATACGATTAGAACTCGGTTTTGAGGAAACCGATTATTTATCACCTAGTCTGTGAGATCTTCGGTGTTAAGGGTAAGTCTTGGGTGCATCGTAAAGGAGGCAAGCTATTTTGGTTGCTCCATGGAGGATCATCCTAGCTTATATGTGGACCGTATGTAAGGGTCCGAATCTTTAATTTCCGCATTTAATTTGCATGCATAAAGATCTTGACATAAATTAAAGGGTTAATTCGTTAAGTAAAATTAGTATGACTAATTTTATAATAGGGCGAGTATAACAAACCTAACACCTTCGGTAGTAGAGAAATGGCTACGGTTGACAGCCATAGCCATAAGTCCATTTTTTTTGCTAGGGTTAGTAATTAATAATCGTAGCTATAAGTCCCTTTTTTGCTACGGTTAGTAATTAATATCTGTAGCCATAAGTTCATTCTTTTGCCAGAGTTAGTAATTAATAACCGTAATCATAGGTACATTTAAGGCTAATAACCATAGCCATAAGTCCATTTAATGCCACGGTTGCACAACCGTAGCCAAAGGCCATGCCTTTTGTCCAAGTTAGAAATAATGTTCATTCGTCCAATTACTATACAACTAGTGTTCTACAAACCTGCAGTCATAAATATAATTCAAATATCATAACAAATCGAAGCAAAAATAACTTGGTCTTTTTTATAACAAAAACCAAGGTGCTAAGTGTTGTATCTACATACATATTTCCAATATATAATTCAAGTTTTCACTAATGTAAGCTAATATTTCATGATAACAGAATACATGATAACCAATGACCCTAAAAAATGCTAACAAGTCCATATTAATAGATCGTCTATCATTTCTCTTCTTTCTTCTCCTGAAAATTTGATGATCTTCACTCGTCTTATTATTTTTCACCTATGTTAATAAGGGAAAAATGTCAAATAATAAACAATAACTTCCTTCACTATGGGAAAATTTGCCATCTTTCATAATTTATGCCCTCGAGTACATACACTAAGAAGGATTATCATTTGTAACTGTAGGAAAACAAGGACATACCTTTATTTGGAAGCGATCAGATCATTGTGTTCGCTAACTGCCCACTACCGTATATCATACCTCCGGCGGCTACTGGTGTCCCAGAATATTTCCACGCCCCAAATCTCAAGTCTCGTAACGATGGTAGACTTAGCCTCTACAGATTGTACTTTTTTCGTGTATTATGTGTTGTATAAGATGAACATAATGATTACACAAACCATATATTTTATCTTATTTATAATCACCTCACATAAAGGAGTTACAAGAGGACTTAGAGAAGCACCATAAACACCCATTAAGTCACACCATATCCGGTAGATTAATATGGTGATAAAGAGGATAATAAACAACCAAATTGATTATGGCCGTTATTAAAATCTTATTAAATACAATACTCCCACTCGGCGACTAAACCCATGGTAGTATTGTTGTTTAGTCACATAAACTAACCAACACTCTTACTTGATCACAAAGCCAAAATAATACCCCCACTTGGTCACACAACCATGTTTATGACAACACAACTCCAATATAAACAATCTCTTAGGTTTCATAAGGAAAATGGGGTGTGCGACCATAAAGTAACAAATGAGCGTTATATTAAATTAACATCAAAACTAACATAACACTTTGACATTATCAATACCCCAAATCGTTCAAAAATCACCGTTAGCATACATAGTCCCTATATGGTATCATAATCATTTAGTTATATACACAATATAACCCCTGACCAGGAAATTATGGTGAAGTTGAATTGATCATTATTCCTCAGACACTAATAATAATCCATCTCAACTTAACTACTTTCCTAACATAATCCGTTGAACCTTAATCTTTTAGGCCCTTAGAATTCATATTAAAGTAGCAACATCAATAATTAACTTCATATCATAGCTCCAAGTCAAAGGGCATCGAACAAAGTTGGACAACAGAGTCCATAGGATCACATAGTGACAAAGTATGGAATCATGGTCACTCCTAACGGTCGACTTAATAACATACATAGTATGATATATGTGTCACAATATAGTTCCCACTACGGTGGGCATTCACGATTCCATGTTGTGCGAATCATAAGTCTAGATACTACTCAAATATCTAACTCAAGCCACTAGATTGATAACACATATCCAATCTGACACTTGTGATTCGGTTCAAAGCTTTAGTATGAAAATAGGGTGTCTTGTCATACTTCGACTACAAAAGTCTCATCATAGACTTACTAAGGCGACTATATAACGAGTCAATATCTTTTTCATACAACTCATGTACAAATATAATCTCGAACACTCAATAAGTGTTAACTTGACTCAGTCTTATCTTGTCCACTCCATAAGTGTCAAGGCGATTACCTGTGTGACTAGACAATCTAAAAGCTTGGTGATATCTTATGTGCCTCATCATGCAATAAATGCATATGAACATTTCTATAAGATACAAATTTGTATCTAAAAAATGTCCATCATCAAACACATCCACAACTCAACAAGATTAAAACTTAAGTTGACTTTTTGGCACAAATTAGCTCAATACATGAACTAATTAAGAACACATCTTATTAAATAATGTGTCAACCATCTTGTTAGTTGATATTACTTGAAGACAACTCTTAGTCCTACACAAGAACTAATTTACTCTTGTCACAAAGCCAAAGTTTAAAAAAAACTTTTGATTACATATCATTGTACGTGTAGAGAATTGTTTAGCAACATATACTTAACAATCTCATATTGATGTTCACCTTTGTGCTAAACAAGGTACACATCAAAATACCAACTACACTAGAACAAGAAACAATACTTAATCGTTTCTAGCTTTTGAGCAAAGGTTTAGAAATAAAAACTGTATTTTTCTTCTAAATACCAACATGTCACCAATTAACAAAGATAAACTTGTTCTCCTATGTAATTTTGGCATAACACATTAATTACATCATTCCAACAAAATCATCAAACAAATGATTTATAGAATTTGAAATATATTTAAAAGTTTATTCAATATAAAAGCTAATACACAAATATATATCATCTTAATCATTTGAGACAAAGTCAACTGACCAATAAATTTATGCATTCTTTTTCTGAGGAACTTAATACGAAATAGTCTTTGCATTCATTTGCAAACAAAATCCAAATAAATGACCAAAACTTGTAGAAAATAATTTCTTAAATTACTTATAAAAATATTAATCATATTAATACTGCCAAGGATTATATCAAAAACGATTCAATAAAACCTCAATTGCAAAAATTAAGCAGTCAAGAATATAGAATTAACCTTTAGTCCTATATGAGATCGGCCTAAGAACAGCCTAGTATAAACCCAAACTTTAAGGTAGAAGTTTTCCTTAGATTGCACCCAAGATGACTGAGAAAGATCCCTTCAAAGCTCCTCCTAAATTACTATTAATTATCTTAGAGGATTTGTTTTGAGATTTTAAGATGATAAACTGATCAAAGAGAACAAGAGAGAAAACAACTTTTTTTTTTCGTTCTCCTACCACACGGCCGAAATCCCCTTCTTATAGGGTTTTGGTTTGTGTTGGTATTGTACTTCTATTAGGAAACCTCCTTATATTATACGAGTAATATTCTAAGTCAGTTTCCTTATTCCGAATTTTCTTAAAATATCATACATATTTTAATAATTTTCAGTGTACAATTATAATTCCCGGAGAACATTAATTAATTATCTTATAATTAATTAACCCAATTATATTATTCTAAAATATCATATATTAAAATATAATTAATAAATATAATATTTTTATATATTTATTAGAATTAACATTTAATTCATTTCTCCTAATTATTATTAAATTTTTATCATCTACTTAACTACATTTAGCTAAGTTTAGCATTTACGTAATTATATCAATATATAATCACATTTCTCAGTGCTATCCTATAGGTGTGACCTTTAGGGATCAGTTGATTATCGCCATCATATGACAGTAACGTCAAACTACTAGTGAGCCAATCGTTATCGATAAATGTTAACCAACTGATTAATATATTAAGTATCCCTGTGTGATCCTGTAACAAGATTTATTCAAATAATCACACACTGTGGGGGACATTTACTCCAACAATCTCCCACTTGTCCTACAAGTGTGTGCGATTACGATTCTCATATCTATAAATTATTCTCCCACTCAATGGAAGACAAATTGCAAAGTCTCACCTTACAAGGTCGTATCTCCCAAGTAATCATATCAAGAGTGGTTTCCTCGACTAGAGAGTAACATAACTGATACAAATCATATTCGAGCATGGCCATGCGTTTAAGTTACTACTCCTCGAGTGGCCCTGAGAAATGTATATAAAACCTGATAAAGGCTGGATATTTTCCTTGACTTATAACCTGCCGATGGAAGCAGAACATGAAATGGCTTAGTAAAAGTCCAATTGGCCTCCTTTTACGGTGCGACCTAGGACAGAAACCTAAACCACCCAAAAATTGTCTATATCGCATGAAATAAACAATGGTCAAAAGAACCGACGTTAGGAATCACAATAGACGTCTCATCCACGACCAGGCACCTAATGTATCTTAACATTTAGGACTCTATGTTGTGGTCACTGTGTCCTATGCGATATCATATACCCATATTTGTTATTGATCAGTCAAACGCTTGACTTATGTAATATTGAACCTTCCATCCTTCAACTACCAAAATAATCACCTGAGTTATCAGCTCATATTGGTGTTTACGGACAAAAACAGACATATAAAGTAAAACAGTTCGACCCGCGGCGGGTTGAACTATTCAAAACCATCCCCGCCCCACGGGGACCCGTTGACCCGCCTATCTTCTCACGAAATGTAAA
Source organism: Silene conica (assembly GCA_029255685.2). Lineage (NCBI taxonomy): Eukaryota > Viridiplantae > Streptophyta > Magnoliopsida > Caryophyllales > Caryophyllaceae > Silene > Silene conica. Next base: position 9,618,747 of record CM055311.2, on the reverse strand, counting down.
TCGTAAATCTAAAATATACATGTCGTACTACTTATACAAATAAGTTTTCGCAAAATGCCTTAACATTCAATTAACTAGAGTCCGAGGAGCCATAAAACGGTTTTACATACAAATATACCACCAAAAACATGCACAAACAGTAGCCCAAAGCGCAAATTCTGACAGAGTACTAGAAGAGTAAACAAAACTACACAACAAATACTCTTCGATTCTTCATCTTCAGTTCTTCAGCTCCGTTTGTTTTATCAGTTTGGGAAAATGGGGATTTGGGGGAATTTGGGTAGTTAGTGAATGACCTGGATGTAGTGATAACGATTTACGAATGATTATTGTTTATTGCCTTATTGGACCGGGGAAGTGGGTAGTCTGGGTTAGTGGGTTATTTTACTTATTTACTTGTTTGGGCATGGGGAAGTGGGTAGCTGGGTAGGATATATTTAATTTATTAGAAGTTTTTTTTTTATTATTTTAAGTTATATTTATTTTATCTTATTATTCTTATATATTACTATTATATATTATTATTTATTAGGTGGGTATAAGCGGGGTGAGCGGGGTGGGTGTGGGGCGGGGTGTTATGGGCCGGGTCTCATGTGAAACCCGCACCCGCCCCGCGACCCGCGACGAATGATGCTTTTGAAACCCATCCCCGCCCCACGACCCGCCAAATTATTACCCACACCCGCCCCACGTGGGGCGGGTGCGGGTTAGACCCGCCAAGACCCGCCCTATTGACATCCTTAGTAATGATGCTCGAGTCATTTTTTGCCCGAGTCAACAAAACCATTTTCTCCAAACTATTTAATCACATTTTCCTTATATTTTTTTCCCTAATATATTTTTTTTTTATTTTTTTTCATTTGTCGCCATTTTTATTTATTTTTCTTTTATCCATTTTTTCATATATTTTTCCACACAAATACTATTTTTAAGATCGTCGTATTTGTAACGAAAAAAGTTTAATCACTTTTTACTAAATAATGATCACTTTTGAATAATGATTACATATGGGTATCAATGAACGAGTTTTATTACTAAAATAAATGACCAAGACATTAACTCGAAAATAATCAGTTTTTGCCAAAAAACACAGAAAATATCGTATAAATTTTTGTTCTCTCTAAATTGAATTCTTTTCATTATTCTTGGTATTTCTTTTTGTCAACAAAATTTCACATTATTTACACATGTAAATTTATTATTTTAATTTCCATTTTACTTTTCGGTGTGATACGCTCATTATCAATAATTAAAATGTTTTTCTATATTGATTTTTTTATATCGGTTATTTTATCAATATGTTTTTTTTTCCATTTTTATTCAATGATTTGTTGGAAATCATTTTGAATTTAATTTTTTAGACTACTTTTTTTTATTTAATCATATTTTAAATCTAATTGTCTTTTCTTTTTTTTTTCTCCTTAAAAATTTCCCTAATTTTTTTCCAATTTAATATCTCGAATTCAAGTTCTTGTAGAAATATTTTACAAATAAAGTTGTAAATCAATTTTCTAATGAAAAGCTTATTTAACAATATATTAGTTTCAGACTTCTCAATCATAGGTGTTAATAAGTTAATTATTTAATTGGACATACTTTCTCTTTAAATGTGATGCGGTCTTTAAATAATGTTATTCAATATTATAAATTTAACAAAAAAAGAATTATGAATATATATTTGCCATGGGTGTGACATTCATATAATCATATTCATTTTCAAGTCAGTTGTGTTAATAAGAATAATCATAATAAATTGCACAAATTCTCACTTGTGACAGACTAAATCCAATAATAAAAATAATCATAATAAGATCATTTACGTCAATAGTGAAGAACATTAAGTACGAATATTGTTCACATCTCGCAATAATACGGCGCAATCATCTTGAGGTCACAGTACACACCATGTTGCACTAATAATTTTGTACTATTATTTGTTATCATATCAAAAATATTAGTCACGGTAAAAATATAGTGCGTAGCTAAGAGCAATAATTAATCACGGGTAATTTACTTGTGACAATAAATCACAATTAGCCACGGTAAGAATTCAGTGTGTGGCTAAGAGCAATATAGTCACGGATAATTTAGCTGTGATAATAAATCATAATTAGTCACGTTAAGAATTCAGTGTGGCTAAGCACACTAATTAGTCACAGTTAACTTACATGTGACAATAAATCATAATTAGCCACGACATTGTGGCTAAAAATAATTATTAGCCACGTTCGTGACTTGATGCGTGACTAAATGCATTTGTTAGCCACGATCATGGCTTAATTCGTGACTAAAAACAATTATTTGTCACGGATATATTTTTCCGTGACATAAATTTTTTTACCAATTAATTTTGAAGGAAGGGGACTTTTTTTCCCGTGATTAAGCAAATTTAGGTCACGAATTATGAATTCCCGTGACATAAATCGTGGCGCAAGTGCCATTTTGTTGTAGTGTCCCTGTGTGGTGTTCAAAATTGTTATACAATCCACATGTAATACAATATAAAGAAATTCAATGATTTTATTAAGTAATGATTGAAATGATCAAATATCAATCAAATAATGTTTATTACAACTCTGGAACACGTTTTAACCTCATGGATGAGATGTGCCCTTCATGTTTATTATGCGGTAGTGCCTTGGTCAGCGAATCTGCAATATTGTTATCCGTTCCAATCTTGCACAATGCTATCTTCTTTTGCTCTATGTAATCTCTCATCAAATGCGCTTTTCTGAGTACATGTCTAGATTTGTTGCTTGACTAATTAGGCTCCTTAGTCTGGAAGATGACACCACTGCTATCACAATAAAGGGTGATTGGATCTTTCACACTAGGCACTACCTTTAGTCCTTGTAAGAAATAACGCATCCAAATAGCTTCCTTTGCAGCTTCAGAAGCTGCCAAGTACTCAGACTCTGTTGTAGAATCTGTTGTAACGCTCTGCTTGGAACTCTTCCAGCTGACTACTCCAGCATTAAGAGTAAAAATAAAACCCGATTGAGATTTGGAATAATCACGATCGGTTTGGAAACTAGCATTTGTGTAACCTTTAGCACATAGCTCCGTGTTTCCACCATATACCAGAGTCCAATCCCTAGTCCTTCGTAAGTACTTAAGGATGTTCTTGACGGCTATCCAGTGACTTTCACCTGGATTATTTTGGTAACGGCTGACCATACTCAACGCATATGCCACGTCTGGACGTGTGCACATCATGGCTTCCATGATCGACCCTACTGCCGAAGCATAAGGTATCTGACTCATGCGTTCGGTTTCTTCCGGTGTTGTAGGTGATTGTTTCTTACTCAGATGCACCCCATGAACTGTTGGAGATGGTGTCCTCAACAGTTAGTGCGACAACACGTATAAATCTCTTAAAGGAACACAGGGTATACTTTGTATTTTAGCCAGTTGATTCACGTTTATCAATAACGGTTGGCTTGCTAGAAAGTTTGACGTTATTGTCATACAGATGGCGGTAATCAACTGGTCCCTAAAAGTCACACCTAAAGGATGAAATTTGAGAGATATGATTAGATGAAAATGTAATCATATTGATACCCTATTCGACTAAATGGTTAGTCAAAGTAATGATGATATAATTATTTAATACTGATTAAATAATATTAGCTAAGACGAATTAAAATGTTAATTCATGATTAAATATAAAATGTTATATTTAATTAGTGTGTAATGAAATAATTTAATAAGGATTAAATGATTCAGTTAAATATAAAAGGTTATATTTAATTGTTGAGATTATAAATATACGATATTTATAAAATAAAACATTACGCAAAAGAGAGCTTAATAACCGAATTTAAGTAAATATAAAAACGGTTACTAAGGCCGAAACTGATAAAATTTCGGCCAGATTGTGGATTTTCGGTTAATAGTTGGAGATGCCATAAGATAGAGTTTGTTATTTGTTTAAGCAGTAGTTTAGGTAGAATCATATACGAATTTAATTATCCTATCTAAACTAGGTAAGGTGGTCAAGAAATATACAGACTATCAAACACCACCCCCTGTAAATAGCATATGGCACGCCTCCCTATACCACACGAGTTCCCACGACAAATCCCTCCTCTCCCTCTAGCTTTCATCCTACACAAAATTAAAGGTAATTTTGCAATTTCTAGCTCTAGAAAGGGTATTTCTCAGGATATCTTGGGTGCAACGATGAGGAGGATATCTGTTTTGATATCTGATCTTAGGTCTTTGCAAGGACAGAAGGTTAATTCTTGATCCCTATCTTTGTATCTTGTTCTTCGTTTATGACCATAAATGGTACATCATAAATTTGTTATAATCCTGCATATAAAGTATTGAGAATATATATGGATATCATAAATTTGTTATAATCCTGCATATAAAGTATTGAGAATATATATTGATATTTTCCCACAAGTGGTATCAGAGCCAGGTTTACAAATTTTATTTTTGTATGATTTTCATAAACGTTTTAAGAAAATTGAGAAAACTTTTAGCCGTGTATTATTTTTTTTTTAGCCGAGACAAGTGTTTTCGTTCGTCGTTTTCCTTTTGATTTATTGTTGTTGTTGTCTTAAACTGTTAAAATAACAATATAATAAATTTGTAGATGTTTTAATTTAATAAGGATTGAATTAAAACGTAAAAGGATATCGTCTCACATGTTCTTGGATGATATAATTTGCTAAATAAATCGATCCCACTATAATCTTGATATTCGTCTTAAAAGGTTAATTTAAATGTTTAAGATTACAACAATATCTAATAAAGATTAGAATTTTGAAGGTTATCAATCCCGTTTTTAGCAACCCGACATTAGTTATTCAAGTTGATGAGTTTTTTTTTTTTTTTTTTTTTTTTAAAAAAAACTCAAAAATCAGGCTGTTAGGCGTGTTTTTACAATTTTCAGGGTTTGCGACGCTTTCTTGCCGACGCTTGTTCTGGGCTTTCAGCGTTTCTGTATTCAATTTCTGGTTACAGCGTTTTTCAAAAACAACGCAAATAGATAGCAGCTTTTTCTAGCCGCGCTTTCCCTTTTTCGACGCTTGTTCTTTCTTATCAGCGCTTTTTAGAAGTGCCGGAATCTGTTCCAGCATTCTTTCCTGTATGCAACGTTTTGTTAGCAGCGCTTTTTGGGGTCTTTTTGCGACGCTTTTGCTGTTTCAGCATTTTTAAAGCGCTGGAACTTTGATTTTGTTTATTATTTTTCTTATTTTCTCTCTTTTTGCCTCGGCTATCCTTTTGATTCACGGGCTGTTTTTATTTTTATACATTATAAAGATAATGTGTAATTTTTTTGGGTGAAAAAGTTCACTAAGTTTTGATACCTAAATTATTTTAAAACGGTTTAAAATAATATTGGATTAATCATATTATACGATAATATGAATATTTTTGTTTGACTAAATTATGAGAATAAGTACGGAATTATCACATAATTTAAATCAATAAATGGTGGTTCGGGTAAAATACTCTACATAATTACGGAATTATGCCTTGAAAGATTAATTTAATTAGTATTATGCATTATATATATTATATTGTTGAATGAATGAATGGTTTTATTTACAATTTCGCAATCAGTTGTATTTTGTAATACTTAGTGTGGCCTTAGTAAATTATGTTTTCGTAATGAAGGAAGCATAATTTGTGATGTATTTATGAGATCTCGAATCTCCCTTGTGTTATATTTTTTTTTACGTTTTTGGGAATTAGAATGCAATAATAGGATTTTATTATGTAATTCTTCAAATGTAAATAAGAAGACCAAGACGGAGATCGGATTGCTCACTTCCACTACATCACCAAGAAGGAACATCAAGACAAGACAAGCTTCCAGGATCCATTGCTGAATGAATTCCAACTTGTATTTTTGTTCTTTTTGGTAGGATAGGGCACACTAGGACTTGCTTTATTTCCGTTTTGTTTTTCATTCACATGTTTGTTTTGCATCATTTTTCCGCCTAAACCAAACAACCTGAATTGCTTGAAATATGACTCATATAGTATGTATGCTAGTCTGTGTCGACATACAGATGTCACACGTTTTTAAAGCCATCACCTTAGTTTATTCATTCTCGCATGCTAGATATTTGTTCACTTAATGAATTAAACACTACTACAGGAACCCTTAAGGACATCGGTTAATGAACATCAGATTTTAGAAAAATCTGATGTAATTAATTTGCACATCAGTTGACTACAAAAATCCGATGTGTTTATAGAATAAAGGACATCGGTTTCTATTTCAAACCCATGTCCATAAGTATTGATTTTAATGCACATCAGACTAAATAATAACCCATGTACATGAATTGGTCAAGGACAACAGTTATTTAAGTAAGCCGATGTTAATTATTGTTGTGAAAAGCGCAAAAAAAAACCCTCGCTCGTCAGAGTCTTTCATTCTTCTTTTCACTCTTTCTCTCCTTTCCTTTCACAATTTTTTCAACATTTTCATATTTCCTTCAAAATTTCACCATTTAAACCTGCAAATCCCCTTATAAACACATTTCCTTCACTTAATTATTCAAATTAAACAAAATCTTCCTCTAATTTTCATCCCTAAAATTCAATTTTTGAGTGACTTAGGTATTAGGGTTTGCGATAAATTCGAGTTTCTGTCAAATATTCGTTCTTCTCCTTATTCTATTTGCATTATTGTGGATTTAGCATCCATTTTGCAATTGTTAAAGGATGACCTTTCTTTTTGATAAGGCGTTCTTACTTATCTCGGAAGATCAAGTTCATGCCTGGCTTCGCACTTAGAATCGGCCTAGGTAAGGATAAAAATTTCACATGACTAGATAAGTACCTTTCTAAACCAAGTGTCTTCAACGTCTTTATTAAGACGAGCTTATTCACATTCCTCTTTAATGTGGGCATCATCAATCTCGGAATTGCTACAAACATATTGACTCTTTTTTGTCTGTACTTTGTCTCAGTTTGCCCCGAGAACCCCTTCTTTGACATCTACAAAGACCATCTGTAAGTCACTTCCTCGTATATCCGTCTTGAAGTAAGTATTCCTACTTGTTTTTCTTATTTAATTTGTTAAATTCAGCTTCAATTAACGAAATTAGGGTTTCTCTTTGTTTCGTTTGGGGGTTTTGGTATTAGGCTGATTTTCAGCTTCGCCCACTGCTGCTGCTGTTTGATTCACTACTACAATTTCATCGTGCTAGTCCTGGTGGAACTGGAGGAGTCAAGACTATCGGAAACTATGCAGCGGTATAGCACTCTTAGAGTCTAGATCTTTTTTCTGCGTCATTACATATACTCTTGTTTGCACTATTTTCAGATGATTTTTTTTTCTTTTAGATTAAGCAGTAAATTGTTTTCACTATGGAAAGGCTGATTATCCAATAATCAATTATTTGGTTAGGTTATATGTGCCGAATGAATAAAATCGTATTTTATAAAATCCTGTTCCATTTACCCGAAAAATATTCCGATGTAGAAAGTAGAAACAATTTGCTGCTGTATACTATCTTATTCAGCATACTGACATGTCTTCCAGATCTTGTTACCGGAATGCAGACAGGCCAATTTACTGCAGCTGAAATCAGTGAGATTTCAACCTTCATGGATCGTGCATTGATTCGCCTTGATGCATGCTTTAAATGGTTCAATTCGTCACAATCAGGTTTTCAGTTTTTGCTCCGTTCTTATGTTGCAATGATCTATTGCATTGTGTGGGATCTCCATCTTTTCTATTCGAATGTACGCGTGCATACTCATTGCATCCTTACTTTATGCGTTCATGTTTAGATCAATGTCATCAAACACAAATGTATACAAGATTTGACAAATCCTTGATGAAAAAAATTGTCTTTGTTTGCAGGAAAACTACATAACAACTACTTTTGGCAGGGTAGAGATAATGTTACTATTCGGGAATTGAATCCAAAAGTATGACATAAGCCTATCCACTTGTTGTCTATTCATCTATGCAGTTCATTTTATTTTCAGAATCTGTCTGACTTGTTTTATGTGCATTTCTCTTGATAACCATTTCCTTAACCTCTGGTAAACCTGTTCTGTAGCTGGAATTTCTGTTTGTGCCCATTATCTCGATCAGGCTTACACTTCCTCTTTGATGTCTTTGAAATTTTTCTTTTGTTGAATGTTAGTCAGTTACAGAACACACTTAACTAACTACGCCGTTTCCTGTGGAACACACTGAACTTCTTTGTAGATCTTGTCCAGGTAATCAAATCGTGTGAATCAGGATAGGTTGCACCCTGGCAGCTTTGAGTTTCCCTTTCCCTTTCAACTGTACTGCTCCTTATGGCTCATTTGGCAGTAAAAAGATACTGCCTTTGCGCAATCATTTGTATACCTTTGGTTAAAATACCGTCACATAGAATATAAAAGGTAAAAAAATGATTGGGGCGTGGGCAGTATAAAGAATGAACTGTGATTGACTGTCATGATTATTTGCTGAACATTCTCGAGCAATTTAGGATTATGCTGGTCGAAACTAAATATACTATGGAAGTCGCGAAATTGCTTGGTTACTTGTTTTGGTCATTTATGGTCCATTGCCATTTTGATTGACCTCCGAAGGTACTTGCTGCTGATCAAAAGTTGTTGGAGGATGCTATAAGATGTGGAGGCTTGGCTCCGACTAAAGCTTCTTGTATAAAGAACTTGTTGAGGTGTCTTCAGGAAAGAAAGGGGATGTTATGCTTGGAATACTTACGGGACTTGTCGATTGATGAAATCAAGTTGGAGCTTTCTAGTTTTAAAGGCATTGGACCTAAAACTGTAAGCTTTTGTGATGTTCTTGTACTGTGGCACTTTAGTTTAGCTATTTCATGGACTGATCGTCACAATTCACGAACAATGTGTGATTTTAGTGTTCGTATGTTGAAATTGTTAAATGGTGGCATCAGCTTAGAGCTGTCATATATTGTTGCAAGAACATTCATTCAATTTCTGGGTAAATGAATGAATAAGGTTAGGTGTAGAAGAGTATGCACAACAGATGCTTCGTTCTGAACTTCTGGTTTTGCACAGGAACTGCAACTTATGTGCAGGAAATGTGGATGATTTAGGGGTCTGAACTGAATGCAATATCTGATGTGTCTATGCTCTTTTAGCTATGAATATCTGGTGCGTGTTAGGTATGAAGAAATAAGGCAGATCTATTAGGTCTACATTTATTATTTTTGCAGAAAGTTTGTTTGGCTGAACTGTTTTTGTACTCCGTGTGAGCGTGTCAGTTCACAAGTGACTGACAGAGACATCTGGACAGAGTGACTGGCAAAGACATCAAGGCACAAAGACAGACATTTATTCAATTTGAGTATTTGTATTCTCACTAACAAAAACTTTTAGAGCTTGTGCTTATTTGATATTCCCCCTGAAAGTTGCATTTTGTGTTGTTCTAACAATTGAATTTCAACTAAGTAGAAATTTATCCATGCTTGCAAAGGTTTGGAAGTGGTTCAATTCCGACTCATCTTATCGGAGCAGTATTGCTTCGCGGAGAGTGGGAAGCTGCTGTTGACATGATTCTCGATCCAAAAGAGGGGGATATCCTTGCGGCTTATTATTTACGACATTAGTCGAGCCATATTTCAATATTACATCTTCCATACGTTTTTCAATTATATTGAACTGTAACAATGGTCTGTCTAGTCTTGAACTAAGATATTTGATTACAAAAGGACGCCACAAGAAAGATTCGGGAACAGTATAAGGAAGACAACGATGTTAATGGAGCATTAAGGAGATTGCCATATTATATGGTAGCTGAGAGGGTTATTGTAAGTCCATGCTTCCTTATATTAATCTTGAAATTAACGTTTTCTGTTGCTTGGGGATTCTGGTTAATATGATTTATGACACTCCCGTTGAGTCTAATGTTGTGTTTGCTTTTGGCATTTTGGGGAATACTTTGTAAAAGTAATCAACACTCTAGTAACTGGATCTAAATAGCATTGCAGTTTATTGTTAGTTTCCATATAGTAGATGTAAGTTTCCTATTCGTTAATTTCATCTTTAACCTACCATTTTTGATCCATTTTTTATCCACTAATATATATTATGAAGTTATTTTTCCGTATTATTATTAAAGCTAGAATTTTGTGTATTATTTACAGGTTTTCAAACACCGACTGCCATATTCCCAAGAAGAAATTGACAAGGTCAGGGACTTGTGGGCGGACTATTTTCTAAAAGCATAGTCTTTCTAGCTAGTAACGTAGTACTTTGATTTTGCAAACTAAGCCGATGTTTGGTTAGTTGTTGAACTTGTGATCTCTAGACTATTTTGGATGTCGTCTAAAATGACGCATAACTCTATATGTTGGGTTAGTTGATGAATTTAGATAATGTATATGAAAGACGACCGACCTTTGTCGTGATTTGCTTTGAACTTGTTTAATGAAAGACGAACGACTTTGTCGTGCTTTGCTTTGAATTTGCGTTTGTTTGGTTTATGGTGGTCTATAATCTGTTTTGATACGCCAGTCTAAATGGCTGGCATCTGAATAATGTATACTGGTGGTACAAATTACCATCAATACCAGTTTTTTTTATTTTTAAAAACGGCAACATCATGGACAACGGTTTATGCAATAGTATGATGCATATTAACTTGTAATGCACATGGGCTTCGGTCAACAACCGATCTACAAAACATAAATCGACATCAGATTACAGCTAAAGAATGATGTGCATAAATATGATGGATATCAGACTTATTATACCTCCGATGTGCAATAACACATGGACATCATATTACAGCTAAAAAATGATGTGCATAAATATGATGGACATCAGACTTCTTAAACCTCTGATGTGCAATAACACATGGACATCAGATTACAGCTAAAGAATGATGTGCATAAGTATGATGGACATCAGACTTATTAAACCTCCGATGTGCATTAACACATGGACATCGGTTGCAAAACCGATGTCCTTGATACCCATAATGGATATCAGTGAACTGTACATCGGTTGCTAAGCCGATGTCCATGACCATAAAAGTCTGATGTCCTTAAGGGTTCCTGTAGTAGTGAAAATTAAGGATGATGAGATCTTTCTCTATAACCTAAAATTAAGTCAAATTACTATGAATCCCTTCTTCGTCGCCAGGCATATAGGACCTTACCCTCCCTATGACTTATTGTACCTCAACATCATGACCCTCGTACGATCATGTGGTTATGGTGGACTAAAGATAGAATTTACATAAATTTATTGACCAAGAATTCTAAATGTAGAATTAGCCAAGAGGTTGGCTTTTCAATTTACTGAAATTGAGTCTTGGGATCGTTTATATAGTCCTTGAGGAAGATCAATTATATAAATGCTAAAGTCATCGCATTAAACTGTTTTTGCTAGACTATTTACAAAACGATGGTATGCTTATTATGTTTTAATTTCTTCTTTACAGTGTAGAATTCACCTAAACAAAACAATAATACTGCAAATACTATGGCTGGTCATAATGAGGCCCCTATGCCTAGTGCCACACTAAGAAAATAATCCTGACTTAAGGCTTTCATGGACCACATGAATCAGTCCACGCGACTGAAAAATGATGGGTCCAACTTTCCGGACTGGGAGGCTGCATTACGGAATGCAGCAGTAGCTGATGGTAAGCTCAAGTATTTACCACCTAACCCAGGCCCCACTGCTAGGGCTAACGTATCACAAGCTTATAGTGATTTCGTTATGGGAGCGGGTGCGATAAAGAACGTACTCATTTTTGCAATGAAACCCAATTTGCAAAGACGCTTCATTTCCCATGGTGCAAATAAAATTTTCACCACGCTCACAAACGAATTCTCAAAAGCACCGAGAATCGTTTCATATGAGCACACCTGCCGCTTCTTCGATGCGAAACTCCACAAGGGCCAACCAGTTAGCCCACACATTCTCAATATGATTGAGAATGTCGAGAAATTGGAGTCCCTGAACTGCAAGATCAGTGAGAACGTAATCATTGATCGAATGCTTCATTCACTTCAGGATGGATTTTCCTTATTCAGGGCAAACTATTACATGAATGACATGAAGAAAAGTCCTCATGAGCTACACTCCCTTCTCGTACAGACCGAGAAGGATCTTAAATTGAGTGGGAGCATGAAGCAAGACTTTCTCATGATTGCAAACAAGGGAAAGGGTAGGGGAAAGGCTCAAGTAGAGCTAACAGTTGCTAAGCCTCCTAAATTCAAAAGGGCCAGATTTAAGAGTGGGCCTGGTGAGACAAATAGCTCACAAGGCAAGACAAAGAGCAAAGACGGTAACATTGAGTGCCATCATTGCCACAAGACTGGGCATTGGAGGCGGAACTGTCCAGTGTACCGTGAGGACATAAAAGCAGGTCGCGTCACTCCTGTTGGTATGTCATCTTATATTCATATGATTGAGATTAACCATGCAAGTTTCAAAACTTCGGTACTTGATACTGGTTGCGGTTCTCATCTGTGTAATCATTTGCAGGGTCTAAAAACATCACACCTCTCGCAAAGGGTGATGTGGACCTGCGAGTCGGGAATGGAGCAAAAGTTGCTGCTGCTTCCATGAGAACATATGTGATCCAGCTATCGAGCGGATTTGAGTTATATCTGTATAACTGTTATTATGTACCCAGTTTATCTAAGAACATTATTTCAGTTTCCGTACTCGACGGATTTTCATTCTTAATAAAGGATAATAGCTGTATTTTCTCTTTAAATGAAATTTTTTATGGTAAAGCGGTTTCCATGAATGGTATATATGTCTTAGATCAATCGACTGAAATATTACACATATATAATAAGAAACTAAAGGTTGGTGACAAAGATCAAACATATCTATGGCACTGGCGTATGGGACACATAAATGAGAAACGTGTAAAGCAGCTAATACAGAATGACGCTATATCTCCGTTTGATTATGAATCATTTGCCACATGTGAATCATGTCTCATAGGCAAAATGACTCGTATTTCCTTCAAAGGTGTTGGAATGCGCGTTGTTGACCTATTAGGCCTCGTACATACAGATGTATGTGGACCTATGTCAATCACCGCACGAGACGGCTATAGATATTTCATCACTTTCACGGACGATTTAAGTAGATACGGATATGTCTACTTAATGAAGCATAAAAGTGAATCCTTTGAAAAGTTCAAGGAATTCCAGGCGAAGGTTGAAAACCAACTGGATACAAATATTAATGCACTACGATCAGATCATAGTGGTGAGTATCTTTCGCATGAGTTTGATCAACACCTTAAAGACTGTGGTATAGTACTACAGTTAACTCCACCCGGAACACCACAATTAAATGGTGTGTCCGAACAGAGAAATCGAACACTATTAGATATGGTACGATCCATGATGAGTCACACAGTTGTGCCGGATTCATTATGGGGCTTTGCTCTATTGTCAGCTGCTCTTATACTTAACCGAAGTCCGTCTAAAGCTGTTGACAAGACTCCATATGAGATATGGAAGGGAACCGTCCCTAACTTGTCCTTTATTTGGGTTTGGGGCTGCGAGGCTTAAGTCAAGTGGAGACACGAGGATAAGCTCGGCCCGCGATCGTTCAAGACATATTTTATTGGTTATCCAAAAGGAAAGTTTGGTCATTATTTCTATTCGCCTACCGAACACCACGTTTTTGTTGCGGCTAGTGCGAAGTTCTTCGAGAAAGAGTTTCTCGAGAATAAGACAAGTAATAGAACCTTCGATCTGTCGGAGGTTCAAGAACCAACTACTGAGTAACCAATGGAGGAAACCGTTCCTTTATCCTCTGTTGCAGTCAGTATTCCTGAGGAACCCAGAAGGTCGGGTAGACACTCCATTCCTCCAGATAGATACATCAGTATGATCGAGGAACTTGACGGAGTTGACGTTTTTCTCTTAAAGAGTAACGAACCCGTAACCTATAAAGGTGTCATAACCTGTTCCGACTCAAAGCTATGGCTTACTGCCATGCAATCCGAAATGGACTCCATGTACGAGAATGACGTATGGGAGTTGGTTGATTTGCCTGATAAGGTACGACCTCTTCAGTGCAAATGGCTCTATAAGATAAAGCGCTCCATCGAGGGACAACCAGACACCTATAAGGCACGACTAGTGGCAAAAAGTTTCACTCAAGTGCAAGGGTTGCACTATGATGAGATTTTTGCACCCGTAGTCATGCTGCGTTCCATTCGGATTATCTTAGCGATTGTTGTATTTCATGACTATGAAATATGGTAAATGGATGTGAAAACCACCTTATTAAACGGTTATTTGGAGGAGGACTTGTACATTGTACAACCCGAAGGTTTCACAGATCCTAACAATCCTAAGAAAGTGTACAAGCTTAAGCGTTCCATTTATGGACTTAAGCAAGCATCTAGGAGTTGGAATCATCGCTTCGACCAAGTGATAAAAAAGAATGGTTTTATTCGATCAGCCGAAGAACCATGCTTATATATCAAGTCGAGTGGGAGCAAGATCGTCTTTCTGGTGTTGTATGTTGACGATATACTCTTGATCGGAAATGACATCCCTCTCTTATCTTCGGTTAAAGTATGGTTAAAGAACCATTTACAAAAGAAAGATCTTGGTAAGGCACAATGTATATTGGGATCCGTATCTATAGAGATAGATCACGATGGATGTTATCACTGAGTCAGAAGTCTTATATAGATAAGATTCTTGACAGATTCAGCATGACCAACTCCAAAAAGGGGTTACTTACGATGATCTCGGGGGTGCATTTGAGTAAGACTCAGGCACCTAAGACACCGGAAGAGGTCGAGCGCATGAGTCGCATTCCTTATGCGTCCGCTATAGGATCGATCATGTATGCCATGATATGCACACGTCTAGACGTGGCATATGCTTTGAGTATGACGAGTCGGTACCAAGGCCATCTAGGTGAACCACACTGGATGGCTGTGAAAAACATTCTTAAGTACCTACGGAGGACTAAAGATTGGGCATTGACTTATGGTGGAGGCACTGAGCTTTGCGCAAAGGGTTACGCAGATGCTAGCTTCCAAACGGATCGAGATGACTCGAAATCTCAGTCTGGATTCGTTTTACTCTTAATGGTGCTGCTGTCAGTTGGAAAAGCTCCAAGCAGAGTATTATTGCAGATTCTACTACTGAACAAAAGGAGATAGTGATAGACAAGATTGCGACAGATGACAACATCGCAGATCCTCTCACTAAACCATTAAGACATGATAAACATGAAGGGCACGTTATTTCAATGGGAATTAAACGTGTTCCTGAGTTGTATTAGTATTTTTTTGTGAATTGGATATTGTATCTATTTCATATACTGTTTATAACACCATCGATTTTGTTTTATATATTGTTTTTCATGTCGATTGTACTGACAACATTGAACACCACAAAGTGAACTAAATTACATTATATTTGTTTTTAGTCCGTAATCGCCTACACGAGCTGATAACTCTTGCAATTATTTTGTGACGTCGATTGATGGTGGGTTCAATAAACCATAAGTTAAACCGTTGACTGATCGATCACAGATACGAGATTATCACGATAACTCGTAGGACAATTTTTCGTGACGACGCAATGGAGTCCTAAATGTTACTGAACATTCGGTGCCGGGTCGTGGATAGGACGTCCATCGTGTTCCTTGAGTCGATTCTTTTGACTGTCGACTGTTTCTTGAGATAAAGGGCAGTTTTGGGTGACTTGGATTTCTTTCTCACTAGCTGACCGTAACTGGGGCTAAGCAGATTTTTTTTGGGTCATTTCATACTGTGCTTACATCTGCAAGATTCGAGTTGAAAGAAATATCCACCCCTTATGAGGTTTTAATATTTCTCAGGGTCACTCGAGGAGTAGTAACTGAAATGCTTGGCCAAGCTCGAATAATGATTCGTTATCAGTTGAGTTACTCTCTAGTCGGGGAAACCACTCTTGATACAGATCGCTTGTAAAATACGACCTTTGTGAATACAAATTTGCAAATTGTTTTACATTGAGTGGGAGAAATTTAATTGGATATGAGAATCGGTTATCGCACATACACTTGTACGGACAAGTGGGAGATTGTTGGAGCTGGTGTCCTCAACAGTTAGTGCGACAACACGTATAAATCTCTTAAAGGAACACAGGGTATACTTTGTATTTTAGCCAGTTGATTCACGTTTATCAATATTGGTTGGCTTGCTAGAAAGTTTGACGTTATTGTCATACAGATGGCGGTAATCAACTGGTCCCTAAGAGTCACACCTAAAGGATGAAATTTGAGAGATATGATTAGATGAAAATGTAATCATATTGATACCCTATTCGACTAAACGATTAGTCAAAGTAATGATGATATAATTATTTAATATTGATTAATAATATTAGCTAAGACGAATTAAAATGTTAATTCATGATTAAATATAAAATGTTATATTTAATTAGTGTATAATGAAATCATTTAATACGGATTAAATGATTCAGTTAAATATAAAAGGTTATATTTAATTGTTGAGATTATAAATATACGATATTTATAAGATAAAACATTACGCAAAAGAGAGCTCAATAACCGAATTTAAGTAAATATAAAAACGGTTACTAAGGCCGAAACTGATAAAGTTTCGGCCAGATTGTGGATTTTTGGTCAGTAGTTGGAGATGCCATAAGATAGAGTTTGTTATTAGTTTAAGTAGTAGCTTAGGTAGAATCAAATACGGATTTGATTATCCTATTTAAACTAGGTAAGCTAGTCAAGAGATATACGGACTATCAAGCACCACCCCCCTATAAATAGCATATGGCACGCCTCCCTATACCACACGAGTTCCCACGATAAATCCCTCATCTCTCTCTAGCTTTCATCTTACACAAAATTAAAGGTAATTTTGCAATTTCTAGCTCTAGAAAGGGTATTTCCCAGGACATATTGGGTGCAACGATTAAGAGGATATCTGTTTTGGTATCTGATCTTAGGCCTTTACAAGGACAGAAGGTTAATTCTTGATCCCTATCTTTGTATCTTGTTCTTCGTTTATGACCATAAATCGTACATCATAAATTTGTTATACTCCTGCATATAAAGTATTGGGAATATATATGGATATTTTCCCACATGAACAACAAGAAGGTAACCTCTCTTGCAGTTTGTCATACTGAATCTGTCAAGAATCTTATCTATATAATCTTCTTGACTCAATGCCAATATCCTTTTCGATCTATCTCTATAGATACGGATGCCTAGAATCCTCTGTGCCTCACCCAAATCTTTCATTTTGAAATGGTTCTTTAACCATGTCTTAACCGACGAGAGCATGGGAATGTCGTTTCCAATCAGTAGTATGTCATCTACATACAATACTAGGAACACGATTTTACTCCCACTTGACTTGATATACAGACATGGTTCTTCGACACTTCGAATGAATCCGTTCTGTTTTATCACGTCATCAAAACGATGTTTCCAACTCCGTGATGCTTGCTTAAGTCCATAGATGGAACGCTTAAGCTTGCACACTTTCTTAGGATGTTTAGGATCAATGAAACCCTAAGGCTGTATCATATACAGTTCTTCTTCCAAAAACCCATTTAGGAAGGCGGTTTTCACATCCATTTGCCAAATCTCATAATCATGAAATGAGGCTATTGCTAAGATTATCCGAATAGATCTAAGCATTACGACTAGAGAAAATATCTCATCATAGTGCAACCCGTGTACTTGAGTGAAACCTTTTGCCACCAGTCGTGCTTTATAAACATCTGGTTGTCCATCTAATGCACGCTTTATCTTATAAAGCCATTTGCACTGAAGGGGTCTTACTTTTTCAGACAAATCAACCAAATCCCATACTTGATTCTCTTGCATGGAATCTATTTCGGACTGCATGGCTTCGAGCTATAGCTTGGAGTCGGAATAGGTCATGGCTCCTTTATAGGTATCTGGTTCGTGACTCTCAAGGAGTAAAATGTTTTCTACACCACCTTCCTCAACTATACCAATGTATCGGTCTGGTGGGTGAGACACTCGAACCGACCTCCTAGGTTCCTCTGGAATGGATACCATAGCAGATGTGGAAGGAACACTTTCTTCCATCACACTATTGGTTTCTGGTTCTTGAACCTCTGACATATCAAAAGTTCTACTACTCTGTTTGTTCGAGAGAAACTCTTTCTCTAAAAACTTCGCACTAGCCGCAACAAACACTCTTTGTTCGGTAGGTGAATAAAAGTAGTGACCAAAAATTCCTTTTGGATAACCTACAAAGTAAGTGACATAAGCTTCACAGCCCCAAACCTGAATAAAAGACAAGTCAGGAACTTTTGCTTTCCACATCTCATATGAAGTCTTGTCCGCTGCTTTAGTCGGACTTCGGTTAAGTATTAGAGCAGCCGATTGAAGAGAAAATCCCCATAATGAATCAGGCACAACCGTGTGACTCATCATGGATCGAACCATATCTAATAAAGTTCGATTTCTCCGTTCGGATACACCATTTAATTGTGGTGTTCCAGGTGGAGATAGTTGTGATACAATACCACAGTCTTTCAGGTGTTGATCAAACTCAGTCGAAAGATACTGCCCACCACGATCAGATCGAAGTGCTTTTATCTTCCTATCCAATTGGTTCTCAACCTTATTTTGGAATTCCTTGAACTTGTCAAAGGATTCACTCTTATGTTTCATTAATAGACATACCCGTATCTACTTAAATCATCCGTAAAAGTGATGAAATATCTATAGCCGTCTCTTGCTGTGATTGTCATAGGACCACACACATCTGTATGTATGAGTCCTAAAAGATCACTAGCTCGCATTCCAATACCTTTAAAGGTAATACGAGTCATCTTTCCGATGAGACATGATTCACACGTTGTAATACCTCGAATTTTGGAGTCGGTAATTGAGTTCTACTTTGGTTCAAACGTTAGTTTTCGAGTAAGTTAAAGTGTTGTTTTAAGGCTAGTAAGTGTATTGTTTTTATATATGTGATTTCTATACTTTTAATGTTCGAATATGCTGTTATGAGGGATCGAACTCTAGACCCTTGACACGCTGATTTGGGCCTTGAAAAACGTGCCCTTCTTAGAGCCCACGGCAAGTTAATAGATGATAAAAACAAACCCTAGCACACCCTTCTTACCGCCACCCTTTTATCACTCTTTCTAACCTAAGTCAAACCCTAATCTTCCTTTCAAACCTCACACAATCACAGCCGTCACATCAAAGGTGGGAATCTGACTGAACACGGTGGTCTAGGGTGGGTGCACGGTGATTCGTTTTGACGGAGAAACTGGTAAGTCACGCTCAGCACTGATCAGAGTAATGTTTTATGGTTTTCGTCGCACGTTAACTCACTTATAACACTCCTAATCTGTGTTTTGTTTGTGTAAGTATATAGTATGACATGTAATAAACGTTTATAGCTTGATTGGTTTTGGTCGTTGGTCGTTTAAGGGCGTCGTGAGGGACAGTGAACACGGTGGCAAGGGAGTTGCTGTTATCATTTTCTTATACGGGTCCTGAAGGCTTCTGTTTGAGTAAGCGTTTGAGTCATGGGTTGGGTTCTATGGTTATGGGTCTTGGGTTAGGAGTACAGTCGGGGTTCAGGAGTTTTAGGTGAGCAAGGTTCGGTGGTCATAGGTGGTTGGGTGTGGTGGTTTAAGGGGAGGTCGATGGGAGTGGTTACGGGTGTCATACCTGGCATCCCTGCTGCTTCTGTGATCTCCTCGTGTACAGGGCTTTAGGGGTGGTAATACTGGTGACTCGGGGGAGGTCAGTACGGTGTTACCATGGTGGTTGGAAGGTCTGGTGGTAGGAGTGGTGTTAAGCGGCAGGGTTGGTTGTGTCGGGTCCTGAGAGGTGCGTCGATGGGGAGTGTCGTGGGTCTGGTCAGGCAGTCCGTTAGTGAACCAGGCATGGTTTGGGGCTCTGGTTCACCGTGGCAGTGGGAGTCGAAGGGGTGTGGGTGTCCATGGTGGTAGCTGGTGGTTCTGGGCACGAGTTGTGGGGGCTGTTGGTGGCGGAGCTGGTGGCGCGTGGTGTTTGTAAGGGCTGTTTAAGGAGTATGCGTGTGTCGAGTAAGGGGATGTCGTAGGGTGTCTTAAGTTGTTTATTGTTTGTTAATATTTTTATTATTACTATTTTTATTATTACTATTATTATTAATGTTAATATTTTTACCACTTTATTTATAATTAGCGTTAATTAGTGTACTTACGAGTTTGGGGTCGTGTTATATATATATTTACGAGTCGGGAATTATTTAAGTCATGGGATGTCTATATTTGGGAAGTTACCCTTTTGGGAAAGTTTCTATATATGGAAACTTTCCACTTTTGGAAGGTTGCTATTTATAGTAAGTACGTTCGTTAAGGGGTTCGTGAAGTTTGTTAATTCGTTGCATATATCTGTTTAGGTAGCGAGTTTCGAGTGGAACAATTCTAAGCATATCTAGGATTGTATCTGCGTTTCTGCTATTCCAGGTAGGGAAAGATACTGGTTTACAATAATGTGTGATCTGTTCTTATGTGTTAATAAGCATGTTTATGTTGTAATCTCATGTGAACGTTATATTGTGCTATTTATATCTTTTGAGACATTGTTACGATGTGAATATATATATATATATATATATATATATATATATATATATATATATATATATTGGGTCTTGTGATACGGTGTTGGATCGGTGCGGAGTATATATGGTGTTGGATCGGTGCGGAGTATATATGGTGTTGGATCGGTGCGGAGTATATATGGTGTTGGATCGGTGCGGAGTATATATATGGCGTTAGATCGGTGCGGAGTTTATTTGACGTTGGATCGGTGCGGAGTTTACTATATTGTTATAGTTATTGTTTTCCCTACTCAACCTCGTGGTTGACCCTGTGTATTCGTGTGACACCTGTGATGAACCAAATTATTGGGGAGCAGATTGACAGGTGGCTGAGACTAAGGGGGAGCTATGGGAGAGAGAGCTTGGATCCGGACCAGACCAAAGTCTAGATCACCTTAGTCAGCTTAGCATTGAGTTGTACTTTCTTTATTTGTTAAGACTTTCGGATACAGTTGTAAGAACAGGTTATGAGTTTAATTTTAATTAAAGTACTGTTTATCTTTCCTTTGTATCTACTGCCTCGGGAAACCGAGATGGTAACACCTTTATTTATCTGAGGAGTCCTAGTACAGGCCCTTAAATAAATGGGGGTGTTACACACGTACCAATTGATTCGTAATGAAATGGTGGTATTGACCTATTCTTAATGAGTTTCCCTACTCGTTTTTCAATGATGTGTCCCATTCGACAATGCCATAAATATGTTAGTTCTTTATCACCTGTTTTAGCCTATTTATTATTGATATGATAAACCTCGGTGGTTTGGTCTAAAACATATATTCCGTTTATGGAAACAGCCTTTCCATAAATCATATCGTTTAATGAAAAAGTACAACAATTGTGCTTAATATTAAAACAAAATCCTTCCGTATCCAAAACAGAAATTGAAATAATGTTTTTCGACAAACTTGGAACAAAATAACAATTATTTAGAATCAACTCGAAACCACTAGGTATTTTGAGCACATAAGTTTCTATGGAGATAGCTGCAACCTTTGCTCCATTTCCAACACGAAGATCAACGTCCCCTTTCTCAAGTTTGCGAACGTCTCTTAAACCCTGCAAGTGATTACACAAGTGAGAACCGCAACCAGTATCGAATACCCATGTTGCTGAACTTGCATGGTTTATTTCAATCATATGAATAAATGAAGATATACATGTGGCCGTCACACGTCCAGCCTTGATATCCTCGAGGTACTTAGGGCAGTTCCTCTTCCAATGCCCAGACTCGTGACAATGGTGACACTCTCCCTCTTTCCCTTTGCTCTTAGCTTTGGCTTTTGAGTTACTGGTCTCACCAGGTCCACTCTTGGGCTTTGGCTGCTTCTTTTTAAACTAAGGCTTCTTAACATTTAAGGGAGCCTTTGCCTTTCCCTTCCCTTTACAATTAGCTTGTATGGCAAGGACGTCCTTTTTAGCACTTCCACTCAAATTGAGATCTTTCTCAGCTTGCACGAGCTGAGAGTGGAGCTCATGAAGACTTTTCTTCATGTCATTCATGTTATAGTTCACCCTAAACTGGGTGAACCCATCATGAAAAGAGTGTAAGATTCGGTCTACAATGACTGACTCCTCAATCTTGCAACCAAGAGACTCTAGAACTTCCACATTCTTAATCATCTTGAGGATGTGTGGGCTAACAGCTTGGCCCTTAGACAATTTAGCTTCGGAGAAGCAAACTGTTGCGTCATACCTCATAATTCTCGGAGCTAGCGAGAATTCATTGGTAAGGGTGGTGAAAATCTTATTGGCACCTTGTGAAATGAAGCGGCGCTGCAAATTGCTTTCCATTGCATAAATAAGTACGTTCTTAATCGCACCAGCTTCACGAACGAACTCATCATATGCAGTTCGTTGGGCTCCAGTCCTAGTGGTTGGTTCAGCCGGCATTGGCTCAACCAAATACTTTAATTTACCATCAGCAATGACAGCATTCCGTAATGCTGCCTCCCAATCGGTAAAATTACTCCCATCATTCTTAAGGCGGGAGTTCTGATTGTAGGAGATGTGGTCCATAAAGGAGCGTAACCACGACTCCCTGGTGAGGGTGGCGCTAGGGCCCGAAGTTGCATTTGCATCAGTCATTTTTAATAGCAGATTTTAAATGATCTACAAATGAGAAAATAAATAAACACGAGTAAATCATTGAATTTAAAATCTTTTTAAACAAAGACATACGACATAATATAATCGATCTCACTCAAAGAATTATATAATGTATCCCAAGACCCAAACCCCGATTTGGTGAGTTAACCCTTTAACTGGTTCTACATTAGAACTCTCAGTCGAAAAATTTCTTAAATTTATCTATTAGTCCACAATGACTTCAATAACTTGATTGAATCATTGTGTTGAGTTCAACTAGGTCACAACACACTACTTACCCGAGGAAGAAGGGGTCCATATGGAGTTAACAACAGGTCCTATATGCCCACCGACGAACAATAGATTCATAGTTGTTTGATCTAGAAAGGCTAATTTCTCAATTTTATGTATAGTAAGATCCCATCACTATTTTAAACTCATTTAAGTGAACTATTTTGAGATGAGTAGGAATAAGTGATGGCATAAATAAAACATCATATGTCAAAATGCAAAATAATCTACATGAGTCATTTTACATGCATATAGGTGGTTTGGTTTAGGCGGAATATAATGACATGCAACATTCAAGCAATGAAGAAAAGAACATAAAACATAAAATTCTAGTGTGACTTATCCTATGAAAAACAGTAAATACAACTTGGAATCCAATCACATGGACCTTAGAAGCTTCATGGATCACCGTTCTTCATCTCGAGATGTAAACTGGAAATAGATACCCAGACGCATCAAACTCCTCCTCTTCTTCTTCTTCTTGTTCTTTATTCTAAGCTATTACAATGCAAATTCTATTCACATTTGATCTAAAATAAAGAATAAATAAAATACAAAGCAGAGATGCGAGATCTCATAAATTACATCACTTGATTACTTTCCACCATTACGGAAAAGTAACCCAAAAACTAAAGCCACACTAGATTACATAATTGAACTTGACAACAATTGTAAAAATAATAAATTCAACCTTCATTGAGAGGCAATATCATTAACAATATAATAAAAACATTCATAATGCAATATTATCCAAACCACCATTAACCTTAAAATTACATGTCACACATGTAAACCATAATCCAAGTAAATTCTAAACAATTTTAGAATTTAGTAAGTATCATCTATTAGATATAATAAACCCTTTAAAATAAATAAATGATTAAATAACCGAAAAATTATCAAATAATTTTCGTTTATTTCCTTACTTTTCATGGCAATCACACGTTTTCTGATCTTTCCTTTTCTTTCGAAAAAAAATTTGTTACAATTACAAAACATCTTTTATAATTTTAGTTAATATAAATATTATCTCATAATATAAATAAAAACGAAAACAAATAAAATAACCCTAAAATCCAATTTAACGGTTTTAATATCCCTTTCATTTTGTTATCTTTAAATATTTGTTCTGATTATAAATCTTTATTTATAATTTAGTTAATACAAATATCATCATATAATATTAATAATAACAAAAGCAACAAATCACAAAATTCTGCATGAAGGCGATTTTTTGGAGATCACCGTCTACCATCTAGGTTCAAATTCTGCTCTTCAATCATGGCTTGAAATCGTTCATCATCAGCTAAATCCCATCATTCAACCATTAATACTAAAACTTGTAGTATTGGCAATGGAAAAAAGAAGGGGCCAGAGGAAGAGGATGTTATACGTACCAAGGCAATGCATGAAGTGAATCCTATACCAGGCCTGTCCTTTGCTGATGAAGAAAACCCTGATGAGCACTTTACTCTAGTAACAAATAGAAGGAAAAAACGCAGTGTAGAAGTTCCTATGGTAGAAACAGTTGTTGAGGATGAAACAGAGGAAGATTTATTCCAATTCACTGCTGAGGACACCAAAGATGAGATAGACTATTGGAACCAAGCAGTTTATTGCTTTGTGGTTGGTGTCAACCCTCCAAGGGAGGTGTTGAATGGCTATGTCCAAAGAGTATGGGGTAAGCATGACATTGACAAGGTGTCCTTCCTACCCAATGGTGTGTTTATGGTAAGGTTCAAGGATATGCAAGCCAAAGAAACTGTTTTGAATGCAGGATACCACATGTTTGACAATAAGCCATTAATTGTTAAAGCATGGCAGGAGAACATTGATCTTCTGAAAGATAAGGTGAAGGTTGTCCCAGCATAGATTAGGTTTCATGGTTTACCTCTCAAATTTTGGGGCAAGTGCCTTCCTACTATTGCTAACATGGTTGGAAAATACATCAAACCAGATAGTGCCACTGAATCAAAGACGAGACTAGGGTTTGCAAGGACTATGGTGGAACTGAAAGTGGGACAGAAATTCCCTAATGCAGTTAAATTCAAGGATGAGCATGGACAGCGTATTCAGATTAAGATTGAATATGAATGGAAACCCCTTCAGTGTGATAAATGTAAGGGTCTGGGCCATAAAGGATTAAACTGTACGAGAATTCAAACTAACTTGGTTACCAAGAAAGTGTTGAAGCCTATTCCTAAACCACAACAGCCACTGTGTGATAAGGATTTTCCTGCACTACCTAGTTCTATACCCAAAGTGAGTTTACCTAGCACAAGTGCAACATCACCAGAAGTGCAGCCCCAAAAACCAGACTCAGGACAATCAGAAACTCAAAAGATGGATGAGGTACAAGTTATTGATAATGGTAACCCTCCCACACCTCTTCCCCATGAATAATTTAGGCTTTTGGAATGTTAGAGGTTTGAACAATGTAAATAAGCAAAATATAGTTAAGAGTTTTATTAATAATAATGATGCCAATTTATTTGGCCTATTGGAAACGACAATAAATGGAGGAAATATGAGTAATATTTCTCAAAGGATGCTGGATGGATGGTGTGTGACTACAAATAGCAGTTTACACAAAGGAGGAAGGATTTGGCTTCTCTGGAAACCCACCAATTTTGATGTTTCTGTCCTCATGTATGACCCTCAATTCATTCATGCTCAGGTGACATGTAAGGGAACTTAAAAAGAATTCTTATACACTTTGGTCTATGCTTTCATTGAAGGGGTTAATAGACTGAGTTTATGGGAGAGGCTGGTGTCATTTGTTGCCTCCTGTAATAAGCATTGGGCAGTAGCAGGAGACTTCAACACTGTAATATCACCAGAGGAGAGAATAAGAGGTAATACCAAAATAGAGGATATGGAGACCTTTATAGATTGCCTCAACACTTGTGGTCTGTCTGATATCACAGCTATAGGAACTTTCTATACTTGGAACAACAAACAAGATGAACATTGCAGGAAATATAGCAAACTGGATAGATTCTTGATCAATGCTCATTGGTCAGCCTGTTTCCCTGATATGCATGCCCATTTTCACCCAGAGGGACGGTTGGATCATAGCCCTTGCATTGTTAGGAATATCAAGGTTGATGGGAGAAGGAATGCTTGCTTCAAATACTATAACATGTGGAGTAATGCTAGTGATTTCTTATCAAAAGTCCAAGAGGTGTGGCACCAGAGAATTGATGACGCACTTATGTTTAGGGTGGTGAAAAAGCTAAAGGCCTTGAAGCCAGTTCTGAAAAATCAGAATATAGAGAGCTTTGATAATGTTGAGGTTACGGCCGAAAGGTGGCTCTGCAGTTGGAGAATCTGGAACTCCAACTCCAGCAGGACCTATCTAATGAAGCTTTGATAGATCAGGAAGTGGAGACTCTCAAGGAGGTGAGGTACTGGACAACAGCTAGAAATAGCTTCCTCAGTCAGAAAGCCAAGGATAAATGGATAGAAGATGGGGGTAACAATACAACCCTTTTCCACAAATCTATCAAAGCCAGATGCATAATAAATAGGATCATTCATATTGAAAATAAAGAAGGGGTGTTATGTAATGATACTGCAAGTATACAAGAAGCTTTTCTGGACTTCTATGAAGACTTGTTGGGGAGCAAGAGTCATACTGAGGCTGTAAGGGGAGAAGTACTTCAGACAGGAAAGTTCTGCACTGCAGACCACTATACTGCCCTTAGAAAACTAGTAACAAAGGCTGAGATAAAGGAGGTATTGTTCTCTATCCCTATTGACAAAGCTCCTGGGCCAGATGGCTATACCAGTGGCTTTTTTAAAGATGCTTGGTCAGTGGTGGGGGATGATATTTGCCATGTTGTGCTGGATTTCTTCAATAGTGGCCAATTACTCAATCAACTTAATGCTACTAAGATAACCCTTATCCCAAAATGTGACAGACCCTCATCTGTCAGTCACTTCAGACCAATAGCATGCTGCAACCTGGTGTATAAGGTGATTTCAAAGCTTTTATGCAATAGACTAGCCACAGTACTTCCTGAGTTAGTCCATGAGAACCAAGGAGCTTTTATAAAGGGCAGATCCATCATGGAAAATGTCCTTATTTGCCAGGATATAATTCACTTGTATGGGAGAAAATCTGTTACCCCTCGTTGCCTCTTCAAAATTGATCTTCAAAAGGGTTATGATACAGTAGAATTGGAGTTTATTGAACAATTACTGAAGGGTCTCCACTTCCCTCAATAGTTTATACCATTGATCATGCAATGTGTCACCACCACAATATTTACTCTTTCTCTGAATGGGACATCATTTGGATATTTCAAGGGACAAAGAGGCCTTAGGCAAGGGGATCCAATCTCACCTTTACTCTTTACCTTATGCATGGACTACCTGTCCAGACTTATCAACTTTGCTATTGCTAAATGGCCATTTCAATACCATCCTTTGTGCAAAGAATTAAAGCTCACCCACCTGATGTTTGCAGAAGATCTACTTCTGTTCTGCAAAGGTAATCTTGCTTCTATTTGGCTCCTTATGAGAGCATTCTCTTCTTTCTCAAAAGCAACAGGACTAAAGATGAATAATTCTAAGTCTGAAATCTTCTTCAATGGGGTGGATGAAGATACCAAAGAAGAAATTAAACAAGTCACGGGATTCAGGGAAGGCTCATTTCGTTTCAAATACCTTGGGGTTCGCATCCAACCAGGCAAGCTCTCCAAAACTGATTATACAGCCCTCACTGAAAAGTTGGTATCCAGAATAAGAAGCTTGAGTGCTAAGAAACTCTCATATGCTGGAAGGATTACTCTGATCAATTTTGTATTTAATACTCTCTATAACTATTGGGCTCAAATGTTTGTCATTCCTAAAGGATTCATTAGAAGAATTATTGTAGCCATATGCAGGAATTTTCTGTGGGATGGCTCCCCAGAATTTCATAGGGTCCCTCTTGTGGCTTGGGACACTGTCACCTTACCCAAAGATGAGGGAGGACTGGGTATCAAGAATGCAGAAGTATGGAATGTGGCTACAGTGGGGAAGCTAGTGAACTGGGTGTACTGCAAAGCAGACAGACTTTGGATAAAATGGGTTAATGCTATCTATATTAAAAATTAGCAATGGCATGACTACTCCTGTCCAAATGATGCACCATGGGCTTGGAAAAGTATCTGCAGAGTCAAGGAAAAATTCAGAAATGGCTATGTAGATAATGAATGGATTAGTAATGGGAAGGGATTTACCATCAGACATGGCTTTGACTGGCTGCAAACTGCACAACCCAAGCAGAAATGGAGCAGCATTATTTGAAACCAATGGAACATCCCAAAGCACTCAATTGTCACTTGGTTGAGAATGCAGGGAGGCATGAATGTTAAAAGCAAACTGCATAGGCTGGGCTGCTGTACTGATGACCTCTGTATCATGTGTCAGAGCTAGTCAGAAACTATTGAGCACATGTTTGAATCATGCCAGTACACAACCATTAGTCAGAAGAAACTGGCTCACTGGTTTGGAGGAACCTTTCCTACTGTTCACAGTTTCTGTGATGGTAGCAGGAAGGATGTAAAATGGAGAATCAGGGTGGCTATCTCAATGCTTATCACTATCACATTTGGTACCAACGAAACAATGCAAGACTGGCTGACTGTTTGCTTATACCAGAAAAAGTAGCAGAGAATATTGAACAGGAGGTAAGAAGCATAGTGAAGAGTAAATTTCGAGCAGATAAAGATCAAGAAAGCTTGGATTGGTTTCAATGTTAAAGTTCAATATATGTTATTGGTGTTTGTAAGAGGATTCGAACCCTAAACCTCCTTGTAATTATTCTCTATATTTTATAATATACTCACATTTCACCAAAAAAAAAAAATCACAAAATTAAGGAAAGGGGCTGAAAAATAGTATAATCAAGGTAGAAATAGATTTTTGGAAACTTTACTAATTCGGGAACTTTCTTAAAATTACTCATAGTAGCACAAAAATCATCTCATAATTTATGTGTTATAGTTCTAATCATATTAGATCTTAAAAATTTCCAAATATTGTCATTAAGGTTAACTTTTTAATTCACATGAACAATATTCATTCATCTTAACAATTTAAAACAAATCAATCTAATTCTAAAATTATGTTGATTGAACTTTTAATAAACATTGATCTATATCATTGTTATGAGCATCATCATATGATAATTATTTTAACAATTAAAATAACAAAATGAAAAAATTTTAAAAAAAAAAAACAAAAAAAAAACGCCGTGAACCAGCCGTGACAATCACAAAAAAAAAAACTTCAGCCGAAACATCAAAAATTTTCCAACCGTGGAAAAAAAAAATATGTGCCATGGGATTTAATTCTCAATTAATTATCAAAACGATTTTGAACAATGACTCTGATACCACTTGTAGGAAATAATTTCTTAAATTACTTATAAAAGTATTAATTATCATATTAATACTGTCAAGGATTATATCAAAAACGATTCAATAAAACCTCAATTGCAAGAATTAAACAGTCAAGAATATAGAATTAACCATTAGTCCTATATGAGATCGGCCTAAGAACAACCTAGTATAAACCCAAACTTCAAGGTAGAAGTTCTCCTTAGATTGCACCCAAGATGACTGAGAAAGATCCCTTCAAAGCTCCTCCTAAATTACTTTTAATTATCTTAGAGGATTTGTTTTGGGATTTTAAGATCATAAACTGATCAAAGAGAACAAGAGAGAAAACAACTTATTTTTTTCGTTCGCCTACCACACGGCCGAAATCCCCTTCTTATAGGGTTTTGGTATGTGTTGGTATTGTACTTCCAGTTTCCTGGAAACCTCCTTATATTATAATACTCTAAGTCAGTTTCCTTATTCCGAATTTCCTTAAAATATCATACATATTTTAATAATTTTCGGTGTACAATTATAATTCCCGGATAACATTAATTAATTATCTTATAATTAATTAACCCAATTATATTATTCTATAATATGATATATTAAAATATAATTAATAAATATAATATTTATATATATTTATTAGAATTAACATTTAATTCATTTCTCCTATTTATTATTAAATGTTTATCATCTACTTAACTACATTTAGCTAAGTTTAGCATTTACGTAATTATATCAATATATAATCACATTTCTCAGTGCTATCCTATAGGTGTGATCTTTAGGGATCAGTTGATTATCGCCATCATATGAAAGTAACTCAAACTACTAGTGAGCCAATCGTTACCGATAAACGTTAACCAACTGATTAATATACTAAGTATCCCTGTGTGATCCTGTAAAAGATTTATTCAAATAATCACACACATTGTGGAGGACATCTACTCCAACAAAACTCAGAAGAAAAGCGGAACAAATTCGAACATTTGAGAACATATCTCATAATAATCTAAACCTAACTGTCATAAACACACGTTGTCACAATGTCTATACTCTCGTAATAACAATCTATTTTTTATTACTTGGCAAAAACTCTCACTAAAAGTGATATCTCCCACTTACTAAAAATGGTACAAAACCGAATAGATGAAAACAACTCACACTATCCTTCATAATAAGCAAAATACCATAAAGATCGACCTTATGTTAATCTTTATAACTTGACATACAAGTTAATAATATTTTACTCATTATTAGACAAACTCTAATCATTACCTTGGATCATGAAACTACTCCCACAGTCCAAACATGAAGAGAAGTTATTTACTCGGCAGAGTAAGTCGCACTCGGTCGAGTCTTGTAGACAGAAACCGAGTTGTGAACCAACTCGGCCGAGTAGGCGATACTCGGTCGAGTAAGTCGCACTCGGCCGAGTATGTCGTACTCGGTCGAGTATGTCGTACTCCGCTGAGTAAGCTTTTTCCAGATGTTAGACCGCGGTAATTATATAAATTAAACAGAGGTTAAAAACCTCATTTACCTAAATCAGAAAAAGAAAAACCTAATCCCTCCCCTCTTCTCCCTTGCAAGTCCTTCAAGGTTGTTTAGCAAAGGTTTAGTCGCGTCGATCATCTACCTAATCCGTTTCTACCAAGTAAGTGTTACTCTATCATACTTATATCATAGTTGTGGTTGTTTAGTGAGTAATCCATATTTGTATAATCCTTATGAGGAGGATTCGTAGAGGAGCGTTGGTAGGAGGATTTCGCTTTCTATACTAATGTTTTGCTATTGAGGTAGGGTTTCCCTACCCAGTTTATGTATAATGATGATTGTGACGATACCGTCTTATTACCTGATATCACTATATTACTATATGACTATTGAGATTAAAAAGGTAATGTGTGGGACCATTGCGGGAAACGGGTCTCACTCCTATGATTGCTCTTTGTGGAACCCGCCACGGAGAGGATGTCCACATTAATGGTCTAGGTATCCTTGCTGCGGTAAGTGGGGGAATTGGTGTGGGGCTAAAGACCACCACGGGTGTTGTGTGACCGTAATAGCAGTGATAATGTCAACAGGTTGTGTTGTGCCTTAACATTGTATCCGTCTTATTATTCAGTTGCTGATGGTTATTGTTGTTTTACTGTGATGATCCATGTATTAATGGGCAGAATCTCAGGTTCGCAGAAGAGCATTGTTTGTTGGCTTAGGAGGAGGGATCATCCATAGTTCTGTAGAGTCTATGAGTTTTAGCTTCCGCATGTATCTTTGTTTTACAGTTTGTTTGGCAAACGGTTGTATTTTCACCTTTACACTATGGTACTTTACTTATAATAAAGTGCTTTATGGTTGTTTATCTTATACTGTACCTCAGGTAACTTAGATGGTAATGTCGTCATAGTCTGATGGTCCTATTTAAAGGCCTTGGGTTATGAGGGTGTTACATAAACAAAGGGAATGAAACTCCATCCCTTACCCCTCAATCCATCTAATTCCTTACCCCCCCTAGGGTATGAGATTTCATTACCCTTGTTATCCTTCAACTACTCTCTTCACCTACCACCACACTTACAACTACCACCACAATAGTCACCACCAAATCACCACCATGATGCCGCCGCCCCACCACTGCCACCACCACCGTCCAGACACCCCCACCACCATCACTGCCATGACACCACACCACCATCACCGTTGTAACCACCACCGCCACCGCCATGACATATCTACCACCACCACCGCTGACACCCCCACCACCATCACCGTTGTGACCATCACCGCCGCCACCACCATCGCCGCTATGACACCCCACCACCGCCACCACCGCCATGACACCTCCACGTCCACCACCGCCATGCCACCTCCGTAACCATCACTGCCGCCAGTAGATAAGTGGTTGCTTGTGGTGTTGTGTGTTAGTGGTAGGAGTGAGTGTGAGTGGACCAATAGTTCTCTTTCTTAAAGTAACCAAACAACCAATTAAGTTTTAGGTAATCTCTTTCCTTTCCCCCTCTTACCCTTGTTGGAGTAAATGTCTTCCATAGTGTGTGATTATTTGAGTAAATCTTTTACAAGATCACGCAGGGATACTTAGTATATTAATCAGTTGATTAACCTTTATCGGTAACGATTGGCTCACTAGAAGTTTGACGTTACTGTCATATGATGGCGATAATCAGCTGATCCCTAAAGGTCACACCTATAGGATAGTACTGAGAAATGTGATTATATATTAATATAATTACATAAATGCTAAACTTAGCTAAATGTAGTTAAGTAGATGATAAACATTTAGGGGGCGTTTGGTTGGGTATATTGGAATGGAATGGAATGGATTTAGTCCATTCCAGTGTTTGGTTGGGGTGATTTGGGATGGAGTTAGATACCCAATGGATTCTAACTCCACCTCAACCCCTTGGAATCCCATACCCACCTTACTCCCTTGGTTTCTAACTCCATTCCTCCCTTCAATAAATTATCATGAACCAAACAAGATTATACAAGTATGGATTTAGAACCCTATACCGCCATACTATCAAACTCCATTCCATTCCATTCCAACTAGTTGAACCAAACGCCATAACTAGGAGAAATGAATTAAATGTTAATTCTAATAAATATATATAAAAGTTATATTTATTAATTATATTTTAATATATGATAGAATAATATAATTGGTATTAATTAATTACTCCCTCCATTTTTATCCATTTGATACATTTGTTTTTTCACGTTTGGCAACGCACGTTTTACGTGCTTAATATCTTTAGCTACGTATTTGTAAAAATTATAAAAATTATATATTTTCAATGTACTCATAAAGACGAATTAAACAAGATCCCACATGAATATGTTTTTTCTTACGTATTGAGAGAAAATTGAAATTGAAAGTTAACTTGTGAATAGTGTACGAAAAGCAAATGTATCGAATGGATATGAATGGAGTAGTATAAGATAATTAATTAACATTCTCCGGGAATTAAATTTGTACACCGAAAAGTATTAAAATATACTCGTATATAATATTTTAAGGAAGTTCGGAATAAGGAAACTGACTCAAAATATTATATTATAATGAGGTTTCCTAATTGAAGTACAATACCAACACAAACCTAAACCCTATATATAGAGGGTTTCGGCCGTGAGGTTGGGGACACAAGAAGAAAACGTTTTTCCTCTCTTATTCTCCTTGATTAGTTTATCATCTTAATCCCAAAATAAATCCTGTAAAATAATTAATAGTAATTTAGGAGGAGCTTTGAGGGAATCTTTCTCAGTCGTTTTGGGTGAATCTAAGGAGAACTTCTACCTTGAAGTTTGGGTTTATACTAGATTGTTCTTAGGCCGATCTCATATAGGACCAAAGGTTATTTCTATGATCCTTGTCCTATTATTTCAGTTCTATTGTTTTAATATCAATTCGTTTTTGATATAATCCTTGGCAGTATTAATTAAGTTAATACTTTTAAGAGTAATTTAAGAAATTATTTCCTACAAGTGGTATCAGAGCCATTTTCCAAAACCGTTTTGATAATTAATTGAGAATTAAAATCCCACGGCACACATATTTTTCACGGTTTAAAAAAAAAAAAGTTTTTTTTTTCGGTCTGTTTTTTTTCGTGATATGTCACGACTAAAATTTTTTTTTGGTTCACGTTTTTTTGTTGGTTTCGTTTTTTATTTTATTTTGTTATTTTAATTGTTAAATAATTATCATGTGATGATGCTCATAACAATGATATAGATCAATGATTATTAAAAGTTCAATCAAGATATTGTTAAAATTAGATTAATTTGTTTTAAATTGTTAAGATGAATGAATATTGTTCACATAAATTAAAAAAGTTAATCTTGATGACAATATTTGGAAATTTTTAAAAATCTGATATGATTAGAACTATAACACAAAATTATGAGATGATTTTTTGTGCTACTATGAGTGATTTATTTCTACCTTGATTATACCATTTAAGGAAATAGTATGATATCTTGTGAATATCTCAATTTACATGATATTATTTGATAATATGGGTACTTGCCTTTTTTTTAACAAAAAAAAAAAAAAAAAACGTGTAGTATTGGACCGCAAGTTTTTTTTTCGGCCCTACCCTATTTTTGTGATTTGTTGCTTTTGTTATTATTAATATTATATGATAATTTATATTAACTAAATTATAAATAAAGATTTAAAATTAGAACAAATTTATAAAGATAAAACAAAAAAGGGGTATTAAAAAACCGTAAAATTGGATTTTAGGGTTATTTTATTTGTTTTCGTTTTTATTTATATTATGTGATAATATTCAAATTAACTAAATTATAAAATATGTTTTGTAATTGTAACGATTTTTTTCGAAAAAAAAGGGGTATAACCGTGTGATTTCCGTGGGAAAGAAATAAAATAAACGAAAATTATTTGATAATTTTTCGGTTACTTAATCATTTATTTATTTTAAAAGGTTTATTGTATCTAATTGATGATACTTACTAGATTCTAAAATTGTTTGGAATTTATTTGGATTATGGTTTACATGTGTGACATGTAATTTGAAAATTAATGGTGGTTTGGGTAATATTGCATTATGAATGTTTTTATTATATTGTTAATGATATTGTTTTTCAATGAAGGTTAAATTTATTTTTACAATTGTTGTCAAGTATAATCATGTAATCTAGTGTGGCTTTAGTTTTTGGTTACTTTTCGGTAATGGTGGAAAGTAATCAAGTGATATAATTTATGAGATCTCGCATCTCCGCTTTATATTTTAATTTTTCTTTATTTTAGATTAATGTAAATAGGATTTACATTGTAATAGCTTAGAACAAAGAAGAAAAAGAAGAAGAGGAGTTTGATGCATCCGGGTCTCTATTTCCAGTTTACATCTCGAGATGAAGAACGGTGATCCATGAAGCTTCTAGGGTCTATATGATTGGATTCCAAGTAGTATTTACTGTTTTTCATAGGATAAGCCACACTAGGATTTTAATGTTTTACGTTCTTATCTTTATTGCTTGAATGTTGGATATCAATATGTTCCGCCAAAATCAAACAACCTATATGCATGTAAAATGACTCATGTAGATTATTTTGCATTTTGGCATATGATGTTTTTTTTTTGCCATCACTCATTCCTACTCATATCAAATCGTTCACTTAAATGAGTTTAAAATAGTGATGGGATCTCACTCTTTATAAAATTGAGACTTTAGCCTTTCTAGATCAAACAACTATGAATCCCTTGTTCGTCGGTGGGCATATAGGACCTATTGTTATCTCCATATGGACCCCTTTTACCTCGGGTAAGTAGTGTGTTGTGACCTAGTTGAACTCAACACAATGATTCAATCAAGCTATTGAAATCATTGTGGACTAATAGATAAATTTAAGAAATTTGTCGACTAAGAGTTCTAATGTAGAACCAGTTAAAGGGTTAACTCACCAAATCGGGATTTGGGTCTTGGGATACATTATATAATTCTTTGAGTGAGATCGATTATATTATGATTTTTTTTTTGGTAAAATGTAAGCTTTTCCATTAATAATAATAAAACTTTACAACCTAGAGATTAAGGACATCCCTACACCATTGATCCTCTACTCTTCTATGAGTTTCATTCATCAAATTTTTAAGTCTACATAACACTTGAGACTGAATAAATTATAACTACTTGAGGTCTTCGCAGAACCCCCTCATGCCCGCAGCAATTTCTCTCCTGCCAGATGAAATACCGAGTTGCCATCCTTAGTACTCTTGTAACCTTCTTTCTCACCCTGGTTTGATGATTGTGACCATTCTCAATGCTTAACTGGAATAGCATCTCAATGCCATCAATGATCTGAATACTGTATAAGCACTTCTCAAATAAATGCTTGTGAGTTTCCTCCTCAGCCTCACACAGTACACATCTATCTGTATCAGCAATACCAAATTTTTGCATCTTACTTCTTGTATTTAAAGCTTCTCTTTCAATCAGCCACCCAATAATAGCATGATTAAGAATGACCCACTTATCCCAAACTTCCTTATACCACTGAACAGGGGTGTGTGAACCCTGCAACCATCTGTAAACTCCCTGGAAAGTAAACCTACCATCCATCCATTGATCCCCTTGATAACCTGCACTCACCAAATCCCTCACTTTGCAGACATTCATTGGTTTTAAATTCATTGATTTCTCATGTTTATTTATTTTCTCATTTGTAGATCATTTAATATCTGCCTTATAAAATGACTGATCCAAATGCAACTCCGGGCCCTAGCGCCACCCTCACTAGGGAGTCGTGGTTACGCTCTTTTATGGACCACGTCTCCTACAATCTAAACTCCCTCCTTAAGAATGATGGGAGTAACTTTACCGATTGGGAGGCAGCATTACGGAATGCTGCCATTGCTGACGGTAAATTAAAGTTTTTGTGTTGAGCCAGTACCGGCTGAACCAACTGTAAGGACTGGAGCCCAACGAACTGCATATGATGAGTTCGTTCGTGAAGCTGATGCGATTAAGAATGTACTTATTTATGCAATGGAAAGCAATTTGCAGCGCCACTTCATTTCACAAGGTGCGAATAAGATTTTCACCACCCTTAACAATGAATTCTCGCAAGCTCCGTGAATCATGAGATATGACGCAGCAGTCCGCTTCTTCGAAGCTACACTGTCCAAGGGCCAAGCTGTTAGCCCACACATCCTCAAGATGATTGAGAATGTGGAAGTTCTGGAGTCTCTCGTTTGCAAGATTGAGGAGTCAATCATTGTAGACCGAATCTTACACTCTCTTCATGATGGGTTCACCCAATTTAGGGTGAATTATAACATGAATGACATGAAGAAAAGTCTTCATGAACTCCACTCTCAGCTCGTGCAAGCTGAGAAGGATCTCAATTTGAGTGAGAGTGCTAAGAAGGACGTCCTTGTCATACAAGCTAATTGGAAGGGAAAGGGAAAGGGAAAGGCTCCCTTAAATGTTAAGAAGCCTCAGTTCAAAAGAAAGCAACCGAAGCCCAAGAGTGGACCTGGTGAGACCAGTAACTCAAAGGCCAAAACTAAGAGCAAAGGGAAAGAAGGAGAGTGCCACCATTGCCACGAGTCTGGGCATTGGAAAAGGAACTGCCCTAAGTACCTCGAGGATATCAAGGCTGGACGAGTGACAGCCACAGGTACACCGTCATTTATTCATATGATTGAAATAAACCATGCAAGTTCAGCAACATGGGTATTTGATATTGGTTGTGGTTCTCACTTGTGTAATCCCTTGCAGGGTTTAAGGACGTCCGCAAACTTGAGAAAGGGGACGTTGACCTTCGTGTTGGAAATGGAGCAAAGGTTGCAGCTGTCTCCATAGGAACTTATGTACTCAAACTACCTAGTGGTTTCAAGTTATTTTTAAATATTGTTATTTTGTTCCTAGTTTGTCGAAAAACATTATTTCTATTTCTGTTTTGGATTCAGAAGGTTTTTGTTTTAATATTAAGCACAATTGTTGTACTTTTTCATTAAACGATATGATTTATGGAAAAGTTGTTTCCGTAAACGGAATATATGTTTTAGACCAAACCACCGAGGTTTATCATGTGAATAATAAAAGGGCTAAAACAGGTGATAAAGAACAAACGTATCTATGGCATTGTCGAATGGGACACATCAATGAAAAACGCGTAGAGAAACTCATTAAGAATGGGTCAATACCACCATTTCATTACGAATCAATTGGTACGTGTGAATCATGTCTCATCGGAAAGATGACTCGTATTTTCTTTAAAGGTATTGGAATGCGAGCTAGTGATCTTCTAGGACTCATACATACAGATGTATGTGGTCCTATGACAATCACAGCAAGAGACGGCTATAGATATTTCATCACTTTTACGGATGATTTAAGTAGATACGGGTATGTCTATTTAATGAAACATAAAAGTGAATCCTTTGACAAGTTCAAGGAATTCCAAAATAAGGTTGAGAACCAATTGGATAGGAAGATAAAGGCACTTCGATCTGATCGTGGTGGCGAGTATCTTTCGACTGAGTTTGATCAACACCTGAAAGACTATGGTATTGTATCGCAGTTGACTCCACCTGGAACACCACAATTAAATGGTGTATCCGAACGAAGAAATCGAACTTTATTAGATATGGTTCGATCCACGATGAGTCACACGGTTGTGCCTGATTCATTATGGGGATTTGCTCTTCAATCAGCTGCTCTAATACTTAACCGAAGTCCGACTAAAGCAGCAGACAAGACTCCATATGAGATGTGGAAAGGAAAAGTTCCCGACTTGTCCTTTATTTGGGTTTGGGGCTGTGAAGCTTATGTCAAGTGGAGACACGAAGACAAGCTAGGCCCACGATCGGTCAAGACTTACTTTGTAGGTTATCCTAAAGGAATTTTTGGTCACTACTTTTACTCACCTACCGAACAAAGAATGTTTGTTGCGGCTAGTGCGAAGTTTTTAGAGAAAGAGTTTCTCTCGAACAAACAGAGTAGTAGAACTTTTAATTTGTCAGAGGTTCAAGAACCAGAAACCAACAGTGTGATGGAAGAAAGTGTTCCTTCCACATCTGCTATGGTATCCATTCCAGAGGAACCTAGGAGGACGGTTCGCGTTTCTCACCCCACAGACCGATACATTGGTATGGTTGAGGAAGGTGGTGCAGAAAACCTATTACTCCTTGAGAGTAACGAACCAGCTACCTACAAAGGAGCCATGACATGTTCCGACTCTAAGCTATGGCTCGAAGCCATGCAGTCCGAAATAGATTTCATGCAAGAGAATCAAGTATGGGATTTGGTTGATTTGCCTGAAAAGGTAAAACCCCTACAGTACAAATGGCTTTATAAGATAAAGCGTGCACTAGATGGACAACCAGATGTTTATAAAGCACGATTGGTGGCAAAAGGTTTCACTCAAGTACACGGGTTGCACTATGATGAGATATTTGTTCCAGTCGTAATGTTTAGATCTATTCGGATTATCTTAGCGATAGCCGCATTTCATGATTATGAGATCTGGCAAATGGATGTGAAAACCGCCTTCCTAAACGGGTTTTTGGAAGAAGAACTGTATATGAGATAGCCTGAGGGTTTCATCGATCCTAAACATCCTAAGAAAGTGTGCAAGCTCAAGCGTTTCATCTATGGACTTAAGCAAGCATCACGGAGTTGGAATCATCGTTTTGATGACGTGATAAAACAGAACGGATTCATTCGAAATGTCGAAAAACCATGTCTGTATATCAAGTCAAGTGGGAGTAAAATCGTATTCCTAGTATTGTATGTAGATGATATACTACTAATTGGAAACGACATTCCCATGCTTCGTCGGTTAAGGCATGGTTAAAGAACCATTTTAAAATGAAAGATTTGGGTGAGGCACAGAGGATTCTAGGCATCTGCATCTATAGAGATAGATCGAAAAGGATGTTAGCATTGAGTCAAGAAGATTATATATATAATATTCTTGATAGATTCAGTATGACAAACTCCAAGAGAGGTTACCTTCCTGTTGTTCATGGGGTGCATCTGAGTAAGAAACAATCACCTACAACACCGGAAGAAACTGAACGCCTGAGTCGGATCACTTATGCTTCGGCAGTAGGGTCGATCATGTATGTCATGATGTGCACACGTCCTGACGTGGCATATGCATTGAGTATGGTCAGCCGTTACCAAAATAATCCAGGTGAAAGTCACTGGATAGTTGTCAAGAACATCCTTAAGTACTTACGAAGGACTAAGGATTGGGCACTGGTATATGGTGGAGACGTGGAGCTAAGTGCAAAGGGTTACACAGATGCTAGTTTCCAAACCGATCGTGATGATTCTAAATCTCAGTCGGGTTTTGTCTTTACTCTTAATGGTGGAGCAATCAGTTGAAAGAGTTCCAAACAGAGCGTTACAGCAGATTCTACAACAGAGTCTGAGTACTTGGAAGCTTCCGAAGCTGCAAAGGAAGCTATTTGGATGCGTTATTTCTTACAAGGACTAAAAGTAGTACCTAGTGTGAAAGATCCAATCACCCTTTATTGTGATAACAGTGGTGCAATCTTCCAGGCTAAGGAGCCTAAGTCTAGCAACAAATCTAGACATGTACTCAGAAAAGCTCATCTGATAAGAGATTACATGGAGGAAAAGGAGATAGCATTGTGCAAGATTGTAACGGATAACAACATTGCTGATCCGCTGACTAAGGCACTACAGCATAATAAACATGAAGGGCACATCTCATCCATGGGGATAAAGCGTGTTCCATAATTGTAATAAACATTGTTTAGTTAATTTTTGATCATTTAAAATTATTACTTAATAAAATCATTGAATTTCTTTATATTGTATTACATGTGGATTGTACGACAATTTTTGAACACCACACAGTGAACTGTTTTACTTTATATGTACTGTTTTTGTCCGTAAACACCAATATGAGCTGATAACTCAGGTGATTATTTTGTTAGTTGAAGGATGGAAGGTTCAATGTTCCATAAGTCAAGCGTCTGACTGATCAATAACAAATATGGTTATATGATATCGCATAGGACATAGTGACCACAACATAGAGTCCTAAATGTTAAGATACATTAGGTGCCTGGTCGTGGATGGGACGTCTATCGTGATTCCTAAAGTCGGTT
Source organism: Silene conica (assembly GCA_029255685.2). Classification (NCBI taxonomy): domain Eukaryota; kingdom Viridiplantae; phylum Streptophyta; class Magnoliopsida; order Caryophyllales; family Caryophyllaceae; genus Silene; species Silene conica. The sequence continues at coordinate 9,577,789 of CM055311.2, read as the reverse complement.
CTTTTGACCATTGTTTATTTCATGCGATATAGACAGTTTTTGGGTGGCTTTTGTTTCTGTCCTAGGTCACACCGTAAAAGGAGACCAATCGGACTTTTACTGGGTCATTTCATGCTGTGCTTCCATCGGCAGGTCATAAGTCAAGGAAAATATCCAGCCTTTATCAGGTTTTATATATATTTCTCAGGGCCACTCGAGGAGTAGTAACTTAAACGCATGGCCATGCTCGAATATGATTCGTATCAGTTATGTTGCTCTCTAGTCGAGGAAACCACTCCTGATATGATTACTTGGGAGATACGACCTTGTAAGGTAAGACTTTGCAATTTGTCTTCCATTGAGTGGGAGAATAATGCATGGATATGAGAATCGTAATCGCACACACACTTGTAGGACAAGAGGGAGATTGTTGGAGTAAATGTCCTCCACAGTGTGTGATTATTTGAGTAAATCTTTTACAAGATCACGCAGGGATACTTAGTATATTAATCAGTTGATTAACGTTTATCGGTAACGATTGGCTCACTAGAAGTTTGACGTTACTGTCATATGATGGCGATAATCAGCTGATCCCTAAAGGTCACACCTATAGGATAGTACTGAGAAATGTGATTATATATTAATATAATTACATAAATGCTAAACTTAGCTAAATGTAGTTAAGTAGATGATAAACATTTAATATGATTAAATAATAACTAGGAGAAATGAATTAAATGTTAATTCTAATAAATATATATAAAAGTTATATTTATTAATTATATTTTAATATATGATAGAATAATATAATTGGGATTAATTAATTATAATATAATTAATTAATATTCTCCGGGAATTAAATTTGTACACCGAAAAGTATTAAAATATATATGATATTTTAAGGAAGTTCGGAATAAGGAAACTGAATCAAAATATTATATTATAATGAGGTTTCCTAATTGAAGTACAATACTAACACAAACCAAAACCCTATATATAGAGGGTTTCGGCCGTGAGGTTGGGGACACAAGAAGAAAACGTTTTTCCTCTCTTATTGTCCGTGATTAGTTTATCATCTTAATCCCAAAATAAATCCTCTAAATTAATTAATAGTAATTTAGGAGGAGTTTTGAGAGAATCTTTCTCAGTCGTTTTTGGTGCAATCTAAGGAGAACTTCTACCTTGAAGTTTGGGTTTATACTAGATTGTTCTTAGGCCGATCACATATAGGACCAAAGGTTATTTCTATGATCCTTGTCCTATTATTTCAGTTCTATTGTTTTAATATCAATTCGTTTTTGATATAATCCTTGGCAGTATTAATTAAGTTAATACTTTTATGAGTAACTTAAGAAATTATTTCCTACAACTCTTTCTTATTTCGTTTCTCTTTCTCTTTCTCTAACCAAACGCCCCCTTATATAACTTACTAAATTAATTAGCGTAAATGAATTTCACGAAACATATTCAAACAAAAGCTATCGGATATGATTAAAAACATTTAGATATTTAATTATTCATATAAAACATATTTATATGGTCTAAAAAAATATGTAACACAATCACATAATATAGAGCTAGAATTATATGAACATATCATATACGAGTATCGACAAAGCAACGTAGTATCAAACGACCACTGTCATTTCTTTTGCCCAAAAACTATAAGGTTGTTAATTCCTTCAACATTTGTCTTTTGCTAATTCTTCACAAAAAGACAACTAAGATTACGATTTACATTTGTCATGGAGGCTCGCTCCATCGTGGCTCAAAACGTACACGGTTATGAATTTTACAACTAGAAGGCACGTGACTTATACGCGACATCTAGGACACCATATAATCAGGATGGTGGCTCTTGGCGAAGTGGGTTTCAGATAGGCACGACGGACGGTTCCCCGAATGCACTAGCCGCATAGGCTGACGAAAAATTTAGATCATATATACAAGCCACATAGGCTAATGAAAAACTTAGATCTTATAGTCAGTCACAAAGACTTGACCCCATCACTTGATCAAAATGCATATAACTCGTAATTGCAGGATATGCGTGATAGGAAGGAAAACACAAAACAAATAGTATTCTCATATTATATATCAAGATATGCAAATTACTTCTTATTAAAAACATAATGCTCTAGCATTAACATATTATGTGTGTGAGCACAAAGCAATGCATATAATTGGGATATATGACATATGATTTATCATAGTTTCTAATAATTATGACATTTTGACGCATAAAACGAATAACGGTAGGGATAGAAGCAAAACACATTTGCTCTGATATCACTGTAGGTAAACAAGGACATACCTTTATGTGGAAGCGATCGGATCATTGTGTTCACTAACTGCCCACAACTGTATATCGTACCTCCGGCGGCTACCGGAGTCCTGGAATATTTCCACGCCTCAAATCCCAAGTCTCGTAACGATGGTACACTTAGCCTCTAGAGATTGTATTTTTTGTGTGTGTATTATGTGTTGTATAAGATAAACATAATGATTACACAAACCACATATTTTATCTTATTTATAATCACCTCACATAGAGGAGTTACAAGAGGAATTAGAGATGCACCATATACACCCATTAAATCACACCATAATGGGTAGATTAATATGGTGATAAATAGGATCATAAACAACCAAATTGATTGTGTCCATTATTAAAATCCTATTAAATACAATAGTAATATAAAAGGTGAAATGTATTTGGTGGTAGAGAAAGTGAGGAAGATCCATAAAAGAAAGAGTTAATGAGAAGAGCTATTACATTGTGAGCGATGTTGCAATGTGAAAAAGAGTATTATTGCAACACTCATTGGAACATGATACAAATCAGACAAGTTCTACTCTATGTAGCAATTTTTTTGGGTAAATTGATAAACGTTACTAACTTTAGTTCTCTTTTTCATAATCAATACCAACAAAATCAATAATTAATAATCAGTACCAAGATATTAGCTTTTTTCTACGTTAGGTACCAAGTCGTCTTTTTACTCTAGTTTTTTTCTACTTTAAAAGGCGTTTTTATCTAAGATAATGATTTTGGAGTTGAGTGAGTAGAGGTTTGTACTTGAATAATGGCTTTTTGGACCTCTTCAAGTACGTTAGCATGAGATTTTCACGTGACTTTATACCTATCGTAGAAAAAACGTTAATATTTTGTTATGATTACTAATTATCAATTATGTTGGTACTGATTATGAAAAAGGGTCCTTATATTGGTATTGTTTATAAATTAACCCTTTTATTTAAGTCTTTTTAGAAAAGATATAACCGTTTTAAGACTAAAACGGGTCAAATAAACTCGACTTGCATAGATAAGACAAGTTTTTTTGGCTAATATCTAGGCATTTTATTTTTTCTTATATATAAAGTCCTAGCTATTTGACCCGTCTTATTATCTCAAACAGATATGCATAATTTGAAACAAGAATTTGTGATTTTTTATTTCGTTCATATGTCACAAGGACTGACATAAAATAGTTGATAATAATTATATTAATTTATTTCTTCTATTGATCTGTGAAGGACTAACAATCTAACATATTATAATTGTCATTGAATATAAATGTAACATTAAATGGGACATATAATCCTCACCACTTATCTATAAACGACCAATTGTATTACTCAAAAAAACTTGTTCAAAATCATGGAACACAAAGGGATATAACAAATTAGTCCTATAAATTTTTAAAAATGTACAATTAAACACAAATTAAGTTTTTTACTATTTGTTTTAATTAAAATCTATTATTTTCTATTATAAAAATCATTCAAAATATATGTCATAAAAATAAAAATAAAAGTATTTACATATTTAACGAAATATGTGAATTAAATTTAATACAGGGAAAAATTCAGTCACATAACTTTTCGTTTTAACTCCACTGAAAATTCTCATATTATGAATATTCTTCACCAAAATGAGTAGAACAAAATATTTAATCATGCATTCTAATAATTAAGAATGTTAGAATTAATATTTGATCAATAATTTTAATTTCAATAATATTAATGATGCGTGCATATTATATACACTTTTGAGCGTCTTTTGGCACACATTTCCATGCAATTACACACGTTTTATGCACTGTTTTACCCCGAATTCACTTCTTTGTGTTTTTCTTGTTATTTTGCAGGAAAGTATACGAAAGTCGCGAAAACCATGCCAATCAGTCGCAAGTAAGCTACTTTTAGAAGATGAAACTTGGACCAGGAACTTGAGAGCCTCAGAAGTGCAATATTCAGAGGAAAGGAGCCTAAACCAGAAGGAAAACGAAGCACAAAAGCAACTGGGACAACAAACGAGCAACCTGGATTGATAAAGCTTCGATCGAGCTCTGATATTTGCTCGATCGAAGTGATTCTGCAGAGGAAGAGCTCGATCGAGTGATCCCTTACTCGATCGAGGGGAATACAGAAGATGCAGTGGGATCGAAGACATTGAGGCTTCGATCGAAGGCCTGTGGAAGGAAAAATGCTCGATCGAGTAATTCTTGAACTGGATCGAGCAATTCACTTAAGACCCCGGATTCCGCATTTCAGTTTTTAGGTTAAAATAAGTAGTGTAACCTAATCTCTCTATATAAGGATTAGGTTAACACTAATCAGATAACTTTTTAGTATTCACTTTTCACTAATCTTAGTTTACTCTTTCATTTTGAGATTTACAAACACAGTAGCAGTTTTAGGTTTTGTTAAGCATTTGGTTTACGGTAATATTTCCAGATCTTCGTTCGTTCATCATTCTTTGCCACCTTGCCTTATTATTGTAACTTTTCTTAATCCTTTCTCTTATTTACGTTTTAGTTTATTTCTATTGTCGTTATTAGTTTATTTTCATATTTTGCTATGTCGTATTTAATTAGTATTGCAATGGTTAGTTTAGATCCCAAAGCCATGAGTAGGTAAGTTTCTTAATATGTTAGGATGAGGGAAGTTGCGGTCATAATGTCGTAGGATTCACATGTTAGTCGTCTCTGCGACGAGGTGTTTTAATAAGCAATATAACCAGAAAACTACTTGATTGAGTGCATGCATGAGACCGGTTTATCTAGTAAAACTTCACCTAGATCGAAAGATTGGTAGAGTAGGCTTGCTTAGGACAATCGATATAACCTTCCTGGATCGAGAGATTGGTTGGGGAGTCTAGAGCGGTTTGAGACCGAAAGGAGCTAATCACTATCCACCGTATCAATGATTTGACTGGCCTAGTATTTTCGCAAGACATGAATTACCGCGGTGACCCGATTCTTGACATATTTTCTTAATCAACAAACAACAACCCCCCCCCCCCCCCCCCCCAGTGATCAATGAGTTGACCTTAAGTTAAGACTCTGCCTTCCTGTGGGATTCGACCCTACTACCACTAGCTTCTGTTAGTTGTACCTAGGATTATCTTTGACCGTATACACAACATACGTGTCAATTAAAATATTTACTTTAGTATATTTAAAAAATAAGATATGTGGTTAATAAATTTACACTAAAAGATACTTATGAAATCAATTTGCTATATTTATAAGTTAAAAGACTTAATTATACATATTATCAAGTTTATAAGATGATTTGCTATATTTTCCCGAAGAATCCGAGTAATATTGCTTATGGATGTGATCATGTGATGCTAGGCTTTTCCAATATATCCTTTGACCCTACAATTTTCTTTAAAAATCACTCTTAAATCAAGATATATTTATCTGACAATAAAATTAAAAAAATAAAAAGTCAAAAGATGTTGCATTCCTTCACTGCTTCACATATACTTCGTAGGTCCTAGTAGGCTCCTACATATACAAAGTCAAAGTTTGATAAGAAGTGACGAATGCATATTAGATTTTGATTAAAGAATTTATGCATTCTTTATTGTTGAGTGAAGATCTTGTACAGTTGTACCTAGGGATGGCAATGGGTAGGGTCTGGGTAGGGTTCGGCAAGACCCGACCCGACCTAAAAATCCTTAGACCCATACCCGACCCATACCCGGCAGGGTCTGAAATCAATGGACCCATACCCGACCCTAACGGGTCTGGGTCTGGATAGGGTCTACCCTAGAGTCCAACGTTTTTTAACGAATCCTTCGATAAAATGTACCAAGGTTCAAATTAAATTACAAAATCTTAATTAAAGTATTACAAAGTCCTGGAAAAATTCTTAAATCTCTAACAAATAACAAATACCAAACACAAAGAAATTGTTTGACAATTAACAAACATAATCAAACCAACTGTAAGCTTATATTTTTAATCTCACATGTCCCTATTAAAGTATTATGAGAAACATGAGGTACCAATGTACCAGCAAACCACCAATTGTAAGCAACTAAGCATATATTTTTAATCTTACAATTGTAAAGAGGTGCTCTCCATGTTGATTAAGGAACAATTTCATGATAGACGCGACATCACAGCTATTATTTTAGCTCACATGTAGTTCTAATGACATTCACTGTTAGTCTCAAACATCATAAGAGACGAGAGTATTTTAAAAAATGACCCTGGGAACGTAAGTTGACTAGTTAATTTATGATTTTAATTTTTTTTTTTTTAAAAAAAAAAGATACACGGGTCCACGGGGCGGGGCGGGTCTCAATAGTTAGACCCTGACCCGACCCTACATTTTTTATATTGGACCCATACCCGACCCATACCCGAGCGGGTCCCAAATATTCAAACCCATACCCGACCCATTAGGGTCCGACCCTAAGGGTCTGGGTTGGGTACCCGACCCGCTGCCATCCCTAGTTGTACCTTCCTAAAAACACAAACACCCATTTTTCGGTGTATCAGTTGTAAGTTTCGGCGGATTAAATATTACTCACATAGATAAATACAGTAAATCAAGAGCAAAATATCCAGAGGATATCACTTGCTTTATTTTATTTGCTTATATTAATAGTACTAAATCCGTCGCAAACTTGTAATAAATATCACATTAACAAAGAGACTTGTATGCTAGGTAACACCAAAACGGACACGGACACGGACACGGACACGAACACGGACACGGGACACGGGACACGACATCCCATGAAATTTAGGATACGGGACACGACATTTAAATATAATAAAATATATATTTTATTGTTATAAATAAGGTATAATTTTATTTTTATCGTGTATTTGAAGTCAAATCTAAACAAGTAAATATACAATTCGACTTTACTATAACTAATTCTCATTTTTCTACCCAAACTCATCTTTTACTTGATCTTTTTTGAAATTTTATTCCTCGCACATACTATAATATGTTTAGCCATGTGTCCAACAAGTGTCGGGTATCCGACTGTCGGACACGGTGTCGGACACGGGAAGACTAATTAGGAGAAGTGTCCGTGCTACATAGCTTGTATGCTCAAAGAGAATCAAATGCCATTTTCTTACATAAGTCAATGTTCATCACTACGCATAACATTAAATCTCGAAGAATAATAATAGACGCGTCTCAAATAATTCGAAGGTGCCGAGCAACAATAAAATGGAGCCCTTCAAATTTTAAAATAAAAACAAAGTTAAGAAAATTATTATAGTAGGAGCCGAACTCGGGCTTCCTAGCTAATAGACAAATTTGGAATCACTACACTATCCTTTTTGTGTTGAGAGAATAAAAACATTTTTAAGGCCCAATAAAAGCATTTTTAAAACCCAATTCCTTTGCTCAGACTAAACCTGACCCAAGTTGCCCCTAGATAACAACATTGGAGACCTAATTTTGGTACAAATTAATGATATTACTTCAACATACAATCGCATTAACTATGTCTAACCTTAATAATTCAATCGCAAATTGGTACTGCGTTAATATGTACAAGCATGGATTTAAGTGTGATTCAATAATCTATTTCATCAAAAAGTAATGGACCAGAGCCCAGGGTATGTAGAGGACTAAAATCTTCATGATAAAAAGTTTGTTTAATCAAAAGCTTAATTTTATGTGATTATAGTTGATATTCAATCATTAATTCTTATACCTTAATACGAATAATACGATCCCTTACACAAATGGCCCAAAGCAACTGCCCCTAGGCTTGAAGGATGGATATATTATATATAGTGCACAAGTTAAACTCGTTGTGCTAAAATTCCACGTGTGGAAGGTGGGATTCAGTTTTGAGATCGATGTGATTACTGATAGATGCGTAGATGGAGAATCGGCAAATATTCTACATACAACACTTTTACTTGAGGAACCCTCAATCCGTTTCATGAAAGTAGGTAACTTATTACATGCACGGGGATGGAATGGTGAACGACTTGACACCTTCTTCCAGCCTGAGACTGCTGCAAAAATAAGAGCATTTCGGATTCCTAAAATAAACAACTATGACCATTGCTTTTGACAGTTTCAAGGGATGGGACATATACAGGGTGAAACAAGGATACTACTATGCTATTAAAAGGTACTTAGAAGAGAAATGAAGCGAAAAGGACAAATCGAGATTGTGGGATGAAGGGCGGTGTTCATTAAAAAAAAGACTCTGGACTATGGTGGGACGGGTAAAATGAAAATTGCTCTTGTGGAAAATCCTAACTGATACATTGCCTATGGGAAGTGAAATAGCAAAGAGGATAAAGGATACTACGATTAAATGCTGCCTTTGTAACCATGACACTGGTGTAGAATCTGCAGAACGCTTGTTTAGAGATTGCTCTGTATTAAAAAGACTGTGGATGGCATCTAATCTTGGTATTAACTCACTGGTGTAGAATACGGACGACAGGACTGGTGATCCAATTATGGATAGGGCTGGGTCTCATTACTATATGTGGGACTCGAAGGGAAGCTTGATACTAGCCTTGATCGAATTACAACCCAAGAACGAGCTGTTTTATTATCGAGACAAGGTTAAATGGATACAACGACCTTCGCCCAACGAGGTAGTTATGAAGATCGTCACAAGAGAAGGTTGGGTTAGAGAGGGGTGGACGACCAACCGTCAAAGGGGACTTGGTGGCCACGACGTGGTGGCTAGCTCGAAACCCAAGGCCGAGTATTCAAACGGTTATTTCAAGACTCCAATTCTATTTTTGGAGATTAATTATTATTTATGTTATTTAGGGTTTAAAATAAGTTAGTTATTAGTTTGTTTAAGTTTGTTACAAGTTTGTTATAAGTTGGTTATGACAAGTTTGTTCCAAAAGTTAGTCACTAAGTTTGTTACACCTAGGTTGTTAGAAGTTAGTTATAACTAGGTGGTTACAAGTTAGTTAGGATTAGTTAGTTATAACAAGGTTGTTACTAGTTGGTTACAATCTGATTTTATTTAGTTTATTTAATTAATAAAGATCAACTTTGATATATTAAGATAGAATTAGGACTCCTATATGGAGGAGAACTCGAGCTATTCAGCCGAGTTGGGCGTGCGTCCCTTACTATAAATAGGGACCATGGTTCACTTTATTTTAGACATTGAATTTTTAATAAACAAGCAAATTTATGATTATAAGGTTCTTATACTTGTCCGTACTCATTGAGTATTGGTTGAGTTATAACCTATAGATCTAGGGTATAATTCGCCATTGTTTATCCTATAGGTCTAGGGCAAACAAATATCCTACTAACTTAGGGATTCACCCTGAGACAATCATCATCCGTCACCACCATCATTCACGTCAACGTTCATCATCATCATCTCATAATCGTTCATCATCAAGATTATTCATAGCCGCCACAAAATAGGTTGTTTTGTTCTTAATTGTTCTCAATTAATCAAGAAGCTTCCGCGGCTTCTCGGGACAAATTTACCATGTTTCAGCACTGTCCGAGCCAGTTGTACAGCCGGAAGCAAGGGCGATTAAACAGGTTTTCACTTAAGCATTGGAAAACAAGGTATGTATATATAAATTGTCTTTGACTGCTTAAACGTCATCTTGTATTAGGATATTGGGCCTAGGCTCATCTATCATTAGGTTTAATCAATCTAGGGTTTTAGTATGTGACGACTGATGATGTATTATAACATATGAATTGTATTATTGAGTTTGGCGGTTGCTTACATTGATATGTGACGATATATTTATAATATATCGTCACATACTAAAACCCTAGATTAATTAAACTTAACTAGTTTTGTGACCCGTGACATTCACGGGTTTATATGTGTTAGTATAGTTATTTTGTCGTATTGTATTGTTAAGATTTGTCCGAACAAATAGTTTATCCATTTAAAAATATATAGTTTCGATTTTTGAAATACTTAAATGTTATTTAATTAAGGCATAATGTTTGATTATTATTTTTTTTCTTATTGAGAATGATAAATTCTCTAGTGTAAAAAGTTTAAAAATTTACTTTTTGATTAAATTAGAGAGCTTTTTATCTTAATATTTTATTTCGTATATAACATATTTTTTAATAATTGCAATAATGTAGCATAGTTATAAAGTTTAATAAATGTTAGTCTTAATATATATCATCTATATCAATTTGTCAAAAATCCTAAATTTTAAATTTTGCAAAAATGATAAATTAAGTTAAATAGTAACCTACTACAAATGGTGAGGAAAACAAAAAAGTCATCTTTTTAAATAAAAGAAATAAAAGTTAAATAAATATGTAGTTAATAACTACATTTAGAAAAGGAAAATAAATAGTTTGTATTAATTTATTTTTGTGTTCGCACCTAACATTTTTTTAATTTTTATTTATATAAGTGTGACAAATGATTTTAGATATGACTTTTTAATAACACACGACATATTAAGATACTTAGTATTGTCTTTTTAACATCGATGCTCAAAAGTGATGAAACTTGATTGATATCTATGACTATCTTAAATTTGATAATAATAATAATAGAAAAAATTGCTCAACGATCCTCTAATTGTTTATATTTTTTTTTTGATAGAGGCAAACTTTGTAATAAGCAATAATTTTTCTTATCCATATTATCAATAGAATTGTTTGTGCCACTAATATGTTTTATCTATCTATGCGCATCATGTAAAACCCATCGCGAAAGCGGAAATATAAAACACACAAAGTACTAAAAATGCAGCGGAATTTAAACTTTTTAAACATAAACAACATGCGAGAAGATTTAAACTGAAATAGAAACTGAAAACTGATATAAACAAAGTAGATAAGTAACAGTTCTAAGTACTGAAAACCAAATGTGTACAACAGCCTGGGATGGAACATCCCTACAGGCACCAAAAGACAACTGTATCAAAAACTAAGAGTCTAGCTAATCGATAAACGTGTAAGTCATATGATGAAAGGATCATCACTCGCTAGCTCTCAAGTGAACCCCGATCCAACCTGCATGTACCTACATACATGAAAACATGTACGCCACAATCAGTGGGGAGTGACTAGAGTTCTCCTAGCCACCTTTTGTAACGACACGTAACAAGCAATACAGATAGAATACTCCAACATATATAAACATGTGAAGTATAACAATATCTCAATAACTGATCATCAACTATCATGCAATCACTAATGCATGGCTCTCAACCAACTTCATAAACCGTTAGGAACACAACTACAATTAAGCACTCGGGCCACGACTAAATTCGTGGCGCAAGTACTAATTTCCCGTGGCTAAAGCTCTTTGTCACGGAAACACCTTCCGTGGCCCAAGTGGCCGTGGCTAGCAGATAGCCACGGGAAAAACAAGAACGTGGCTAAAATTATATTTTAGCCACAGATTCTCACGTGGCTAATAATTCCCGTGACCAAAAATTAATTCTCGTGGCCAAAATTATTCCCGTGACAAACAAAAAAAAAAATAAACAAAATGTAATATATTATTTTTTACTTATAATGAAAATATTTTCACATATGGAATCCTTTTTTTTTTGTCTAAACCGGGGTGTCCATCGTTGTTAATCCCCTCACCGGGGGCTCTCTCACTCACCGCGGGCTCTCTCACGAAGCGCTAAACGGCTTGCCAAAGAGTTGCTCCATTCCCATGGGTAGGAATCGAACCCCTGACCTCGGGGTTAAGCGATGAGGTGAGCAACCACCACGCTACCAAACACATTTGATTACATATGGAATTTTGTCAAGCTTTAATCTTTGCTTGGTTAGTTATCACAAGTCATTCACTTTTGCGAATCGTATATCCTCCCCAGGAGGTCACTCATCCCATGACTACTTTCACCTGAGCACGCTTAACTGTGGAGTTCTTATGATGAGCTACCGAAAATTAAACTTAAGTTTGTTGATATAGTTAACACTTTGAAACCTTTTTAAATTATATTCTTTTTTTTCTAAATTACCTTCACTATTATTTTTGCGAAAAAATATTAAATGATTTACATATTTTTGCGAAAAAAATATTATTTTTCTCAAATTACTCGAGTTTTCAATGTTGACCTCCCGACTAATGATGCTCGGGTCATTTTTTGCCCGAGTCAACAAAACCATTTTCTCCAAACTATTTAATCACATTTTCCTTATATTTTTTTCCCTAATACATTTTTTTTTATTTTTTTTTTTTCATTTGTCGGCATTTTTATTTTATTTTTCTTTTATCCATTTTTTCATATATTTTTCCACACAAATACTATTTGTAAGATCGTCGTATTTGTAACGAAAAAAAAGTTTAATCACTTTTTACTAAGTAATGATCACTTTTGAATAATGATTACATATGGGTATCAATGACCGAGTTTTATTACTAAAATAAATGACCAAGACATTATTAACTCGAAAATAATCAGTTTTTGCCAAAAAACACAGAAAATATCGTTTAAATTTTTGTTTTCTCTAAATTGATTTCTTTTCATTATTCTTGATATTTCTTTTTGTCAACAAATCACATTATTTACACATGTAAATTTATTATTTTAATTTCCATTTTACTTTTCGGTGTGTTACGCTCATTTTCAATAATTAAAATGTTTTTCTATATTACAGCACTTAGCATTTCCTTAAGATGTTTATCTCTTAGAGGATATATACTTTGTAAGAACTCTCTTGTATCGTCTTTTCGGATTATATAAGAGATCTAACCTTCTTGCAAAAAAAAAATGTTTTTCTATATTGATTTTTTATATCGGTTATTTTATCAATATGTTTATTTTCTATTTTATTCAATGATTTGTTGCAAATCATTTTGAATTTAATTTTTTAGACTAATTTTTTTTAATCATATTTTAAATCTAATTGTCTTTTCTTTTTTTTTTCTCCTTAAAAACTTCCCCAATTTTTTTCCAATTTAACATCTCGAATTCAAGTTCTTGTAGAAATATTTTACAAATAAAGTTTTAAATCAATTTTCTAATGAAAAGCTTATTTAACAATATATTAGTTTCAGACTTCTCAATGATAGGTGTTAATAAGTTAATTATTTAATTGGATATACTTTCTCTTTAAATGTGATGCGGTCTCTAAATAATGTTATTCAATATTATAAATTTAACAAAAAAAGAATTATTAATATATATTTGCCATGGGTGTGACATTGTTCGTGACAAAAATGATTATTAGCCACGACTGTAACCTAAATTGTGGCGCAATTGACTTTTTGCCACGGGAAAGATTTTCCCGTGGCATAAAATTTTTCTAAAATAGTGAATAAAATTTTTCCCGTGGGTAAACAAAATTTAGCCATGAATTATAAATTCACGTGGCATAAATCGTAGCGCAAGTGTCAAATTGTTGTAGTGTTTTTTGTCGGGCTTGTTGCGCAATTTAATAAATTGAGTAACTGGGTAAGTAGCTTTGAAATTACAAAATTGTCATTACATAATTAAACGTATACTTAAAGTAAAGCAGCATTCAACGAAAATAAAGCAAAATAAATTGTTAAACAACAATCATTTATTCATATAATCATATTCATTTTCAAGTCAGCAGCGTTAATATGAATAATCATAATAAATTGCACAAATTCTCACTTGTGACAAACTAAATCCAATAATAAGAATAATCATAATAACACGATCATTTACGTCAATAGTGAAGAACATTAAGTACAAATATTGTTCACATCTCGCAATAATACGGCGCAATCATCTTGATGTCACAGTACACACCATGTTGCACTAATAATTTTGTACTATTATTTGTTATCATATCAAAAATATTAGTCACGGTAAAAATCCAGTGCGTAGCTAAGAGCAATAATTGGTCACGGGTAATTTACTTGTGACAATAAATCACAATTAGCCACGGTAAGAATTCAGTGTGTGGCTAAGAGCAATATAGTCATAGATAATTTAGCTGTGACAATAAATCATAATTAGCCACGTTAAGAATTCAGTGTGGCTAAGCACACTAATTAGTCACGGTTAACTTACATTACATGTGAAAATAAATCATAATTAGCCACGACATTGTGGCTAAAAATAATTATTAGCCACGTTCGTGACTTGATGCGTGAGTAAACGCATTTGTTAGCCACGATCATGGCTTAATTCGTGACTAAAAACAATTATTTGTCACGGATATATTTTCCCGTGACATAAATTTTTTTACCAATTAATTTTGAAAAAATGGGACTTTTTTCCCGTGACTAAGCAAATTTAGGTCACGAATTATGAATTCCCGTGACATAAATCGTGGCGCAAGTGTCATTTTGTTGTAGTGGAAGGAGAGCCGATTTCCCTACTGGTTGCCCAGTCGGGGGGTCTTTCAATCCAACTATTTATGAAACCGGTCAAAGAGTCATCCAATGCCTTGGATGAACAAACTATAACTCAAGCAATATAATCATTAACCTCATCATGCATATCTGACACTGTACCAACATCAAGGCAAACAGATATAAATCAACACTAGCAATGGGTCCAGAGATGAACTTAACACATATCCCACTACCAAACATATGTCGGGTCCAGAGGTGAACTTAACACATATCTCTATACATACAATTCAAGAGAAGGGTCCAGAGGTGAACTTAACACATATCCCTAATCACAATTCAGTAATGAGTCCAGAGGTGAGCTTAACACATATCCCACTACAAACAAATGTCGGGTCCAGAGGTGAACTTAACACATATCCCAACATGCATCCATAAGCAATGGGTCCAGAGGTGAGCTTAACACATATCCCATTACTACAAACAAGTATTGGGTCCAGAGGTGAGCTTAACACATATCCCAATACACAGCTATCGCATACTGGGTCCAGAGGTGAGCTTAACACATATCCCAGTATACAATAACCGATCACGTGTCAGGTCCAGAGGTGAGCTTAACACATATCCTGACACGCCACAAGCAAAACACGTAATGGGTCCAGAGGTGAGCTTAACACATATCCCATCACGCGACATACAAAACACGTAATGGGTCCAGAGGTGAACTTAACACATATCCCATCACGCGACATACAACTCAATCATTAGCATCCAAAGATAGAAACTAACCTATAGCTCTAACTTCTTAAACCACTAAACAACACTTAATTGATCCCGGGAACTAAGACGAGGGAGAGCTGGTTTCCCTTTCGGTTACCCGACCGGGGGGTCTCTATCCTCACTCCATTCCCGAACCCAATATAGTGTCGCCCATCCTCCGGGGACCTCAAATACATATCAAAGATACAAGAAACGAGTTTCAATCAAAACCGATCAACCGTTTAAAAGTTACAAACGAATTACGAAACAAAAATAGGCAACAGGGGTCCCCAGCCGGTCGGCGGGCAGCCCGCGTACCGGCTGGACACCCATCCTCACTCTCCTTCTCTACTGAACGCAAGTGACCAAAAGGGACTCCCAGCCGGTCGACAGGCAGCCGGCCTACCGGTTGGGGAAACAACCCTATTTACTTACGCATTACACGAACATTACTCAAGAGGTTACCAGCCGGTTGGCAGGCAGCCGGCCTACCGGCTGGCGACACAATCCTACCAATTTTCAAACTCGCAAAAACAATAAGAGACGCTCCCATCCGGTCGACCGACGGCCGGTCGGTCGACCGGCTCAGAGTCCCTGAGCACGAACACGATTCTTCCTGTAACTTGCAAATTCGTCCTAAAACGATTCAAGACTTCGAATCTAGCAACTTACAAGGTTTACCCACTATTTTAAATCATCCAACAACTCTATCTACCGGCAATTAAACCACAAAACAATCCTCAAACGATTATTACATGTATCCGTCGCAAACATGACATTTCTGAAAATAAGCCGTTACTCATATGAAACATCAAGTAAGCATATAATCTTCAAGTAAGGTTATCCCTAACATGTTACTAAGTCCATTAATCATCCAACTTGAACAAAAATCAGAAACATTAACAAGAACACAACAAAACTTGCTATTTTAACAAAAAGGTCGAGTTACTCGTAATCGTCACCTTTTTCAGCGATTAAGCTCCTATCTTCTCTTCAATTTCGCCACAAACCGCCTTGGAATCCTCTAAGCCTCTCCCTACAACATGAAAAACGGATTTAGAGGCTAAAATCAGATTATACCCAAAATAGCCCAAATTTCGAGTTGAAGGAAACGAGAAACGGAAGTGATAGATGGCTTGCAAATTCGATGAGGATTCCGAAAATGTTATTATTACCTTGATTTGATGAACGGATGATGAAGAAATAAGGAAAAGAAGATGATTATTTAGGAGGTTTTGTAAGAATGATGTTTACTGTTATATTGTTTTGAGATGATGAATGTGTCGACATTCATAAGGAAGTGGTAGGGTTTATTTGTGCTTTCCGTTAAAATGAAACGGGTTTGGATAACTTGAACGGGTTTTTAGATTGTGAACTTAAGTCACCAAGTTTGTATTCGTCTTAAGGACTTAAGGTTCTTAAGGACTTAAGGTTCTTAAGACGGATCTTATAATTTATTAAAATACTTTCTCAATAAATTATTAAAATATTATTTTTATTATTTAAAATAATTAAAAGCCTTTAAAATATGAATCACGAAAATATGGGATGTTACACATCAAGTTAAGCGTGCCAGGGTTTTAAATTAACTATATAATTTTTTTTATTTTTTATGTAAGTTCCATTGTTGGGTTATGTAATATTCATCACATTTTCAAACTTCATCGTACGCATTTGTTTTGTTCAAATTTAAGGGCTATCAATATTTGTGGTATTAATAAGATACTTAGTCTTGTCTTTTTACAATATTGTATAAATCAATAGATAACTCAGTTGATATTTTACAATATTGTATAAATAAATGAAGAATCTAGTAATCAATATAGATCGATGAATTATATAATAACCAATATTAAAACGACATGGATGTGAATTAAAGTTAAATGCTTTAAGTAGCCTTTTAACTATAATGTAAGCATAAATATTACTAATAATGTACATTTAGTCATTATTCATATCAATAAGATTTATTTTGACCAACTTGTTAATATGATTGAGATGTTTGCAACTTCAATTTCATTTTATGAGAGCTATTTTTAAAATGGAGAATGATGAATAAAAAAATAACACATACAAAAATAAAACATACATTTTAAACTTTATGAAATACTATTTTTTTTCATGAAACTAAAAATAATTAATCATTAACATTCACGTTGTCAATCTTGTAGTTAGTTTATAATATAAAATTGATGGAAATAGAGAAGTATTTGTTCAAGCAATTATAGTATTCCCTTCTTCGATCATATAGTTATCTTTCTCCATTGAACCATCCCTACAAAATAAATCCACTGAGCAATTAATAACAAACAAAATGGTGGAATTTGATCATTCATTTGATATTACATTATGATTATATTAATTTAAATTTTTCCTTAAATAATGAAAGAAATGAGACATTGAATAATAAAAATGTAAGTATATCTACCTTTCAACAACACAACTCCACAAATTTTGATAGCCCCTAAATAACAACAAAATAACATATATGTGAGTTCAAAAATGTCATAGTATTTCATAACCAATAGAAATTAAAAATAAATAAATAAACTATTAATTTACCACCTTAAGAAACTTATCTTACCGTAATACACTTACAATAATAAGAATGATTATTTACACGTATAATTTCTCAGTGATGGGTAAACAAAATAGTGGCTTGAATTTTGGTTCACAAATGTTGTTTTCATCAAATATTTATAGCCAATTGATGATGCATTTTATGACTTTTGGACGACTTATAGTTTTTATTATTATAATCAAATTTAATAAATACATAAACATGTGGCAATGTATAAAATTTATTAACACATTTTATTACAAAAATTTCAATTAAAATGTCAATATTAATTATAAATTACAAAATTTTGATTTAAATTTTGAAAGGTTACATATAAATTTTGGAAAACAATATATTTAATATACAAAACTAATTTAAAAATATTGATAATATCCTTTAATATTATAGACAAGTGAATTAAATTATTGTCATGTAATAATAAATTGATAATTCATCACACAAATTCGCCATGTCACATTAAAAATATGCTCCGTCACATTTAAATATGTCAAGTCACATTAAAATTGTGCCACGTCACATTAAAATTTGACATGTCACATTTTTTTAGTTACCCTTTTAATAAGATTTTATAGATGATAGATGAGCCTAGTATAGGCCCAATATCCTAATATCTTGCAAATTCTGGAGATACAAACTCCAAGTCTTCAAGCCACAACTATAGTAGTATCATCAGCAATATTCACAGTTTAAGTGCTAATTTCCATTGTGTTGGGTTAAGGTACATCAGCAGGACAAGAAACTCCAAGGCCCGTTGGGTGAGATCGATTCACTCAACGGGTTTAAATGACGCCTCTCGAACATATTACCCCAATAATGAACAATCAACACTTGGAGGGATATGAAAGGAAATAAAAGAAACATATTCATTTTTTAAGAGAATACCTCCTTTATTCATTATTCTTTTCTTCCAAATAAACCTTAAATAACTAAGGGTCGTACTTTTTCACATACGAATTTTACTTTTTCACATACACATTTTACGACTTTACCCCTGTCACTTTTTTTCCTCCCTTCTCAATTATTTTTTTTCTTTCATCTTCCCCCCCCCCCCCCTCAATTCACCAACAAGACAGCAACCAATTGTATTTCTTGTTCATGAGATTTAGATGGCCACTTGTTCATCCTATAATGTTTGATTGACAAATTTGTCAAGTGTTGTTGTCCCTTTAATATCAACCTTTCATTCATTCATTCATTCATTGCCAGAACAATCAACTCAACTTTACCAAATTAACACCAAAAAAATCCCAGAATCTAATTAATGAATTCTAGTGTCGTTAAGTACATCTCAGAATGTTTCATGAAGCCCAAATATTTTGCCGAGGAATTGAACCGTCCTTATTACTTAACTCCATGTGATTTATCCATGCTTTCCTTTCATTACATTCAAAAGGGTCTTCTTTACACTATACCAGCATCACACCTTAATCATCTAGAATATTCACAACATTTGTTCAATTGTTGTTATTGTATGCTTCGCAAGGCTTCACATCAACCTCTCCTCATTGCAACAATTCAAAATCAAGTTCATTATCTAGTATCATCATCTATCAGTTTAAACACCATGCTTTCCGTCAGCAATAAACCCTAATTGATAATAATTGATAAATAAGTGAACATTTGGATTTTAATAAGTGAAAAACCCTAATTGATAATAATTGATAAATAAGTGAACATTTGATTTTTAATAAGTGATAAACCCTAATAATTTATTTAAACAATTAGATTTGATTTTAGTAAGTGATAAACCCTATTAATACTTCTCTAATTGTAGAATTATAATACATTATTTAGGTTATTTGAACAATTTGATTCCAGTTAAGGGGAAAAGTACGTATAAAAACTTAACTTGTCTTTGTATTGAAAAAGAGTATGTCATGGAAACTTAATGAAAAAGTGTATGTGAAAGAGTAAAGTCCGTATGTGAAAAAGTAATTCCGATAATTAATCGCATCTAAGAGCATTAATGTTTTGATGCTACAACAATTGTAGTTTAAAATAATTCATCCGAGCAAATATACGTTTCATAAACATATAAATATTGGTGATGACATTTCGATCACTTAATATTTATTTTAATTTACAATCTTATTATAAATTTTCTCCTCACATAATTTAAACTAGAAATGAACTGACTCGTATCAACATACAGTTATTTCATTTATCATTAAGAGAGTTGTCCTATAGGTGTGACCTAAAGGAGTCAACTGGTCACCACCGTCATTACGACAGTAATGTCAAACTCTAGCAAGCCAATCATTACCGATTAATGTTGACCAGTTGACTATGATAAAGAATCATCTTATGAATATTCTTTCACAGAGATTTGTCAATTATTTATATTATTGACGTGATCACACTAATGTGGAGGACACTTACTCCAACAATCTCCCACTTGTCCTCACAAGTGTGGATCACCGATTCTCTTGTCCTATTACATCATCTCCCACTCAATGCAAGGTGTCTTACAGGTCGTACTTGCACGTAATCAAATCAATAGTGGTTTTTCTCGATATGGAGTGTAACTGATAGACCGGAATTATCTACCATAGATATCCTCCGAGCGTGGCCACGCATTTCCAGTTCACTACTCCTCGAGTGGCCTTGAGATTTAAGATAACCCTGACAAGGGTTAAAACAATTCCTATCCAACTGTTCTCTTCAGCCAACATCGTCCATTATGACCCAAAATATGCCCATTTGACCCCTTTTACGGAAAATCGTAGAGCATAAATTAAAGTCACTTTGAACTATGTCACTTTAGAACAACCAGTCTCTAGTCTAAGAATCGACTCATAAGAATATACATATAGTAACTGTAATACTCCGTATTTCACCTTAATATTATTTATTATATTAGCGTGTTGATATTTCCTGGGCATTTATATTCAAGGCATTCATGTTCCAAGTTAATGTTTTGGTTAATGTTTTGTTAATGTCTGTGTTCCAAGTTCGCATGAGTAGGTTTGGTTATCACCTGAGTGTGGTTGAACTTCGGGAAGAAGTTCATTTTAAGGGGGGAAGACTGTAATAACCCGTATTATTATTTAATTTATATATATTGTGACGGGTTATTCGTTAAATAAGCTTATGAGCCTTCGAATAGTTTTATGCTAAGGGTTTTAAACCAAGCTAGGGTTGTGTTGACAAGGGGATTCGAACTCGAGACCATGGAATGCTTATATGGGCCTCGAATTGTGTGCATAATCCTTAGCCCATAACTCACGTTTTTCCTCTATATTTCATAATACCTCATGCAGCCGTGACTTTCACAAGTCAGAAAAACCTAAACCTAGTATCCCATACCTCATACAATCACACCCATACTACAGCCGTCATAGCAAGGAGTTCGTAGGAGACTTTCACGGTGGCCTTAGGGCAGCCTTAGGGTGGTCGAAACTGATCGGAAGTAGGTAAGTCAACACGTTTCCTTTTCTCCATGGTTTTCCTGCGTTTTCGATAGATAATTGAATTGGGTAAATCATTCATATGGGTTCTGATCTTTGTATATCTATGACCTATGAACTTATTAGTCACGTTTTGACATAAGGGGAGTCACCCTCGACCACCGAGAACCACCAATCGTGGTGGTTCTGGCTGTTGATGTCAGCGAGTACCCTTTTCGCTAAAAACAGAGCTTTGTACAGGGTGTTTCGTATGGGTTCGCGTGTCTGTGTCGGCTAGCGTATGGTCTGGGTATAAGTGTAGATAGGATGGTGGTGGTTTGGGGTGTGTCAGGGTGGTCACGTTGGTGGTTGCAGATGGTCGGTCAGAGTCGTAGGGGTAGTTTCGTTGGCCTGTTGTCTCAGTGTTTGTTGGTTTCTGTTTATACAAGGGTTAGTTGGGGTGGTGACACCGTAGACTCGGGGGAGGTCGACGCGGTGCCACCACGGTGGGTTTATGGGTCAGTCGTCAGGGGTGGTGCTGGTAGAGGTCACGGGGGTTGTCGGTGGTTGTGTGGTTTTCGAAGGGTAGGTGTTTGTTGGCTGGTCAGGTGTTTAGGTGATGAACCAGGCCTGGTTTGGGCCCTGGTTCATCACGGCAGTGGAAGCCGAGGAGGCTGGTGTGGGTCTCTATGGTGGCAGGTGGTGCGGGGTACGGGTAAGGGTGGCTGCTGGTGATGGCTGTGGCGGAACAAGGTGGTGGTGAAGGCTGTTTTCACGCGTGCTTAGGTGTCGGGTTAGGGGTTGTAGTCGTAGTATGTTAAGGTTTCGTGGGTCGTGGTTGTTGTGTTCGTGTTTCTAAGGGTGTTGTATTTTATTATTATTATTTTTTTTGCAGAAAGATTAGGATCTAATATATAAATGATAATTGGGTATTACAGATCCTAGACCATCTACAAGGGAGACCAGAGTAGTCCCCTCAAACCAAAGAAAACGAGAAAAAGACAGAAAGAAAAGTCCTAGCTAGCTAAGCTATCAAAAGCCTCTGTATTAGTGCTACTACGAACAAACACTAAATATTTAATCTTCCAGACAATAGTTGAAGGAGTGGACTCAGCATTCTGAAAGATTCTTTTGTTCCTTTCTCGCCATATAAGATAGATTGTGCTGAACAGAGCACACCTTCGTTGCTTTTTAATCCAGCTTTGACCTCGATTATGGTGTACAAACCAGTTTATGATCTTCTTCGGTTTAGGTTGAGTAAAAATACTCAGCCAATTAGCTATATCAGACCAGACAGATACGGAGAACTCACATTCGGTTTATTATTATTATTATTATTATTATTATTATTATTATTATTATTGTTGTTGTTGTTGTTGTTGTTGGTTGTTGTTTATATTGTTATTGTTATTGTCATTATTAACTTTAATAATGATGTTATTAGTTGGGTTGTTATTATTGCTATTAATCGTATTATTAGTAATATACGGTTATTAATATTATTAAGGAATATTTTGTTGACAACTAATTAATTATATTATTGTTGTTATGGACTTATAATAATTGATTAATTGATCGTATGCCATGTTTAGTAAGTTTATATATATAGTAAGTCTATAATTAGTAAATCTATATTTGACTAATGGTGTTTGATATGAATAAGTTGCTAATAACAATTGGTGTCTATGTGGGTATGTTGATATGTATACTTACAATATGGGATAAGTGTATCAATTAGGAACATGATCGAATAAATTTAGTAGTGTTTGGTGGTTGGTTAGAAATTGATATTAAGTACTGTTTATAGGAACTGAGTTCGTGGTGGAATGATTCTGGCAGCTGTTCATTTGTCGTTCTGCAAGTTGAGGTAGGGGAAATATATTATGATTCATGTTATGACACGAAATGTGTAAGTGATACTTATTACGAGTTTGATATAATTGATTATTACTGACTGTGGATCGTATTATTATTATTGATCACTGTGGAGATCAGGAGGTGTGAAATGGGTCTTGTGATATGGGTCTTGTGATATTGGGTCTTGTGATATGGGACTTGTGATATGGCCATGGGAGGTGCGGTGTGATGGTGGTGTGATGTGATAGAGGTGTGGTGTGATGGAGGTGTGGTGGTTAATTTGATGATATGGAGGTGGAGGAGGATACTGTTCTATTGTTAATTATGTCTTATCTGTTTTTACCTACTCAACCTCGCGGTTGACCCTGTGTATTCGTGTGACACCTACGATGATCCGGAATGGGGAGTAGATTTTTCAGGTCAGTGACAGATAGATTAGGAGCTTGGGCATGGAGAGAGACTTGGCATGGACCTACTTAGAGTTAGATCACATTTAGATATCGTCAGTTGTACTTTCATTTTATTAAGTTGGACCTCGTAGTTGTTGTAACACCAAGTTTAAATTTAATCAGTATTTATATAAAGTACTTTGGGTTTGTTTACCTTGTTATTCACTACCTCGGATATTCCGGGATGGTAACAGTCCTATTTATTTGAGATTGGTTACTAGCAATGAGTTATGGGGCATGCGTGCCGAGTTATATTTACGGTCCAGAGTGACCAAGGTTTTTGAGTTATATTATTTGGTTTGGAATCGATATGAGATAGAGGTATTGTTTAGCGGTTTATCCGCCAGTTCACTCACCCCTTGTCTTTGGTCTTAGATTCGACGATGAGTGCGATATTTGGTTACTTGAAGTAAGATGGTATGAGATAACGTAATGAGTAAGTCGGAGCTATGAGCTAGGATTTGTGTAATGAGGTTACGGGGACGTAACCATGTTTTAAGGAGGATAGGATTATAAAATCTTAATGATTTTGTTGGGGCTGGTGTCCTTGACAATTAAGTACAATGACTTATTAAATCTCTTTAAGGATCACAAGGGCATACTTCTGTATTATTACCAGTTGATCCACGTTTATCAATAACGGTTGGCTTGCTAGATAAGTTTGACGTTATTGTCATACGTTATTAAATCTTTTTTTTTTTTTTTAAAAACAGTTTCCTTTGTGAGCTTTCGATCTTGTTTTTCGATTCCTGTTTACATATTGTTAATTAATCGATATTCTTGACAATATGTGAACCCTTGTTGATGTTAATTTTGATTTACTTGTTTTAATCAAAATTTAAAGGTAAAAACTTGTTTTAATTTCAAAAGGTGCAGCGTTTTGCGTTTTCTGAAATTCGTTTTTACTGCTTGTTGGTCGGTCGACCTAATTAATAGGTCGGTCGACCGATCTTACTGTTGCAGAAATTTTCCGTTTTTCGGCAGGAGGTCGGTCGACCACAAGTTCTGGTCGGTCGACCTCCCCCCTGTAACAGACTCGTTTTTTTTTTTTATTTTCCGAAAATAACATGTTTTATTTTCACATGGCTTAAAATAATATACTGTATACGGAAATAGTATATTATTTAGTGAAACGGTTCACCCTCGTTTGATACATATTGTTTTAAAACAGTTTAAAATAATGGATTATATGTTTGTTAAAATTGGTGATTAAAACGGTATAGTCACTTAATTTTAATCTTAAAAGGTGGTTTGGTATAAATTTATTAATCATAATAACAGTATTATGTCATGTATAAATTGTTTTTAGTTGATGCATTTTATTTATCGTCTTGTGAATGCCTTGAATGCTTTCAATAACGTATTTAATTTTTGCAAACGGTTGTAACTTAGTGTGGCCTTAGAAGATTGTGTCACCGTAATGAAGGGACACGATCTTGCTTGTAATTTTGAGATCTTGAATCTCCGTTTTGGGTTTTTACCATGTAATTACTTTTGTATTTAAATTAGAATGTATCTAGGATTACTTTTGTAATTTAAATTAGTAATTTTGTGAAGACCAAAGACAAGACGGAGACCAGATGCTCACTCCCGCTGCAAGGACCAAGATGGAACATCAAGACAAGCTTCTAGGGTCCAACGGTGGATTCCAAGTTGTTTTATGTTTATTTTGGTAGGATAGGCCACACTAGGACTTTTATTTACGTTTATTGCATTTATCTTTATGCTTTCATCGATAATAGCTTGCATCATATTCCGCCTAAAACCAAACCACCTATATCATGCCTGAAAACTGACTCATGTAGAGGTTACGCGTTAGTTTTCTGTGACAATACAGATGTCACATGTCAATTGCAAAGCCATCACTTTATTTAATTCATTCACGCATTTGCTAGATATTAGTTCACTTAATATGAATAAATAAAAGTTGATGGGGTCTTCCTCGTATAACCAAAAATTGAGATTAGTCTTTATAAATCAGCCTCCCATGAATCCCTTCTTCGTCGGTAGGCATAATATGACCCCTTCTACGTCGGGTAAGTGGGAACAGATGATTTATTTTATCTCAACATCATGGTCACTCGATAATATTCCAGTGACTGAGATGGACTAATAGATAGGATTTACGGAAATCTATCGACCAAGAGTTCCAACGATTGGAATTAGCCAAACTGTGGGCTTATCAATATACGGAAATTGAGTCTTGGGATCGTTTATATAATTCTTGAGGGAGATCAATTATATAAATGCATGAGTCTACGAGTTTAAATTCAATTTAATATAGACTTAAATCACAACAATAAGTTGCTTATATGGTTTTGTTTTATCTTCTTTCAGTGTAGAACACGTTCATTAAAACTGCTGTAAAACTAAAATGGCTGGTGAAGACCCAATGCCAAGTGCCAAGCTAGCACGTGAATCCTGGCTAAAGGCCTTCATGGACTCCATGAATCAGTCAACTAGACTGAGGAATGATGGGTCAAACTTCTCCGACTGGGAGGCAGCACTACGGAATGCTGCCATTGCTGACGGAAAGCTTAAGTATTTAACTGAGCCCATTCTGGCACACCCAGGAACTGGAGCTAGAGCCAACGAAGTTCGCGCTCATAGCGACTTCGTCATGGAAGCAGGTGCGATAAAGAACGTACTCATCTATGCAATGGAATCCAATTTGCAAAGACGCTTCATAACCCATGGTGCAAACAAGATTTTCACCACGCTCACTAACGAATTCTCCAAGGCTCCGAGAATCGTTTCTTATGAGCATACCTATCGCTTCTTTGAGGCGAAACTCCAGAAGGGCCAAGCTGTTAGCCCACATATTCTCAACATGATTGAGAATATCGAGAAACTGGAGACCCTAAACTGCAAGATCAGTGAGAACATCATCGTTGATCGCATGCTTCATTCGCTTCATGATGGGTTCGCCCTCTTTAGGGCCAACTACTACATGAACGACATGAAGAAGACTCCCCATGAGCTCCACTCCCTTCTCGTACAGACTGAGAAGGATCTAAAGTTGAGTGGGAGTCTAAAGCAGGATGTTCTCATGATCTCAAGTAAGGGAAAAGGTAAAGGGAAGGCTAAAGCTCAGGGCGACCTAGCGGTAGGTAGGCCCAGGTTCAAGAAACCAGGATTTGCTAAGAGTGGGCCTGGTGAGTCGAGCAACTCACAAGGCAAGACAAAGAGCAAGGATACAAGCATGGAATGTCACCATTGCCACAAGACTGGGCATTGGAGGCGCTCATGCCCCGTGTATCGCGAGGACATTAAGGCAGGCCGTGTTACTCCTGTTGGTATGTCTTCTTCTTCTTTTATTCACATGATTGAGATTAACCACGCAAGTTGCGGAACTTGGGTACTTAATACTGGTTGTGGTTCTCATCTATGTAATCATGTGCAGGGCCTCCGAAACCAAGAACCCCTAATCAAGGGTGAGGTGGACCTGCGTGTCGGGAATGGAGCACGCGTTGCTGCAGTCTCGAAGGGAACATACGTGATCCAGCTTCCAAGTGGATTCGAGTTATTTTTATATAACTGTTATTATGTTCCTAGTTTATCCAAAAACATTATTTCAGTTTCTGCACTTGACAAACTTGGCTTTTCATTTGTAATAGAGAATAATAGCTGTATTTTCTCCTTACACAATATGATTTATGGCAAGGCAGTTTCCATGAATGGAATTTATGTTTTAGATCAAACTACCGAGATATTACATGTGAATAATAAAAGATTAAAGGTAGGTGACAAAGATCAAACTTACCTATGGCATTGTCGTATGGGACACATAAATGAGAAACGCGTAAAACAGCTCATACAGAATGGAGCTATTTGGCCCTTTGACTTCGAATCATATGGCAGGTGTGAATCATGTCTCATCGGCAAAATGACTCGTATTTCCTTCAAAGGTGTTGGAATGCGCGCTGCCGACCTATTAGGACTCATACATACAGACGTATGTGGCCCTATGTCGATCAACGCACGAGAAGGCTATAGGTATTTCATCACTTTCACGGATGATTTGAGTAGATATGGCTATGTCTACTTGATGAAACATAAAAGTGAATCCTTTGACAAGTTCAAAGAATACCAGAATCGGGTACAGAACCAGCTGGGTAGAAAGATTAAAGCACTACGCTCGGATCGTGGTGGTGAGTATCTTTCACGCGAGTTTGATCAACACCTAAAAGACTGTGGGATCGTGCTACAGTTGACTCCACCTGGAACACCACAATTAAATGGTGTGTCCGAACGGAGAAATCGAACTTTACTTGATATGGTTCGATCCATGATGAGTCACACCGTTGTGCCTGATTCATTGTGGGGCTATGCTCTTTTGTCGGCCGCTCTAATACTTAACCGAAGTCCGTCTAAAGCTGTTGACAAGACTCCATACGAATTATGGAAGGGAACGGTCCCTAACTTGTCCTTTATTCGGGTTTGGGGCTGCGAGGCTTATGTCAAGTGGAGACACGAGGATAAGCTCGGCCCGCGATCGGTCAAGACATACTTTATAGGCTATCCAAAGGGAACGTTTGGTCATTACTTCTACTCGCCTACCGAACAACGTGTTTTTGTTGCGGCTAGTGCGACGTTCTTAGAGAAAGAATTTCTCGAGAACAAGTCGAGTAATAGAACCTTCGAGTTATGGGAGGTTCAAGAACCAACTACCGAGCAACCATTGGAGGAAACAGTACCTTCAACCGAGGCTGCGGTAGATATCCCTGAGGAACCTAGGAGGTCAGGAAGAGTCTCTATTCCACCGGACAGATACATTGGTATGGTCGAGGAACACGATACAGATGACGTCTTACTCCTAGAGGGTAATGAACCCACAACCTATAAAGGTGCCATGACCAGTTCTGACTCAAAGCTATGGCTAGAAGCCATGCAATCCGAGATGGACTCCATGTATGAGAACAACGTGTGGGATCTTGTGGACCTACCTGCAAAGGTACGTCCCATTCAATGCAAATGGCTTTACAAGATAAAGCATGTCGTGGAAGGACAACAAGATATCCATAAGGCTAGACTAGTTGCTAAAGGTTTCACCCAAGTGCCAGGCTTGCACTACGATGAGATCTTTGCACCCGTAGTCATGCTACGTTCCATTCGGATTATCTTAGCGATCGCCGCATTTCATGACTATGAAATATGGCAAATGGACGTTAAAACCGCCTTCTTAAACGGTTATTTGGAGGAAGAGTTGTACATGGTACAACCCGAGGGTTTTATCGATCCAGCACATCCTAAGAAAGTTTGCAAGCTTAAGCGTTCCATCTATGGACTTAAGCAAGCATCGCGGAGTTGGAATCATCGCTTCGACCAAGTGATAAAAGAGAATGGGTTCATTCGATCAGTCGAGGAACCATGTCTCTATATCAAGTCGAGTGGGAGTAAGATTGTATTCCTAGTACTGTATGTCGATGACATACTCTTGATTGGGAATGACATACCTCTCTTATCTTCGGTTAAAGCATGGTTGAAAAACCATTTCCAGATGAAAGATCTGGGAGAGGCACAAAAATTTTGGGCATCCGTATCTACAGGGATAGATCACGACGGATGTTGTCTCTCAGTCAGGAGTCTTATATAGAGAAGATTCTGGAGAGATTCAGCATGACGAACTCCAAGAAGGGGTTCCTTCCCATGACTCCTGGGCTTCACTTGAGCAAGACTCAAGAAGCTAAGTCAGTGGAAGAGAAAGAGCGCATGAGTCGGATTCCTTATGCCTCGGCAATAGGATCGATCATGTATGCCATGATATGCACACGTCCAGACGTTGCATATGCATTGAGTATGACCAGTCGATTCCAAGCTCATCCAGGTGAACCACACTGGATGGCCGTGAAAAACATTCTTAAGTACCTAGGGAGGACTAAAGATTGGGGATTGACTTATGGAGGCGACTCAACGCTCTGCGCCACGGGTTACGCAGATGCTAGCTTCCAAACAGATCGAGATGACTCGAAATCTCAGTCTGGATTTGTCTTTACTCTTAATGGCGCTGCTGTCAACTGGAAAAGTTCTAAACAGAGTGTTACAGCAGATTCTACGACTGAGTCCGAGTACTATGCCGCCTCAGAAGCAGCTAAGGAAGCAATATGGATGCGTCAATTCTTACAAGGACTATCAGTATTGCCTAGTTCGAATGACCCAATCACCGTCTATTGTGACAATAGCGGTGCCATCTTCCAAGCTAAGGAGCATAAGTCTAGCAGCAAGGCTAGGCATGTACAACGGAAAGCTCATCTAATCAGAGATTACGTGGAGCAAAAGGAGATCTTTATTGAAAAGATCGCTACGGATGACAACATAGCTGATCCTCTCACAAAAGCATTACCACGTGATAAGCATGAAGGGCACATTCATTCCATGGGAATTGGATGTGTTCCTAAGTTGTAGTACTCTTTTATGAATTCATGTAATAATTCATTTTCTCGTGTACTCTATTCAACCTTATTGTTATGATATAAAATGTTTTGTTTCTCATGTGGAATTGTACGCCAATTTTGAACACCACAAAGTGAACTGATTAACATTACATCATTTTGGTCCTTGATTACCCACTTGAGCTGATAACTCAGGTAATCATTTTGTGACGTTGGTTGATGGTGGGTTCAACGAGCCATAAGTCACGTGGATGACTGACCAATCACAAAGGCGAGTTATACGGATATCTCGTAGGACACCCCGTGACATCGTTATGGAGTCCTAAATGTTTTATAACATTGGGTGCCAGGTCGTGGATAGGACCTCCATAGTGTTCCTTAGAGTCGAGTCTTTTGACTTTCAACTGTTTCTTGAGATTAAGACAGATTTTGGGTAACTTTGGTTTCTTTCCCACGGTCACCGTAACAGGGGCCAAGAGGATTTTTTTCTGGGTTATTTCATGCTGGGCGATATCGGCAGGATTCGAGTTGAGGGAAATATCCAAACCCTTATCAGGATTTTATCATTTCTCAGGGCCACTCGAGGAGTAGTAACTGAAATGCATGGCCATGCTCGAATACAGATTCGTTTTATCAGTTAAGTTACTCTCTAGTCGGGGAAACCACTCTTGATACAGATCGCTTGTGAGATACGACCTTTGCGAATGCGGATTTGCAAATTGTCTTACATTGAGTGGGAGAAATTTTAAAAGGATATGAGATTCGGTTATCGCACCTACACTTGTACGGACAAGTGGGAGTTTGTTGGAGATTGTGTCCTCCACATGTAGTGTGATAACGTCATTGAACATACCCTTGTACAGACAAGTGGGAGATTGTTGGGGCTGGTGTCCTTGACAATTAAGTACAATGACTTATTAAATCTCTTTAAGGATCACAAGGGCATACTTCTGTATTATTACCAGTTGATCCACGTTTATCAATAACGGTTGGCTTGCTAGATAAGTTTGACGTTATTGTCATACGGATGGCGGTGGTCAACTGGTCCCTATACGTCACACCTATAGGACACGTTTGAGAGATGTGAAGGTATGAAAATACAGTCACATTTTGCCGGATATGACTAAACAGTTAGTCAGAGGTATTGACTATTAAATTAGTCAATAAGATGTTGAGATTATTATTTAATACGGATTAAATAATTTTAGCTAATACGGATTACATGATTAATTCGTAAATTATTAATATAAACAGTTATATTAATTTGGGTAATTATACAATATCGTATTTTATCAGACCGTTATTAATATCTGATAACATGTTACGATTTATAATTAAAAATACCGCGAACAACTTAAAGCTAAATGGGTCGAATCACGCATTGGAATAAGGTAAGAGTGGAAAGCCCACTCCTACCCTATGTCCAATTTCGGCCGGCCATGTGTAGTATATAAGGAGAGTCCTTCTCCTTATATCAACTACTCTTGGTGCACTGTTAAATTATCTCAAGGTAAAAATTAGGGTTTTGAGACATTCTTTTCCCAAAACCTCAGATCTCACATCTAAAACTCAATAGCTCTCCCAATATTGCAAGGCAATTGGAGAGGATTTCTAGCACACGCGGCCTCGTCTCAAACTAAGTCTTGGGTGCAAGTTATAGGAGGGAATTTACTTTAATTCCTGTTCTTAGGCCATAAGCACAAAGGACCAAAGGTTGAATTCTTTTTCTTATCCTTTTTAATCATATGACTATTAACACAACTGTATTTTTCATTATTATCCTGCAAGTTTAGGGTGAATACATGCTTTATTCCCCACAGATTTATGATATGGCTAGTTGTTATGACATGACTAACTGATATGTCGTGACTAATTGAATATTTTTGATCACCCTGATGCGTATGTTATGCACCATATCGTGATTGTTGAAGTATCATGTGTTATAGTGTGTGTTAAACTTTGGGGACAAAGTTTACTTAAGGGGGATAGAATGTAACATCTCGCGTTTCTTAAGCGTCACTTGTGGTTGTTCATGCTTGATAAGTGTTTCTTTACCGTTATGGGGTGGTGAACTTCAGGACGAAGTTCATTCTAAGGAGGGAAGACTGTAATACTCCGTATTTCACCTTAATATTATTTATTATATTAGCGTGTTGATATTTCCTGGGCATTTATATTCAAGGCATTCATGTTCCAAGTTAATGTTTTGGTTAATGTTTTGTTAATGTCTGTGTTCCAAGTTCGCATGAGTAGGTTTGGATATCACCTGAGTGTGGTTGAACTTCGGGACGAAGTTCATTTTAAGGGGGGAAGACTGTAATAACCCGTATTATTATTTAATTTATATATATTGTGACGGGTTATTCGTTAAATAAGCTTATGAGCCTTCGAATAGTTTTATGCTAAGGGTTTTAAACCAAGCTAGGGTTGTGTTGACAAGGGGATTCGAACTCGAGACCATGGAATGCTTATATGGGCCTCGAATTGTGTGCATAATCCTTAGCCCATAACTCACGTTTTTCCTCTATATTTCATAATACCTCATACAGCCGTGACTTTCACAAGTCAGAAAAACCTAAACCTAGTATCCCATACCTCATACAATCACACCCATACTACAGCCGTCATAGCAAGGAGTTCGTAGGAGACTTTCACGGTGGCCTTAGGGCAGCCTTAGGGTGGTCGAAACTGATCGGAAGTAGGTAAGTCAACACGTTTCCTTTTCTCCATGGTTTTCCTGCGTTTTCGATAGATAATTGAATTGGGTAAATCATTCATATGGGTTCTGATCTTTGTATATCTATGACCTATGAACTTAGTAGTCACGTTTTGACATAAGGGGAGTCACCCTCGACCACCGAGAACCACCAATCGTGGTGGTTCTGGCTGTTGATGTCAGCGAGTACCCTTTTCGCTAAAAACAGAGCTTTGTACAGGGTGTTTCGTATGGGTTCGCGTGTCTGTGTCGGCTAGCGTATGCTCTGGGTAAAAGTGTAGATAGGATGGTGGTGGTTTGGGGTGTGTCAGGGTGGTCACGTTGGTGGTTGCAGATGGTCGGTCAGAGTCGTAGGGGTAGTTTCGTTGGCCTGTTGTCTCAGTGTTTGTTGGTTTCTGTTTATACAAGGGTTAGTTGGGGTGGTGACACCGTAGACTCGGGGGAGGTCGACGCGGTGCCACCACGGTGGGTTTATGGGTCAGTCGTCAGGGGTGGTGCTGGTAAAGGTCACGGGGGTTGTCGGTGGCTGTGTGGTTTTCGAAGGGTAGGTGTTTGTTGGCTGGTCAGGTGTTTAGGTGATGAACCAGGCCTGGTTTGGGCCCTGGTTCATCACGGCGGTGGAAGCCGAGGAGGCTGGTGTGGGTCTCTATGGTGGCAGGTGGTGCGGGGTACGGGTAAGGGTGGCTGCTGGTGGTGGCTGTGGCGGAACAAGGTGGTGGTGAAGGCTGTTTTCACGCGTGCTTGGGTGTCGGGTTAGGGGTTGTAGTCGTAGTATGTTAAGGTTTCGTGGGTCGTGGTTGTTGTGTTCGTGTTTCTAAGGTTGTTGTATTTTATTATTATTATTATTATTATTATTGTTGTTGTTGGTTGTTGTTTATATTGTTATTGTTATTATCATTATTAACTTTAATAATGATGTTATTAGTTGGGTTGTTATTATTGCTATTAATCGTATTATTAGTAATATACGGTTATTAATATTATTAAGGAATATTTTGTTAACAACTTATTAATTATATTATTGTTGTTATGGACTTATAATAATTGATTAATTGATCGTATGCCATGTTTAGTAAGTTTATATATATATAGTAAGTCTATAATTAGTAAATCTATATTTGACTAATGGTGTTTGATATGAATAAGTTGCTAATAACAATTGGTGTCTATGTGGGTATGTTGATATGTATAGTTACAATATGGGATAAGTGTATCAATTAGGAACATGATCGAATAAATTTAGTAGTGTTTGGTGGTTGGTTAGAAATTGATATTAAGTACTGTTTATAGGAACTGAGTTCGTGGTAGAATGATTCTGGCAGCTGTTCATTTGTCGTTCTGCAAGTTGAGGTAGGGGAAATATATTATGATTCATGTTATGACACGAAATGTGTAAGTGATACTTATTACGAGTTTGATATAATTGATTATTACTGACTGTGGATCGTATTATTATTATTGATCACTGTGGAGATCAGGAGGTGTGAAATGGGTCTTGTGATATGGGTCTTGTGATATTGGGTCTTGTGATATGGGACTTGTGATATGGCCATGGGAGGTGCGGTGTGATGGTGGTGTGATGTGATGGAGGTGTGGTGTGATGGAGGTGTGGTGGTTGATTGGATGATATGGAGGTGGAGGAGGATACTGTTCTATTGTTAATTATGTCTTATCTGTTTTTACCTACTCAACCTCGCGGTTGACCCTGTGTATTCGTGTGACACCTACGATGATCCGGAATGGGGAGTAGATTTTTCAGGTCAGTGACAGATGGATTAGGAGCTTGGGCATGGAGAGAGACTTGGCATGGACCTACTTAGAGTTAGATCACATTTAGATATCGTCAGTTGTACTTTCATTTTATTAAGTTGGACCTCGTAGTTGTTGTAACACCAAGTTTAAATTTAATCAGTATTTATATAAAGTACTTTGGGTTTGTTTACCTTGTTATTCACTACCTCGGATATTCCGGGATGGTAACAGTCCTATTTATTTGAGAATGTCTTGCTAAAGGCTCTTAAATAAATGGGGGTGTTACAGTAGTTCTTGCCACGACCAGGCTCCATTGAATTCTAAAGAACTCTATAAGCGGTCACTGCCCGACACAAGTGTACCTTACAGTTTGTCTATATGACCGACTAGTCATCTCTTATGACTCTATGGTGTTAGAACTCACCATCAATCGCATCATAATCTAGTCACTTCGAGATGTCACCTCATATAAGTGACTAGGGGCATAACTAAGTTAATCCAGTTCACTTTAACAGGGTTCAGTAATTGTCACACAATCCTGTTTGGATTTAACAAAGTAGTAAAATAAAACAAGTTATAAATAAAACTTAAACGATGAACAAGATTATCTTATATGAACGCAAAAACAACATTTTTCATTTTATATCATATAATCGATTACACATTGGGTAAACACTTAAGACTCATAGAACGAGCATGAAAATTATGCTTAACTTGCGACAAGGGTTTGGTTAAGGGATCAGCCACATTATCGTCTGTCCCAACCTTACAAATCGCTATTTCCTTCCTATCAATGAAATCCCGAATTACATGATATTTTCTTGGTACATGTCTAGATTTATTATTAGACTTTGGCTCCTTAGCCTGAAAGACAGCACCATTGTTAACACAGTAGAGGGTAATAGGATCTTCAGCATTTGGCACTACCCTTAGTCCCTCAATGAATTGCCTTATCCATACTGCTTCCTTAGCAGCTTCTGATGCTGCAATGTACTCTGCTTCCGTAGTAGAATCCGCAACGACTGGTTCTTTGAAGCTTTTCCAACTAATGACACCACCATTCAAGATAAAGACAAATCCATCCTGGGATTTAAAATCGTCTTTATCCGTTTGAAAACTTGCATCTGTGTAACCCTTTACACACAAATCTTCTTCCCCTCCAAACACTAAAAATGAATCCTTAGTTCTTCTTAAGTACTTAAGGATTTTCTTGACTGCAATCCAGTGACTTTCACCTGGATTCGCTTGATATCTACTAGTCATGCTTAAAGCATACGAGACATCTGGACGAGTGCATATCATGGCGTACATGATAGATCCCACTGCGGAAGCATAAGGGATCAATTTCATGCGTTCAACATCTTTGGGCTCCGTGGGGGACTGAGATTTTCTCAATATAATTCCACTTCCCATGGGGATAAACCCTCTCTTGGAATTTCCCATGTTGAACCGTCGAAGAACTTGACTTAGTGCCAATATCATCTTGGATCTATCTCTATAGATCCGGATAACTAATATGCATTGCGCATTTCCTAGATCTTTCATCTGAAAATGGTTACCTAACCATCCTTTAACTGATGAAAGCATTGGAACATCATTTCCAATGAGTAGTATGTCATCCACATACAAAATTAGGAATACAACATTGCTCCCACTGAATTTCATATATAGACAAGGTTCCTCGACACTTCGAGTGAAACCATTCTCTTTTATGACTTCATTGAAGCGATGATTCCAACTCCTGGATGCTTGCTTAAGTCCATAAATGGATCTCTTAAGTTTGCATACCTTGTTAGGATTCTTAGGATCTTCAAAACCCTCAGGTTGTATCATATACACATCCTCCTTTAAATGCCCATTTAAGAAGGCGGTTTTGACATCCATTTGCCACACTTCATAGTCATGAAATGCGGCAATCGCTAACATTATCCTAATGGATCTTAGCATGGCTACCGGAGCAAAGGTTTCATCATAATGAAGACCTTGAACTTGGGAAAACCCCTTAGCTACTAGCCTAGCTTTATAGACATCATCATGTCCTTCTATGCCATTCTTCACCTTGAAGATCCACTTGCATTGGAGAGGTCTCATCTCTTTAGTCAAGACTACCAAGTCCCATACTTGGTTTTGATGCATAGAATCCATCTCGGATATCATGGCCTCTTGCCATTTGGCGGAGTCGGGACTAGAGATTGCAGCTTTGTAAGTGGTAGGCTCATCACTTTCCAAAAGTAATACGTCTAGGCTACCATCTTCCTCAATTAGTCCAACATACCTATCAGGTTGATGTGGAACCCTACTCGACCTCCTGGGTTGAATAGGAACCGAAGTAGAAGAAGAAGAAACATCTTCGTCTGTCTCAGCTTCAGTTTGTGGCTCTTGAATTTCTCGAACTTCATTAAGTTCAAAATTTCTCCCACTCTGTCTTTTAGAAATAAATTCCTTTTCTAAAAAGACAGCCTCAGAAGACACAAACACTTTGTTTTCATGAGGTTTGTAGAAGTGGTAGCCACGTGAGGTGGTTGGATAACCAACAAAAATGCATTTTTCGGATCGTGGAGCGAGTTTGTCATCGGTCTTAACCCTGACATAAGCCTCACATCCCCATATCTTCATATAGGATAAGTTAGGAACCTTTCCCTTCCATATCTCATATGGAGTCTTATCGGTCGCTTTCGTTGGACTATTGTTCAACGATTTGATGGCGGTGAGGATCGCAAATCCCCAAAATGAATCAGGTAAGTCTATTTGGCTCATCATCGATCGGACCATATCTAATAAGGTTCGATTTCTCCTTTCTGCCACACCATTAAGTTGTGGCGTTCCTGGAAGTGAAAGTTGTGATACAATGCCACATTCTTTTAGATGTGAATCAAATTCGTTACTAAGATATTGACCACCACGATCGGAACCTAGTGCCTTAATCTTTCTGTCGAGTTGGTTTTCTACTTCATTTTGAAATTCTTTAAATTTCTTAAATGCTTCACTCTTATATTTCATTAAGTAGATATACCCATATCTGCTTAAATCATCGGTGAAGGTAATGAAATAGTCATAATTGCTCCTAGCGGTGATTGTTAGTGGTCCACATACATCCGTATGTATGAGCCCTAACAATTCACTAGCTCATGTTCCTTTACCACTAAAGGGATTACGAGTCATCTTTCCTAGAAGACAAGCTTCGCATGTACCATATGATTCATATTCGAATGGTTTAATTATATTGGTCTTTACCAACCTTTTGTTGCGATTCTCATTTATATGACCAAGTCGACAATGCCAAATATACGATTCATTTGGGTCATTTGTCTTTATCCTTTTGTTTTGTATGTTATAGACATTGTGAGACGAGTCCGAAATTTCCAAAACATAGATCCCATTAATTGATGTAGCATGGCCAACAACCATGTCATTTTTAGAAATTATACAACAATTGTTCTTAATGGAAAAACTATATCCTTCAATGTCTAACATTGCAACAGAAATAATGTTTTTGGAAAGAGACGGTACAAAATAACAATTATTTAAATGTAACTCGTATCCACTTGATAAGGCAAGAGTGCAAGTTCCTTTTGAAGTGACCGCTACCCGAGCTCCATTTCCTAGTCGG
This sequence comes from Silene conica, assembly GCA_029255685.2. Classification (NCBI taxonomy): domain Eukaryota; kingdom Viridiplantae; phylum Streptophyta; class Magnoliopsida; order Caryophyllales; family Caryophyllaceae; genus Silene; species Silene conica. The sequence goes on along the minus strand of CM055311.2, from coordinate 9,539,763 downwards.
AGATCCATATCACCCTTGTCTATTTTCTCCACTTCTCTTAAACCCTGCAAACGATTACAAAGGTGAGCACCACAACCAGTATCCAATACCCATGTTGTGTTGGATGCAAAATTAATGTCAATAACAAAAATTTCAGATTTGGAATTACCTAACGGAATTACAAGACCTTCTTGAATATGTCGCAAGTACTTAGAACAATTCCTCTTTCAATGGCCCATGACACTACAATAGTGGCATCACCCCTTTTGTAACTTTCTTTTCTTCTTCTTAATCTTTGCAAGACCCTTCTTGCTAGAACTCCCACTAGCTTCATCATAAGCTCTTTCTTTCAAGTATAAGGCATCCAATTCTTCGTTTAGCTCATCAATATAAGCCGTGTCAAGAAGTGGGCCTTTGGGAGGTGGGAGAGAAGTGATAAAGTTAACATTGTCATCCGGACCCGTTCCGAAATGAACTTCTCTAGTAGTATCAATGTTGTTTTGGTTGCAAATATCGTCAAAAACATTGTGACAAGAATCAATAGTGATAGGGTTGAATGAATCCATTGCGATTAAGTAACTACAAAACGGAAATGAAGGAAAAATTAACGTTCATCATTTTAAATACTTGTTAAACATCTTTAAACAAGCTTAGCATTTACTTAATGATCTCTTACACAATCAAGCAAATGATCCCGAGACCCAAATCCATATTAACTAGGGCACGGTATAGCCGATTCATCCCTTGTTAACATAACTCGGTGGATTAACACTTAATCGATTCTACATTAGAATTCCCGGTCGATAAAATTACATTAATTTCTATCTTTAGCCCGAACTTATTGCAACAACGGTTACGAATACTTTCGATGAGATCAACCAAATACTACGAGTGTAATCTTATTACCCCACTTACCCAACGTAACAATTTTAGCACCTCGGTGTAGCCGAGCCCACTCTCTCTTGTGAAGAAGGGATTCATGAGTTCTTTTCTTTGGTAAGGCTAAGTCTCATTTATATGTAAGAGATCTTATCAAATATTATCTATCCCCTTTTTAAGTGAACTAATTAGGTGAATTATTGATAATAAAATGATACGTTGAAGACTCGATACTCGATATGCATGTCATGTTAATGGCGATTTGGCTATGCATGCAACATATAAAAACAAAAACAAAGCGAAATAATAAAATTTCTAGTATGGCCTTTCCTAAAGAAAACAAATAAAATTACAATTCGGAAACCAACTCCTTGGTTCCTAGGGCTTCTCGGCAAACTCCTTGAGGAACACCGTCTTGGACTCCTTCCGGGAATGCTACGCCTTGGGAACTCCGAATTACAAATATTACAATCTTATAATTCTATCTACTTTATACAATATAAAATAGAAATAAATACAATAGGGTGATACGAGATCACTAAATTACAACCGAATCAATAACCCCTTTCATTACAGGAATTACCGATTATCTAAGGCCATACTAGAACAAATTACATAATTCAAAATTATACAATAAGAAATATGACATTCATACCAAAAACGCAGCAATATAAATGTTATGTAATATGTTCATTTGAATGCCAAATCGCCCTAATTATTAATTAGGTCAACAATAAACCGGTTTTATGAGATTTTGCAACTTTTAACCCTTTAAAAAATGCATAAATTAAAACATAAATTAAATTATGTTCTAAATAATATCCGAACAAATTTTAGGATTCAAAATTAGTCATTAATAATTTTGATTATAATTAACCCTTTAATTATTATTATTGTTCAAATAGGCCTTGATTTACATAACTTTTACGTAATAAATCCAAATAAATTACAATAATTTTCGAAATTTGGATTTTAATTTCATGAACATTCTGAAATATTACTTTAATATTTATAATGTCAAAATTTTGGTCAAAATTTTCGAAATGTAATTCGAAATATCATATATTATTAACCAAAATTGCCTCTAAATACGGTTTTTATCAATAAAATCGTAAAACATGCTATACAACTTTATTTTGTACCAAATTTTACATACAATAAGTAAAATAAGCATGTGAGGTCGTGTAGAAAAATCAAGGTCAGAAACTTTTTCTATCTATTTTAACCATTTTAAACCGATTTTACCATTAAAATGTATATAAAATGATTAAAATTTATACAATGAACAATATTAATCTCATAAATTATCAAAATAACCTAAAATTAATTTAGGACCAGATTTATATATAACATGCCAAAAGTCGAGTGATGTATCTTATATATCTCGAAAATAAAGTTTTGTTTTAAGTCTCAAAACTAGGAAAAACAATAACCGATTAACCATGCAACAACCTTTGCTCTGATATCAATTGTTAGGTTTAATACCTTGATTTAGTCATACTATTATGTTAACCTTATTAACTTAAGATCTTATGCATACTTAACATTAATGAAAACCGAGATTAAGGGAGAAAAGTTCACCCTTACATTGTAATACACGGCTATTTAGGGCACAAGTGAAGACACCTTCTTCACTTGTTCTTGAGCTTTCAACACGGGAATGATCCTCCTTGAGCCTTCAAAGAGATGACCTCCAAGAGATGAACACCAAGACACACTACACTCAATGTATTTGTATTTGTATTTGTTTTTGCTAGAAATCTAATACAAATTAACTAGTAGAATTATGTATGGAGGTGCACGGTTTTGGTAGGAGAAAAATGAAGACTTAATTTCTCTCTAAAACAAAACCCTAATGCTCATGCAAGAATGAATGAACAAAGGGGACAAAGCATTCTTTTGTTCTTCACAAAAGAAGAGGCCGGATGGGTGTAGGGAGAGTGCCCAATCAAGATGCCCTCAAACCCCTCAAATGTTCCCTCCTTTAAACATTGCATTCAATAAGATGTTTTTATGTCTTTCTCACATTATCTTATAATGTGTAATGTTGTGTATGTGTGTATATCACACGGTCCATTCAATCGAAATGGACCTATACACAATACTTGTAAATATGACATGGATCAAGTACATTGATCATATAATTTTACGAAATTTGTAGTTTAACCTTTTAAACACTTTATTCGTAAAATAATTACTTACATCTAATTAATCATGTTTTGATGCTACAACAATTGTAGTTTAAAATAATTCATCCGAGCAAATATACGTTTCATAAACATATAAATATTGGTGATGACATTTCGATCACTTAATATTTATTTTAATTTACAATCTTATTATAAATTTTATCCTCACATAATTTATAAACTAGAAATGAACTGACTCGTATCAACATACAGTTATTTCATTTATCATTAAGAGAGTTGTCCTATAGGTGTGACCTAAAGGGATCAACTGGTCACCACCGTCATTACGACAGTAATGTCAAACTCTAGCAAGCCAATCATTACCGATTAATGTTGACCAGTTGACTATGATAAAGAATCATCCTATGAATATTCTTTCACAGAGATTTGTCAATTATTTATATTATTGACGTGATCACACTATTGTGGAGGACACTTACTCCAACACTCCTGCTGTCTAAGATCCTGATCAGCTGGTTGGTGTTGCAGTTGCTTCTGCACTTGTATCAGTTTGGGATGAGCTATATGTGTCTGTTGCTCAATATCAGAAAAATTCTCTTTATTGAGCTGCTTCAAACCACCTTTCAGTCCTTGCAGTTTTTAACCAGTCTGTACATAGGGGTACCAGTGATATGTAGCTGCCACCCATTATGTACTATATCCTCAAAATGCCCACCGCTACTCCAAAAATTAAAGTATTTGAAAGGTCTATTTTTCACTGCCTTCTTGTTCCCTTGTGACACAATGTCGGGAGTATGATCAAACAATCTCTCTGGCAAAAAAATTGCTTTTGAATTATGGTAATAATGCAGCCACCTCTCATTACGTAGGCATCTATCCAGCCTAGGACAGACTTTCTCTTCAGGAATATGTTTATTATTCCAAGTATAAAAGGCCCCCAATGCAGGACAGTCCATCAATTCACAACAAGCCAAGCACTCCTTAAAAGGCGTAGTCTCAGCAGGATCAAAACCACCCCCAAGTCTCTCCTCTTGAGTCAGAACATAATTGAAATCTCCACATACCATCCAAGCACCCTGTACTATCAGTAGTAGAAAATACCCCTACGGCAACGCCTTTATCGCGGCGGTTCTAATAGAACCGTCGCTAAAAGCCAAAAAAATTGGCGCGAGGGAATTTTTTAAGGTGTAGGAGGTTTATTGCGGCGGTTTAAATTAAGAACATCCGTAATAGAAGTAGATATTTACGGCGGTTTTAGTTAAGAAACGCCGCTATAAGTCAATTACGACGGTTGTATTAACAACCGTCGTTAATAATAACGACGTTAAAGCTAATAATACTTGACAACACTTTTGTATTAAAGAACCGCCGTTATATGTTTTTGTGGCGGTTTTAACTAGAACCGACGTTAAAGTGAATAATACTTGACAATATTTTTTCTTATTAAAGAACCGCCGTTATATGTTTTTGTGGCGGTTTTAACAAGAACCGATGTCAATTACTTCAAATAATAATAATTACTAGTATTTTTGCCCGTGCGATGCACGGATACTAATATTTGTGTTATTCATAAAATTTTCACCATGTAAATCAAAAGTAAATCATAAGATTTTTTTATATATATAAAAATAGTATTAGTTCGTTCTATACATGTGTTATTTTGTTAAAAAACATTACCTCATTTATATTTATTTCTTTCATTAATGTTACCACCAACTCGCCACAATAATTTACAGTACCACACGAATGAACCCTTCAAACCACTACTCTTACTCTTCAAACAACACATGAAATGGTCCACAATCCAAAGCCACGCCTACTAACCTATCATGAAATTAATCATCAAATGCGATTTAGTCATCTTTATTGCTACCTCAAACAACTATCTAACTCATCATCGACACTCTTTCCTAGCTTCCAATACACACCTAAAATATTCAAGTGACCCCTCCTTCACAAAACACCCGAACTTATCCATCAATGTTAGCTCTCCCTTTGAAAAGGTCATCCATTTATCAGAAACCTAGCTAACTTCTGCTTTCAAAACTGATCTTGTTTGAATGAGAAATCCTTGATTGAGAAAACAAAAACATGCATTTTTTTTGTTTGGTTAACAAAAGAGGTATGAGAGAACTGTTAAGGAATGAACGGTGGATGCAACACTCGAGATGTTACATCAAAATTTGGTGTAAAATTCAAACCGCCTAATTCATTTACACATAATACAACCTTGAAATAAATTCATCTACTTCATCAGTTTTCTTGCTACATACCTCCCCTCCCCCCGCCATTTCCCACACCATTCAGGCATTGTCCATACCCTTTTCACTCAACTAACCAACTTGACCATCGGAATTAACCGTATGCGCATCCCTGAACAACCCCATTGTATCTATATTTACTTGTACTTCTCAATCACACTCTTAAATGTCGGAAAATAACTCTATCCTCAAGACACTTACCTCATACCTCCAGACCTATCTATCTATCTACCGCGATATAATAATGACATGACAAATACTTCCTTAATTCTTATCCAATGTTCCCACATTCTATTTTTGTACAATTTAATCCAATGTTTTTCTTCCATACTTTAAAAATAATTGACATAAATATCTTCTTCTATTTCTTATATACAATGTTATCATTGCAAATTTGCAACTACAACTCCACATTAGGACATCTTTTTATACACACCCCTAAATATTTCCAAAAATACTCCCACAAAAAACACTATAACGTCATTCCACGTTAAAATTATTTCCCGGCCCAATGGAGCATTCAATAGGACTGAAGAGAGTATAACATTTGATTGTTTAGTTTTGTGTCCAACAAATAAACAAAATTGAGTTTATACATGGGATATTTTAAATGTTTTTAGCCTATATTTTTATATTTGTCGGTTCTTTTCTCATATAATACACATTTTCAAATAAAATTTATTCATTTACCTTCTCCAATCAATATCTCACGTTATCCACTTTTTCACAAATTAAACCCTTTCCACCCAACCTACATATGAATATATTTTTCAATCTTCTAAATCACACTCGTAAACGTCAGGGAGTAATCCTACCCATGAAGTACCCTTTTCACCCACTTAACCAATAACGTAACCATTAAAATGATTTGTAAAATGTATTCCTAGATACCTCAACCTACCGCCATTTATTTGTACTACTCTCACACTCTTCAACGTCGTAGAATAACCCTACCCCCAAGACACTTACCTCCTCTCTCAAAACCTATTTACCCCCACCGCTCGAAACAATAGATATATCCAATGTAAAATCAAATCTTGCCCTATAACAATCAAAATTGAGTATGCATACATGTTACTATAGATATTTTTAAGCTCTTTTCGTAACATATGTGTCTCTGTTACTATCACATAAAATATAATTTTGAAATAAAATTTATCTACCTATGTACTTGCTCATCTGTTCTAATCATTATGTAGTACATACGCAACTTTTTTCGAAACCGTTTAGATATTCGCATACCCTTCTCACATAACTACCCAACTTGACTAACATAATCAATCGTATCCCTGAACAACTCTAACCTATAGACATTTTCTTGTGCAACTTACATCACACTTATAAACGTTGAAGAGTAACTCTATTCCCCAAGATACATACCCCCTCCCTCGAGATCTATGTATCCCCATCCCTAAACCATTGGACACATACAATTTAAAATCAATCCCTACCCTATCAAACAATGTCATACTGTAAAGAATAAGTTGAAAATATGGAGAAAAGCAAAAGAATACGGACTATAATAAACTATAATCTAATACTAACTAAAAAAATATTTTTGATCTTTTTAAGGCTTATTCTATCCGTCTCAGAAACACCATTTATTTGTCATTACTTTGTTGTATGAAAACCTTCTAATACCACTTGCATTTCATCTCATCAATACAATTATTCCGCTTAACTCAGATCACCTACATCATTATGTTCTATTTAATATCTATATATTTATATTTATACTCCTTAAATCGTAACTTGACAACCCAACTAACCAACTTGATCATCAAAATCATAAACTGTATTTTTGAACATCTCTGACCAATTTGCTTGTACTACTCAAATAATACTCTTAAACGTCGGAGAGTAACCCTACCCCTGAAGACACTTACCTCCTCCCTCAAAACCTATCTACCTCCGCCCCCAACAAAAAAATGTCATTTTATAACACAAACAATGTCCCATCGTTAAATAATAAGGTGAAAATATGTAGGAATAAATATTGTTATTTATGAAATATCTTTCTCTATCCATTTAAAACACATGTCATCCACAAAATTATTCTACTTCAGCACCTATCTACATCATCATTGTGGTTTTTAATATTTATATTTATACTAATTAAATCCAAATTTGACATTTTTGGGGTTTCTCTGAAGTATACTATATTTGACATTTATCTTATTTTCTTTTTACTTAATTAAAGAAATTATCTCATTTCTTTCGCATAATTAAGTACGAAAGTGCATAATACTCACTTGAATAGTAGTGCTACTCTTGTACCAAAAAATAGTAGTGTTGCTCTTAATTTGGTCGAATATGATTGATCGCAAATGTTCCTTTTAGGTATGAATTTGTTTAGACTTAAATATTTAACTAATTACATTTATTAGTTCCACATATTTTTAATGAAGATGGAGGTATTCATTTTAAGTTTCAATGATTCAGTAATATGGAAAAGATAAGAACAAAATGTATAAGAAAAAGTAAAAGGTTTCTCTTATTACTCTTATATCCCCGTGAGACTATTTTTTACCCATTTTAATGTTAAGACGAAGACAAACTAAATTAGTTCTTTTTTAAGCTTTCCCATTTTCATTTTCAATAGAAACGATGAATAATATTAATAACCTTAAATAGTAAGTATATAAATATTAAAGAATAATGTCCTAAGATAAGAAACTTGTAAAGAATCAATTATTCTAATTCATTTCCGATTTTCATTTTTAATAAAAACGTTGAATAAAGTTAATAAACCTAAATAGTAAGTGTATAAATATTAAAGAATAATAATGTGCTAAATCTAATAGGAAAATTGTAAATAATCAGCTATTTTTTATTTTTCTAAATCTAATAGAAAAGTTGTAAATAATTTATTATTTTCTTATTTTCTAATTCTAATAGGAAAATTATAAATAAATTATTATTTAAACAACAATTTACTAATTTTCTAATTCTAATAGAAAAATTGTAAATAATTAATTATCTCCTAATTCTAGTAGAAAAATTGTAAATAAATCATTATTTATAATTAAGTGTTTTCTTATTTTCTAATTCTAATAGGAAAATTATAAATAAATTATTATCTAAACAACAATTTACTAATTTTATAATTCTTATAGAAAAATTGTAACTAATTAATTATTTCCTAATTCTAGTAGAAAAATTGTAAATAAATCATTATTTATATTTAAGTGTTTTCTTATTTTCTAATTCTAATAGGAAAATTATAAATAAGTTATTATCTAAACAACAATTTACTAATTTTCTAATTCTAATAGAAAAATTGTAAATAATTAATTATCTCATAATTCTAGTAGAAAAATTGTAAATAAATCATTATCTATAATTAAGTGTTTTCTTATTTTCTAATTCTAATAGAAAAATTATAAATAAATTGTTATCTAAACAACAATTTACTAATTTTCTAATTCTTATAGAAAAATTGTAACTAATTAATTATTTCCTAATTCTAGTAGAAAAATTGTAAATAAATCATTATTTATAATTAAGTGTTTTGTAAAAGGTGGAGACTACCACGTGCTTAGAAAAAAGCTTCCTTTAATTTTCTAATTCTTATAGAAAAATTGTAACTAATTAATTATTTCCTAATTCTAGTAGAAAAATTGTAAATAAATCATTATTTATAATTAAGTGTTTTGTAAAAGGTGGAGACTACCACATGCTTAGAAAAAAGCTTCCTTTAATTATATATATTGATTTACGAATAATATCAAAATCAAAATCGGCTAAACCACAAAGAATAATTAAATAATAATAACAATAATCAATTGATAATTAAATATCTAATAATATTAATTATCAATTAATCAATTAACTCTAATCCTCATCATATTCATCAGTAATTAATCTCGTATTACTAATAACAAAAAAAAACAAAAATCACCGCCATATACATTCCTACCCATACTCCGACTCTTCATATCCTTCTTCAAACCTACTTTCGTTTTTAAAGCCACATTTATTGACACTTTGGCTGGTACCATAGGGTTTGATGCGAGCTTTCAGAGTAGAAGACTTGCCTATTGCGTCCAAGATGCTGACAAGAGCACTTGATCAAGTTATTTTTGATATACGGAAGCAGCTATTTGAGTATGATGAAGTTCTAAATAGCCAAAGAGACAGAGTTTATGCAGAGAGAAGGCAAGCCCTTGAGTCTGATAATCTTGAATCGCTTCTAATTGAGTATGCTGAACTAACAATGGATGACATCTTAGAGGTAATATGGTGAATATAATTGCGTTACTTTTTAATTATTGCAAGAATAGTCTGTTTCTTTGAACACTACGTTTATCTTTGTTACCGCCTTTGTTACCGCCTTTGTTCATATACAGGCAAATATTGGTCCTGATGTTCCAAAGGAAAGCTGGGATCTTAATAAGCTGATTACAAACCTTCAGCAGTGAGTAACACAATTATCCTGATTTAAAATTTCAAAACAACCTTGAAACAATTTTTGTGAGTATACAAATTGATGGTCCTTAGCAAGAATGGACTTCTGCTGTGGACATTAGATGGGCTTAAGGAGTTTCACCCTCTTAGAGGTGTAGAAATAGTGAATTAACCTCCATTGCTTAGAGGTGTAGAAATTGTGAATGCAGTGGTAAGTAGTAGCGGGTAGAGAGCAGTAGGGAGAGTATAGTGGAGTTCAGTAGTATATAATTATTCCAGCAATGCTCTTCAGGTCCTCCCATAGGTCCACTCTCTCTTGAATTTTATTAAAAGCATATACAAATGTAATAAAAAACTGTTGCTCAATAATCAAATCAGTAACTAGGCAATGAATCAATTGTGAAGAATACTGCAAAGGTAGAACACTACACTGAGTGTGGTCCCAAAGCACCCAAATTCTTCCCCCATTATGAAAGGCAGAATTAGAGGTGATACTCCAATATTGAAAACTGCTACTAGCAATCTTATTATGTTTACTAGCCTTTATTTTAGTTTTTAAAAGACCAAAAAGCCCTACTTTATTCTGAGTAAGAAACTTATTCACATCTCTTTGTTTAGTAACCATATTCATCCCCCTCACATTCCAAAATCCTATGGTCATCATCATGGATTACTGGCAATGTGAGGGTCTACTGTTGCTTGGGATGTTGGGTTCTTAGCACCCCCACTTAACATTTGTAAATAGGATGGACTACCTGGTTCAGCAGTGACTGTTGCATCTCCCTGAGAAGTAGTAGGACTATCCCTCCTTAACATAGAGCTATCTGCAGTAGCAGAGGTATCCCCAACAGAACACTGTATTGGTGGAGCAGTTATTTGTGGTAGAGTTGGGACCTTTGGTACAGTAGCAGCTACTGGTTTAGGTTTCCACACTTGTTTCTGGACAGGCCTATTCTTCATTCTCCTACAGTCCTTCTTGTCATGGCCTAACTTGTTACATGAAGTACACAAGATAGGTTGTCATTCATACTCAACATCCACAATTACTTTGCATCCTTTTTCATCCAAAAATTGAATAACTTTCTCCATTTTCTGTCCTATTTTCACATCAACCATTATTCGAGCAAAACCAAGTCTTGTCTTTGTTGCAGTATACTCATCTGTTTTGATGTATTTGCCTACTAGACCTGCAATTCGAGACAAACTGGCTCCCCAAAATTGTAGATGTAAGTTATGCAATCTAATCCATATTGGCACCAATTTAACTTCATATTTCTCTAATTTAGCATCTTCAGTCCATTGCTCAATGATAACTGGTTTATTATCAAAAAGATGATATCCATTTTTCAATACAGCCTGTTGCATTTCATGAGTTTTAAATTGTACCACAAACACTCCATTAGGTAAGAATGAAATTGTATCCATGGTATGCTGCCTCCAAATTCTTTTTAGGAATCCTTCCAATATATTCCATGGTGGATGAGCACCTACCACAAATCCATAGATTGCAGTTTTCCAGTACTCCAACTCCACCAATACTTCGTCCTCTGTTATCTGCAGCATTGGCATCTGCTCTCTCTCTCTCTGTTTCCGCTTCAGAGACAATTTTTTGTCCTGAATAGTAAACCATGGACCAGTCTCCCGGTCCTCCTCTTCAACATCACCAACAAATCCTTCATCATCAGAACACATTTCATAAGGTGCAACCCCTACCAATTCCTGCATTGTTTTTTTCTTTTAGCGGTCTCTGTTTTTGCCCTGTCCTTCTTATTTCCACCATCAGAACTACTACTATCTTCTATCACACGTTGCTTTTTCTTTTTTGATTGACGTTGAGTGACATTCCTAGGAGGCGGAGTCATTGTTGAAGCCCTAGCCATGGATGCCAATTAAGGAGTCGCCGCTGATCGCCTGGAAGGAATTCTCTCTCTAGGGTTTTTTTAAGAATTATTTATTTATACTGGCATGAAATTGTTACGTTATAGTTTTTCATATTTCTTAACACCACCATTTTTATTAACATTTTTTTATAGTTAATTCATTTTCTTAATTAAACATGGTAATAAATTAATTAAAACTCTTCATAATACTTAACACCCACAAAATTAATTAAAAAGTTCTTCCTATTTAATTAAATTTTGTAATATAATATGTTAATAAACTTTTTATATTACTTAACACCCATAATTTTCATTAACATTTTTTGCTATTTAATTCACCTCTTGACTTTTTCGGCAATCAATTATCTAATTTAATAATACCAAAAAATAAATTTAAATTAAAAATAAATATGGGAATTTATGGTTATGTCTATAAAGGCTATAATACCTATAATAGTTTCTATTCACTTTATTTATTTAAAATCTATTGCACATGAGTTTTTATTTAGTAAATTATATTCTATGGTTTAAATTAATTATTTTCGGAATTATTTGGATAACATCAATTTTATCGATTCTTATAACGTCATTATTCTTGCACAAACGAAAGTTATCCATTTTTACTCGAAATTCTGTGAGTTAATGACCTACCCTGTACTTAAATTTGGTAGGGTGTGAATTGTGTGACAAACTTTGTTCACCTAAATTAAGTACATTTAGTTATGCCAATAATAGACTTGCTCCCTTACAGTTACAAGGTAACAATTATCTTGGTGGTCTTCGAAACGATACTTTAACCGTATTTTTTTCCGTTATTCTATTTTTCAAAGTTTCATACATTAATCGATATTTATAAGGACAATGCACAAAATTCATGGCCATGACTAGAGCTGGGGCGGCAGAGGGAGGTCCGGTAAATGTACAAAACTACAAAAGCACGTTCAATGGAAGCAAGGCCCAAAAACTATAAAGCTCAACTCTTGCCCAGTAAGTGTCCTTGATTTGGGCCGGGCCAGGAGGCTAACCCAGGGCATCATTATTGGGGCCTGTGTCCTATTTTGTGTTATATCTCAACAACAAGTCTCCCTTGTCACGGGCATATACGTCACAAGTTAGTGACGGGTCAAATACTAATGGTGGTAGATAGGATAAAACAGTTTGCTACCCCTTGGTATTCTACTTTTGTCGTATCTCTCCAACATGGGAATTACTTGACCCATTGAAACTTGCGACGAATATGTCCGTCACAAATGAAAATTTGTGCTCTTCCAAATATGCGGTTAGTCAATCTTCAAACTTTGTTTTATGAAGTTAATTACGCTTGCAAATAACCGATATGTTTATGAACTATATAATTAAAATGTAGGTTTTGAATTAATTCATTAGCACCTAACAAATTTTAGAGCAACAATAACAATGAAGAGAAAGCTCTCCATCCTCCATTATGGAGAAAAAATACTCTCCAACTCTTGAATAATAATCGAGAAAATCTCTATGTCCATGGAGAAAATGGTGAAGCTCCATGAACATGGAGAGAAAGGGGAAGGGAAAGTGGGGTATTTGGCAGAGGAAAGAGGGTATTGGAATTTTTTTATGCATGAATTATTTGCTCCATGTGATATTTTGGTGCTTTAACGGCTAGTAGGAAAAAAGTGGGTCCCATAATTGAGAAAATTATGGAGAAAAATGGTATCCATTATAATCGGAGAAAAATAAATTGAGAGAAAGAGATGGAGAAAAATCATCCATTATTAATTAGATGTAAGTAATTATTTTACGAATAAAGTGTTTAAAAGGTTAAACTACAAATTTCGTAAAATTATATGATCAATGTACTTGATCCATGTCATATTTACAAGTATTGTTTATAGGTCCATTTCGATTGAATGGACCGTGTGATATACACACATACACAACATTACACATTATAAGATAATGTGAGAAAGACATAAAAACATCTTATTGAATGCAATGTTTAAAGGAGGGAATATTTGAAGGGTTTGAGGGCATCTTGATTGGGCACTCTCCCTACACCCATCCGGCCTCTTCTTTTGTGAAGAACAAAAGAATGCTTTGTCCCCTTTGTTCATTCATTCTTGTATGAGCATTAGGGTTTTGTTTTAGAGAGAAATTAAGTCTTCATTTTTCTCCTACCAAAACCGTGCACCTCCATACATAATTCTACTAGTTAATTTGTATTAGATTTCTAGCAAAAACAAATACAAATACATTAATTGAGTGTAGTGTGTCTTGGTGTCTTCACTTGTGCCCTAAATAGCCGTGTATTACAATGTAAGGGTGAACTTTTCTCCCTTAATCTCAGTTTTCATTAATGTTAAGTATGCATAAGATCTTAAGTTATCAAGGTTAACATAATAGTATGACTAAATCAAGGTATTAAACCTAACAAGGAGTACTCATTATTGAGTGAGTATTCCCAGCTAAACCAGTTGGCTCAAGAGTTCTTGCATCAAAAAGCAAAAGTGCAATGGATTGAAAAAAGAGACTCAAACACAGCCTATTTCCATGGATTTTTAAAAGCAAGAAGAGCAAAGAATACAATACATCAAATTGAGGATCAGCATGGGGTAGTACATACAGATGGTCATGGGATCCAAAAGAGTTTTCTGCAATTCTATGAGAAGCTCTTGGGACAGCAGGCAGATACAGTTAAGGTGAAGCAGAGAATTGTTCAATAGGGTGCAGTCTGTAATGCAGAACATGTTCAAATTCTTATGCAGCCAGTTACACAGGAGGAAGTTAAGGAAGTGATGTTTAGTATACCTAATGATAAGTCTCCTGGACCAGATGGGTATACTAGCAAGTTTTTTAAAGATACTTGGGATATTGTAGGCACTGATGTGTGTGCTGCAGTGCATGATTTTTTTCACTCAGGGACAGATGTTGAAACAACTGAATGCTATTATTCTAACTTTGGTGCCTAAAACTGACAGACCTAGTAATGTTGTTCAATACAAACCTATTGCTTGTTACAATGTCATATATAAAGGATTATTACACCATAGAGTGGTCATTTCTCAAGCAAATGTTGCAAGGGCTGCAGTTTCCTCCCAAAATCATTCATTTGATCATGCAATGTGTCACTACTGCCTGCTATTCTATCAATTTGAATGGTGAGCAGTTTGGATTCTTTCAGGGGAAAATGGGGCTTAGACAAGGAGATCCAATCAGTCCACTGTTTTTTACAATATATATGGAGTATCTTATAAGAATTTTGGCCCACACCACCTCTCATATGCCATTCACATTTCACCCTATGTGTAAGCCTATGAGACTGTCATGTTTGATGTTTACAGATGACTTGTTGTTATTCAGCAAGGGGGATGTACAGTCTATGATGGTGTTATTGAGATCCTTTTCAACCTTCTCACATGCATCTGGTCTTAAAATGAGCCAAGGCAAGTCTAATGTTTACTTTGCTAGAGTAAAGGAGCATATTAAGCAAGACATTATTCAAATATCTAGGTGCAGAGAAGGGACATTGCCTTTCAAATATCTTGGAGTCCCTGTCAAAGCAACTAAACTAAACAGTAAGGATTGTCAACCTCTTATTGATAAGATAGTGGAGAGGATAAGAAGACTTGGGGCAAAAAAAACTCTCCTATATGCTGGTAAATTGGTGTTGGTTAAAGCTGTTTTGGCTACCCTCACTAACTATTGGGACTCCATCTTTATCTTGCCTGCAGGGAATGACCATACAGGTGGATGCAATATGCAGAAACTTCTTATGGGAAGGTGAAGCAGACTACTTGAAGGTGCCATTGATAGCATGGGATAAAATCTGCAAACCATATAGAGAAGGAGGATTAAATCTGAAACAAGCTCAGGTGTAGAATGTTAATGCCATAGGCAAACTGACTGTCTGGGTGAGCAGCAATGCAACAAAGCTCTGGGTGCAGTGGGTCAACCATGTGTATCTAAAAGGCAAGACTTCGCAAGATTACAACCCCCCTGATTCTAACTGGTATTGGAAGAAAATCTGTAAGCTAAGGGTGCAAATGCAACAAGGTTATGATGCATGCATGTGAATGGAACTGGACTGGTGAGAATGGATATACTGTTGCAAAAGTTTATCAATGGATGAGAGCTAAGGCAGCAGTAGTAGAGTGGCACAAACTGGTTTGGAATAGATGGAATGTGCCTAAACACAGTATTATAGCCAGAATGTACCACCATCAAGCAATGAATACCAAGCATAGGGTAAAAGTTATTAATCTCATCACTGAAGACCTGTGTAGTATCTGTGTAGAAGCTTCAGAGCAGCTGCAATCTGTTCTGTTATTGTAAGTACAACAACATTATTTTGAAGGGTATACAGGAATGGATGCATTTCAGAATGGACACTAGTATGAGTATGCAGAGAAGGTTGAGGTTCAAAGGTACTAAATTGCAGAGAGCTGTGAGGAATGGAGCATTGAATGCAATTGTTTATCATGTATGACACCAAAGGACTAAGAGTCGTTGTGAGCAAATTCTGACTAGGCCTAATATTGTAATAGAAAGAATTAAGCAGGAATTAGTCTCTCTTTTTAAAAGTCGTATGCATTGTAATCTAAGCAACCATGATCAGGCCTTTCTTCGAGGTCTTTTCTAGGTGCTCATTTGTAATCTCTCTTTATATATAATACTTACCCTTTACAAAAAAAAAGAAATATGAAAAGCTTTAATTAATTATTAACATGTTTTATTACAAAAAATTCAACTAAAACTTTAATTTTAATTATGAATTATGAATTTTTTATTAAAAAAATTTCAATTAAATTATTAATATTAATTATAAATTTTGAAATTTTAAAGGGTTACATAAATTTCTGAAAACAATATATCTAATATAGAAAATTATGTTACGAATAATGATAATATCCTTTAATATTATAAATAAGTGAATTAAATTAATTTATAGATAAGTGAATTAAATTAATTTATAGATAAGTGAATTAAATTACTATCATATAATAATAAATTGATATTTAATATCACATTAATTTGCCATGTCACATTAAAAATATGTCATGTCATATTTAAATATGTCACATCACATTTAAATATGTCATGTCACATTATTTTAGATACCATTTTAATAAGATTTTATAGATTAACGATATAATTTGTAATAGGTATATTTGATCTAATTAAATCTGGAAAATTTTATATTTGAAAACCTAACATGAATTATATTAACAAAAAAATAGGGCAATGAATTAATGATTGCATAAGGCCAATTGCGTGAGAATATCCATCATTATCATTATATATATAAAAGAAGAATGTAAAATTGCTGACGTGGCACTATAATATTTCAGTATTTGCTTAATGAACGCCTCTTATTCATTTTGGTAATGTTAGTTCTAATCTGGCCAATAAGAATAAGCCTACTAATTATAATACTATTAATTAAACATTAATTATAATTTGGATTACTATAAGACAATTAATACTATTATCTTCCACACACATTGAATATTATAATTCAACTAATTATAATACTATTAATTATAACAGCTGCTATTTTTCGAGAAAGAATATAGAAAAATAAGTATACCAATGTACGTAGTTGACGTCTTTTTATATTTCGGAGTAGTAGTGAAAAGGAGATGATTTTTAGATAAATAGTGTTGAGTAATATATTTTATATATTGCTTTATGTTTTAATAATGACAAGTCTAGATAATTATGTTTTATATACATATGCGTGTAATCGTGCGTTTAATTGTACAGTTAATTATAGAGCGAAGATCATAGTTTAGCAAAGTATATATTCAATCGTGGATTGAAGAAAGATCAAGCTCATGTCAAGTCTTTTTGAAAATTTACAAGAATAAAGTCTTATTGCGAAATCAAATAGCTCCTAAAGTTATAGGTCGTATCCATAACTATTGAAGAAATGAGATTTGCGTGAAATAAATAAAAGCGTGAAAATATATGCGTATTATTGTTATATTGTCATATATTAATTTAGTAATCTTAAAACGGTTTTTAGAATAAAAATATTATTTGGTTAACAAGGATTAAAATAATTATCCTATGAGATCATTATTTTTTCTAATATACTAAAAATGTTATTCTAATCGTTATTGTCAAAATCTAAACTCCTAGGGAAACGTGCTTCGAGAAATATGTCTCGAAAAACGTATCCTATGAAACGTGCACCTCGGGAACCGTGCACCTCGGGAAACGTGTACATCGTTTTCCGTGCGGTTGAAGTAACACGTTTTTTTAATTGTCTTGTGGTTAATTAAATAAATATTATGTGTTTATTTAATTTACCTTAAGTCAAACTAGGATTTGGTTAAAAGATACTACCTCTGTTCCAGTGGGATGTTTACACTTCTTTTATTCTGTGAGTGGAAAATAAAGGAAGTGTAAACATATCACTGGGACGGAGGGAGTATAATTTATTATATCTTGACAAGAATTAGGAATTGATTTAAAGTAGGATATTATAATTTATGTTATAAGTTATTTCCTAAATCAAATAGGTTTTGGTAATACAATCTTATGTCTTAATTTATTATTATCTTATAAAGTCTTTCCTAATTCAAATAAGATTAGTTTTATAATATTACCTAGAAATAAGAACTCTAGATGAAGTAATATTCCTAAATTATCTAGGATTCAACCTAGATCTAAATTACTATATAAGGGACACTATATCACACGTTGAAAGCTAACAAAAAGAATTCATGCATACACGCTTTCCTAGAAACGAACGATACCTCACGTACGTCTCGTTTTCCGTGTCAATCATTGTCAGATCTCGTATTAAAGACTACAAGTTTTGAAGATTACTCTCATACGTTCAAGATCGTTGAACACAAGAGTTCATTGAAGATTTATCTTATATCAATTAAGATAGTTCGAGTATTTAGAGGTACTCATTGTAAGTCAAGTATTTCACGGTACTTGACATAGTTAGGTATTTAACGGTATCTAGTTTGAGTTACAACTAATATCAAAGTTGTACGAGTAGGGTTGATAAAATTGTAATCCGGAGAAGGTACTAATTTTATTAATCGAGAATAGTGGACGTAGGTTTCGATTTGTGAAACTGAACCACTTCAAAAGATCGTGTCTCCTTTTACTTTTTCGTTCTTACTCGTTACTTGCTACTATCACGCTCGATCAACATACATCGAAGAAGAATCGAAAAAGTTGGCATACTCAATTTACCCCTCCCCCCTCTTGAGTATATCTAGATCAATAGACTCTTCAATTGGTATCAGAGCCTCGTGCTCTTGAAAGCCTTACAGCTTGAGATTGATCCTTCTATTGATTCTTTATGGATTCTAAACACCTGAAGTGTCCCATCTTCGATGCAAAAAACTATAGCTTGTGGAAGAACATGATGACCCACTACGTCAAAGGATGTGATTAATTCAAACTGGACCAAAGAAGATCTTGGTCGCCGCTGCAAATGGAACCACATATGAGAAAATGGAAAGTGATTATGTGGAAGCAGATTACAAGATTGCTGAGAAAAATTCAAAAGCTATGAGTCTACTTCAAAACGGTATGATTACTTCTGAATTTGATTGCTTCTCTTCTTGTAATTCAGCTAAAGAAATATGGGATGGCCTAAAACTTGCCTACGAAGGTACTTCCGTAGTCAAGAAACATCGCATAGACTTGCTTATTCAACGATATGAACTTTTCACTATGGAAAAGAATGAATCGATTGATAGCATGTCTGCACGATTTTCTTGCATATTAAATGAACTACGGAACCTTGGTAGGAAGTATGATTCTGAGGACATAGTGAGAAAAGTCCTTAGAAGCCTTACCAAAAAGTGGCAACCAAAAGTCACTGCAATTGAAGAAGCTCGTGATCTCACGACCTTGACTTACCAAGAACTTATTGGATCTCTAATGGCTCATGAGATCATGCTAAATAAAGATGATGATGATCATCCTAAAGGCAAAAACGTTGCCTTACAAGCATCTACAAGCGAAGATTGCGAACCGGAACTGGAAGATGATACAATTTTATTCGCAAGACGCTTCAAAAAGGCAGTCTTCAAAGGAAGATTTAGAAAAGCAAATAACAAGACCTATGATAAGAAGAATAGTGATTCTAAACAAACCTTCTTCAAACGAGGATGCTTCAAATGTGGTGATCAAAGCCATATGATCAAGGACTGTCCAAGCTGGGACAAAATTAAAGACAAATCTAAAAGAGATAAAACCAAGACTGAATTCAAAAAGGTTATGCTCGCATCTTGCTGGGTAGATTTAGATTCCGAAGATGATGAAGACTCAGAGGAAGAAGAAGTTGTTAACCTGTGCCTAAGCAATATCAGTTTGGATCTAATCTCCGACGATCATAACTCATCACAATTTTGCCTCTACGGAGAATCTGATTCAGATGATGAAGACCAAGAGGTCAATTTTTTACAGCTTAAGAGTCAAGTTAAAAATTTATCTAAGTCTGCATTAATTAAATATTTTGAGCAAACCCTGGATCAATGTCATGAACAAAGTCTTGAAATAGACGAGTTGAAGGAACAGATCCTTGACATTGCAGAGGAAAATCAGCTTCTAAAGGCCAAAGCTAAGAAACTGAAATCCAAAGTTAACACTGACGCAAATGTTAAATTGGAGACAGTAATGTCAGAGAAGAAAATTCTTGAGTCTAAAGTTACAGCTAATGAAGCTGTAATCTCAAAATTAAAACTCAACATTAAAGAGCTTGAATCTAAGATTATAGCCAATGAAGCTATAACCTCAGATTTAAAAAGGGCCAACGAACTTCTAAAGAGCAAACCTACACCAGTCGTTGTAGATGAAACTCATCAAGAAGAAGTTGAAATTCTCGAGTAAAAAATCATGGATCTAGAATTTAACTTGACCAAAATTAAAAAAGAACATGCTCAAATCGTGTTCAATTTTAATAAAGATATTCAAGACTTGAAAGAATCTAACAATGTTGACCACACCTCCTGCATAAAAGAAATAGATTCCTTAAAAGACCTTCTTCATGCTCGAAAGGTTCACGGAAAATGGGAAGGAAGTACTAACCTACTAAACTTCCTAACCGAACAATCCGACAATAACATGAAGATGGGTCTAGGCCATTAGTGCTATGGCAGGAGGGACCACTCTAAATGTCAACAAAAACCTACTGACCGTGACTTTAGAAAAAGAAAGTATGCAGACTTGCCTGAATATTTAATTTGTACTTATTGTGGTCATATTGGACACCTGCGAGAAAATTGTGTAAAACACGCACTCGACTTCAAAACTGGAGTCAAATTTGTAAAATCTCTAGGTATACCAAATGACTCAATCTCCATCATAGATAGTGAGGAAAGTGATAATGACAACGTTGTTGGGGCTAGTGTCCTTGACAGTTAGTACAATGATTTACTAAATCTCTTAAAGGATCACAAGGGCATACTTCAATATTATTATCAGTTGATCCACGTTTATGAATAACGGTTGGCTTGCTAGATAAGTTTGACGTTATTGTCATACGGATGGCAGTGATCAACTGGTCCCTATACGTCACACCTATAGGACACGTTTGAGAGATGTGAAGGTATGAAAATACAGTCACATTAATGCCGGATACGACTAAACAGTTAGTTAGAGGTATTGACTATTAAATTAGTCAATGAGATGTTGAGATTATTATTTAATACGGATTAAATGATTTTAGCTAATACAGATTACATGATTAATTCGTATAATTAAATATAAACGGTTATATTTAATTAAATATTGATTTGGCTCATTATACAATATCGTATTTTATCAGACCATTATTAATATATCGACAGTATTAAATCTGATAACATGTGTGCGATTTATAATAAATTCCCGCGAATTATATTTTAGCAAAACGGGTCGATTCACACATTGGAATAAGGTAAGAGTGGAAAGCCCACTCTTACCCTAATGGGTCGGTCGGCCGAAACTAATACAAAGGGAGAAGACTTCTCCTTTTGTGAGGTTACTGCTTCTTTGACTGTTTTACTGATAAAAACAAATCTCAAAGAAAAACTAGGGTTTTTGGTGAACTGCCTCTTCCCAAAACTCAGATCTCACATCAAAACTCACAAAAGCTCTCCCCATATTGCAAGGCAATTGGAGAGTATTTCTAGCACACGCGGCATCATCTCAATCAAGTCTTGGGTGCAAGTTATAAGAGGGAATTTACTTTAATTCCTGTTCTTAGGCCTATTCAAGCAAGGACCCAAGGTTGTATTCCTTTTCATGTTTTTAATTATCTTATGACCATAATTCACAACTGTAAATTTCGTTATAATCCTTCATGTTTAGGGCGAATACATGTTATATTCCCCACAAGTGGTATCAGAGCCAAGGCCACGAAATTTTACTTTTGTGTTTTTCATAAGTTTTGTTTAAAAAATTTTGAAAATCATTTTCTGTCGCCGTGTGGGTCGATCGACCTCTTATTGCGGTCGGTCGACCACCTCCCGCGTAGGTTTTCTGTTTCGGCAGTTTATCTTTTGTGAGTAATCGATCTTGTTTTCGATTCCTGTTTACATATTGTTAATTAATTGATATTTTTAGCAATATGTGAATTTTGTTGTTGTTTACTTTTGATTTACACGTTTTAAATCAAAGATAAAAAGGTAAAAACTTGTTTTGATTTTAAATGTGCAGTGATTTGCGTTTTCAGAAACTCGTTTTTCCTGTTTGGTGGTCGGTCGACCTGGTTGATAGGTCGGTCGACCTATTGTGTTGTTACAGGAAGTTTTTGTGACTGGCAGATGGTCGGTCGACCCCATGTTGAGGTCAGTCAACCTCGTCCCTGTAACAGACGTTTTATTTTTCCGAAAATAACTTGTTTTATTTTCCCTTGGCCATAAGTAATATGCTATATACGGAAATAGTATATTAATTTTGTGAAACGGTTCACTCTCGCACGATACATGTTATTTTAAAACGGTTTAAAATAATGGATTATAAATTTATTAAAATTGAAGTGATTAAAACGGTATAATCACATGATTTTAATCTCATAAGGTGGTTTGGTAAAATTTGTTAATCATAATAACAGTATTATGTCATGAATGAATTTTATTTTTAGTTGATGCATTTTATTTACCGTCTTGTGAATGCTTTGAATGCTTTCAATAACGTATTTATTTTTTGCAAACGATTGTAACTTAGTGTGGCCTTAGAAGACTGTGTCACCGTAATGATGGGACACAGTCTTGTTTGTAATTTTGAGATCTTGAATCTCCGTTTGGAGTTTTTGCCATGTAATTACTTTTGTATTTAAATAAGAATGTAAATAGGTTTATATTTGTAATTTAAATTAGTAATTTTGTGAAGACCAAAGACGGAGACCGGATGCTCACTCCCGCTGCAAAGACCAAGATGGAACATCAAGACAAGCTTCTAGGGTCCAACAGTGGATTCCAAAGTTGTTTTTTATGTTTATTTTGGTAGGATAGGCCACACTAGGACTTTTATTTACGTTTATTGCATTTATTTTTATGCTTTCATCGATAATAGCTTGCATCATATTCCGCCTAAAACCAAACCACCTATAACATGCCTGAAAACATGACTCATGTAGAGGTCACGCGTTAGTTTTCTGTGACAATACAGATGTCACATGTCAAATGCAAAGCCATCACTTTATTTCATTCATTCACGTATATGCTAGATATTAGTTCACTTAAAATGGATAAATATAAGTTGATGGGGTCTTCCTCGTATAACAAAAAATTGAGACTAGTCTTTATAAATCAGACTCCCATGAATCCCTTCTTCGTCGGTAGGCATAATATGACCCCTTCTACGTCGGGTAAGTGGGAACAGATGATTTATTTTATCTCAACATTGTGGTCATTCGATACTATCTAGCGACTGTGATGGACTAATAGATAGGATTTAAGGAAATCTATCGACCAAGAGTTCCAACGGTGGAATTAGCCAAGCTGTGGGCTTATCAATATACGGAAATTGAGTTTTGGGATCATTTATATAATTCTTGAGGGAGATCAATTATATAAATGCATGAGTCTACGAGTTTAAATACAATTTAAAATAGACTTAAATCACAACGATGAGTTGCTTATATGGTTTTGTTTTTATCTTCTTTTCAGTGTAGAACACGATCAATTTAAACTGTTGTATAACTAATGGCTGGTGAAGACCCAATGCCAAGTGTCAAGCTAGCACGTGAATCATGGCTAAAAGCCTTCATAGACTCCATGAATCAGTCTACTAGACTGAGGAATGATGGGTCAAACTTCTCTGACTGGGAGGCAGCGTTACGGAATGCTGCCATTGCTGACGGAAAACATAAGTACCTAACTGAGCCAATTCCGGCACACCCAAGAACTGGAGCTAAAGCTAACGAAGTTCGCGCTCATAGCGACTTTGTCATGGAAGCGGGTGCGATAAAGAACGTACTCATCTATGCAATGGAATCCAATTTGCAAAGACGCTTCATCTCCCATGGTGCAAACAAGAATTTCACCACGCTCACTAACGAATTCTCGAAAGCTCCGAGAATCGTTTCTTATGAGCATACCTGTCGCTTCTTTGAGGCGAAACTCCAGAAGGGCCAAGCTGTTAGCCCACATATTCTCAACATGATTGAGAATATCGAGAAACTGGAGGCCCTAAACTGCAAGATCAGTGAGAACATAATCGTTGATTGAATGCTTCATTCGCTTCATGATGGGTTCGCCCTCTTTAGGGCAAACTATTACATGAACGACATAAAGAAGACTCCTCATGAGCTCCACTCCCCACTCGTACAGACCGAGAAGGATCTGAAATTAAGTGGGAGCGTGAAGCAGGATGTTCTCATGATCTCCAGTAAGGGTAAGGATAAGGGAAAAGCTAAAGCTCAGGGCGAGCTAGCGATAGGTAAGCCCAAGTTTAAGAAGTCAGGATTTACCAAGAGTGGGCCAGGTGAGTCAAGTAACTCACAGGGCAAGACAAAGAGTAAGGATACAAGCATGGAATGCCACCATTGCCACAAGACTGGGCATTGGAAGTGAACATGCCCCGTGTATCGTGAGGACATTAAGGCAGGTCGCGTTATTCCTGTTGGTATGTCTTCTTCTTCTTTTATTCACATGATTGAGATTAACCATGCAAGTTACGAAACTTGGGTACTAGATACTGGTTGTGGTTCTCATCTATGTAATCATGTGCAGGGCCTCAGAAACCAAGAACCCCTCATCAAGGGTGAGGTTGACCTGCGTGTCGAGAATGGAGCACGTGTTGCTGCAGTCTCGAGGGGAACATACGTGATCTAGCTTCCAAGTGGATTCGAGTTATCTTTATATAACTGTTATTATGTTCCTAGTTTGTCCAAAAACATTATTTCAGTTTCTGCACTTGACAAACTTGGTTTTTCATTTGTAATAGAGAATAATAGCTGTATCTTCTCGTTACACAATATGATTTATGGCAAGGCAGTTTCCATGAATGGAATTTATGTTTTAGATCAAACCACCGAAATATTACATGTGAATAACAAGAGGTTAAAGGTTGGTGACAAATATCAAACTTATCTATGGCATTGTCGTATGGGACATATAAATGAGAAACGCGTAAAACAGCTCATACAGAATGGAGCTATCTTGGCCTTTGATTCCGAATCATATGGCACGTGTAAATCATGTCTCATCGGAAAGATGACTCGTATTTCCTTCAAAGGTCTTGGAATGCGCGCTGCCGACCTATTAGGACTCATACATACGGATGTATGTGGCCCTATGTCGATCAACGCACGAGAAGGCTATATGTATTTCATCACTTTCACGGATGATTTGAGTAGATATGGCTATGTCTACTTAATGAAACATAAAAGTGAATCCTTTGACAAGTTCAAAGAATACCAGAATCGGGTACAGAACCAACTGGGCAGAAAGATTAAAGCACTTCGGTCTGATCGTGGTGGCGAATATCTTTCTCACGAGTTTGATCAACACCTTAAAGACTGTGGCATCGTTCTACAGTTGACTCCACCTAGAACACCACAATTAAATGGTGTGTCCGAACGGAGAAATCGAACTTTACTTGATATGGTTCGATCCATGATGAGTCACACCGTTGTGCCTGATTCATTATGGGGCTATGCTCTTTTGTCGGCCGCTCTAATTCTTAGCCGAAGTCCGTCTAAAGCTGTTGACAAGACTCCATACGAATTATGGAAGGGAACGGTCCCTAACTTGTCCTTTATTCGGGTTTGGGGCTGCGAGGCTTATGTCAAGTGGAGACACGAGGATAAGCTCGGCCCGCGATCGGTCAAGACATACTTTATAGGCTATCCAAAGGGAACTTTTGGTCATTACTTCTACTCACCAACCGAACAACGTGTTTTTGTTGCGGCTAGTGCGACGTTCTTAGAGAAAGAATTTCTCGAGAACAAGTCGAGTAATAGAACCTTCGATTTATCGGAGATTCAAGAACCAACTACCGAGCAACCATTGGAGGAAACAGTTCCTTCAACCGAGGCTGCGGTAGATATTCCTGAGGAACCTAGGAGGTCGGGAAGAGTCTCTATTCCTCCGGACAGATACATTGGTATGGTCGAGGAACATGACATAGATGACGTCTTACTCCTAGAGGGTAATGAACCCACAACCTATAAAGGTGCCATGACTCAAGCTATGGCTAGAAGCCATGCAATCCGAGATGGACTCCGTGTATGAGTACAACGTCTGGGATCTTGTGGACCTACCTGCAAAGGTACGCCCCCTTCAATGCAAATGGCTTTACAAGATAAAGCATGTCGTGGAAGGACAACAAGATATCCACAAGGCAAGACTAGTTGCTAAAGGTTTCACCCAAGTGTCAGGCTTGCACTACGATGAGATCTTTGCACCCGTAGTCATGTTACGTTCCATTCGGATTATCTTAGCGATCGCCGCATTTCATGATTATGAAATCTGGCAAATGGACGTTAAAACCGCCTTCTTAAACGGTTATTTGGAGGAAGAGTTGTACATGGTACCACCCGAGGGTTTTATTGATCCAGAACATCCTAAGAAGGTTTATAAGCTTAAGCGTTCCATCTATGGACTTAAGCAAGCATCACGGAGTTGGAATCATCGCTTCGACAAAGTGATAAAAGAGAATGGGTTCATTCGATCAGTCGAGGAACCATGTCTCTATATCAAGTCGAGTGGGAGCAAGATTGTCTTCCTAGTACTGTATGTCGATGACATACTCTTGATTGGGAATGACATACCTCTCCTTTCTTTGGTTAAAGCATGGTTGAAAAACCATTTCCAGATGAAAGATCTGGGAGAGGCACAAAGAATTTTGGGCATCCGTATCTACAGGGATAGATCACGACGGATGTTGTCTCTCAGTCAGGAGTCTTATATAGATAAGATCCAAGAAAGGGTTCCTTCCTATGACTACTGGGCTTTACTTGAGCAAAACTCAAGAAGCTAAGACATTGGAAGAGAAAGAGCGCATGAGTCGGATTCCTTATGCTTCGGCTATAGGATCGATCATGTATGCCATGATATGCACACGTCCAGACGTTGCATATGCATTGAGTATGACAAGTCGATTCCAAGCTCATCCAGGTGAACAACACTGGATGGCCGTGAAAAAAATTCTTAAGTACCTACGGAGGACTAAAGATTGGGGATTGACTTACGGAGGCGACTCGACACTCTGCGCCACGGGTTACGCAGATGCTAGCTTCCAAACGGATCGAGACGACTCGAAATCTCAGTCTGGATTCGTTTTTACTCTTAATGGCGCTGCTGTCAGCTGGAAAAGTTCTAAATAGAGTGTTACAGCAGATTCTACGACTGAGTCCGAGTACTATGCCGCTTCGGAAGCAGCTAAGGAAGCAATATGGATGCGTCAATTCTTACAAGGACTATCCGTAGTGCCTAGTTCGAATGACCCAATCACCGTTTATTGTGACAATAAAGGTGCCATCTTCCAAGCTAAGGAGCATAAGTCTAGCAGCAAAGCTAGACATGTACAACGGAAGGCTCATCTAATCAGAGATTACGTGGAGCAAAAGGAGATATTTATTGATAAGATAGCTACGGATGACAACATAGCTGATCCTCTCACAAAAGCATTACCACGTGATAAGCATGAAGGGCACATTCATTCCATGGGAATTAGATGTGTTCCTAAGTTGTAGTAGTCTTTTATGAATTCATGTAATAATTCATTTTCTCGTGTACTCTATTCAACCTCATTGTTATGATATATAATGTTTTGTTTTTCATGTGGAATTGTACGCCAATTTTGAACACCACAAAGTGAACTGATTAACATTACATCGTTTTAGTCCTTGATTGCCCACTTGAGCTGATAACTCAGGTAATCATTTTGTGACGTTGGTTGATGGTGGGTTCAACGAGCCATAAGTCAAACAGTTGACTGACCAATCACAAAGGCGAGTTATACGGATATCTCGTAGGACACCCCGTGATAACGTTATGGAGTCCTAAATGTTTTATAACATTGGGTGCCAGGTCGTGGATAGGACCTCCATAGTGTTCCTTAGAGTCGAGTCTTTGACTTTCAACTGTCTCTTGAGATCAAGGCAGATTTTGGGTAACTTTGGTTTCTTTCCCACGGTCTTCCGTAACAGGGGCCAAGAGGATTTTTTCTGGGTTATTTCATGCTGCGCTTACATCGGCAGGATTCGAGTTGAGGGAAATATCCAAACCCTTATCAGATTTTATCATTTCTCAGGGCCACTCGAGGAGTAGTAACTGAAATGCATGGCCATGCTCGAATACAGATTCGGTTTATCAGTTAAGTTGCTCTCTATTCGGGGAAACCACTCTTGATACAGATCGCTTGTGAGATACGACCTTTGCGAATGCGGATTTGCAAATTGTCTTACATTGAGTGGGAGAAATTTTAAAAGGATATGAGAATCGGTTATCGCACCTACACTTGTACGGACAAGTGGGAGTTTGTTGGAGCGTTGTGTCCTCCACATGTAGTGTGATAACGTCATTGCACATACCCTTGTACGGACAAGTGGGAGATTGTTGGGGCTGGTGTCCTTGACAGTTAGTACAATGACTTACTAAATCTCTTAAAGGATCACAAGGGCATACTTCAGTATTATTATCAGTTGATCCACGTTTATCAATAACGGTTGGCTTGCTAGATAAGTTTGACGTTATTGCCATACGGATGGCGGTGATCAACTGGTCCCTATACATCACACCTATAGGACACGTTTGAGAGATGTGAAGGTATGAAAATACAGTCACATTAATGCCGGATACGACTAAACAGTTAGTCAGAGGTATTGACTATTAAATTAGTCAATGAGATGTTGAGATTATTATTTAATACGGATTAAATGATTTTAGCTAATACGGATTACATGATTAATTCGTATAATTAAATATAAACGGTTATATTTAATTAAATATTGATTTGGCTCATTATACAATATCGTATTTTATCATACCATTATTAATATATCGATAGTATTAATATCTGATAACATGTGTGCGATTTATAATAAATACCCGCGAATTATATTTTAGCAAAACGGGTATGGGTCGGTAGGCCGAAACTAATACAAAAGGAGAAGACTTCTCCTTTTGTGAGGTTACTGCTTCTTTGACTGTTTTACTCATAAAAACAAATCTCAAAGAAAAACTAGGGTTTTTGGTGAACTGCCTCTTCCCAAAACTCAGATCTCACATCAAAACTCACAAAAGCTCTCCCCATATTGCAAGGCAATTAGAGAGTATTTCTAGCACACGCGGCATCATCTCAATCAAGTCTTGGGTGCAAGTTATAGGAGGGAATTTACTTTAATTCATGTTCTTAGGCTTATTCAAGCAAGGACCCAAGGTTGTATTCCTTTTCATGTTTTTAATTATCTTATGACCATAATTCACAACTGTAAATTTCGTTATAATCCTTCATGTTTAGGGCGAATACATGTTATATTCCCCACAAACGTTGAGAAAAGAAATAATGACCATAAATGGTTCTATGACATATCTTTCGATTACGCAGAAAAGAAAAATAGAACCACCCAAATTCCTAAAACTACAACCCATAAGAAACAAAACCCAAGGACTTACACTAGATCGACAAAATCTAACTATCACAGATCCAAGAGACTTTTAGTGAGACAAGTCTGGGTTAAGAAAGAAGTTGTTTTTATTGTCACTAACTCTAAAGGACCCAAGTATGCTTGGGTACCTAAAACCTGTCTCTAAATTGTATTGTGCAGATAATCGCTAAAGAGAATAACCTATGGTACCTCGACAGTGGATGCTCCCGACACATGACAGGCGACGCCAGCCTATTCACAACCTTGAAACCATTTGACGGAGGAAAGGTCACCTTCGGTGACAACAAAAAGGGACAGGTAATAGGTGTCGGTAAGATAGACATCTCATCATCTCATACTATTAGCGATGTATATCTGGTAAGTGGCCTCAAGCATAACTTAATTAGTATATCCCAGTTATGCGACAAAGGAAACAAAGTCGTCTTTCATGCAGATATCTGTCGTATAATTATGGAAGGTACAAGTAAGGTAATACTTGAAGGTCATAGGAAGAAATATGTTTATATGATTGATTTAAACGTTGTGCCTACTGACTCTCTCTCATGTATGAAAGTTACGTTAGATGATTCATGTCTCTGGCATGAGAGATTTGGTCATATTAGTTCTCCTATTCTTCGCAAATTGAAGAGATGGGACTTGGTCGAAGGTCTTCCCAAGATCAAGTTTGATCAAGAAAAGATGTGCGATACATGTGCACAATGCAAACACGTCAGATCATCCTTCAAACCAAAAAGAATAGTAAGTACTAACCAAGCTCTTGAACTAGTACATATGGATCTCTGTGGCCCTATGAAGGTAAGAAGCAGAGGCGGTTCCATGTACGTTTTCGTTCTAGTTGATGATTATTCTAGATTTGTTTGGCCAATCTTTCTGCATTCTAAAGATGAAACATTTGATGAATTTGTTAGTCTCATGAAACTTGTCCAAAACAATTTAAAATCTAACCTATTAACTATTCGAACTGACCATGGAACTGAATTTGACAACCATGCTTTTATTGAGTTATGTAAAAACAACGGTGTTGGACATAACTTCTCCGCACCTAGAACACCACAACAAAACGGAGGAGTAGAACGCATGAACAGAATCCTAGAAGATATGGCTAGAACAATGCTTCTTTGTAGTGGCCTACCTTGAAACTTTTGGGCTGAGGCTATAAGTACAGCTTGCTATATTCATAATCGTGCTATGTTTAGACCTATCCTCAAAAAGACACCTTATGAA
Organism: Silene conica; assembly: GCA_029255685.2. Taxonomy (NCBI): domain Eukaryota; kingdom Viridiplantae; phylum Streptophyta; class Magnoliopsida; order Caryophyllales; family Caryophyllaceae; genus Silene; species Silene conica. The sequence continues at coordinate 9,508,934 of CM055311.2, read as the reverse complement.
CTTTTACGTGGTCGTAAACCTAATATATCACATCTAAGATGTTTTGGGAGTAAATGCTTCGTTCATAACAATGATAAAAATCGTTTAAGCAAATTTGACCCTAGAAGTGATGAGGCGATTTTTATAGGATATTCTGATCATAGTAAAGCCTATAAAGTTTTTAATAAACGTACCTTGTGCATAGAAGAGAGTATACATGTTATCTTTGATGAGAATAATGCCTTCGACAAGCCTTTACAGGACGAGGAGGAAAACCTAGACGAACTAGACTTTCGTTTGTCAAGGGAAGATCCTCCAGAGATAGAAAATGATGATGAAGGCGAAATTCAAGGAATCAACGATGAACTTAACTTGGGATAAAACGGTACGAGAACTGAAAACACAGTTGATGATACTGTTAACCAGTCTCAAACCAATGACTTGGAATCCAGAGTTGTAGCTAATGAAGCTACAGCTTTGAATCAAAACCAAAGGGAAGAGGTCATAGTTATACCTGACTCTCCTATAAACCCTGGTTTGAATTCAGGGGGAACAAGTCAAAATCCCGAGTCAAGTAGTAGTAATGAAAACAATCAATCAAGATACTGGAGATATAAAGGCTATCACCCTCTAGACAACATCATAGGAAGCCTTACAGAAGGAGTTCAAACTCGAAGAAGCTTAAACAACTTCTGCTCATTCTACTCCTTCCTCTCCACAATTGAACCTACCAACATAAAGGAAGCTCTTGCAGAACCTGACTGGATAGTCGCCATGCAAGAAGAACTACAATAATTCGAAAGGAATAAAGTATGGCATCTCGTTCCTCGTCCAAAAGATAGATCGGTTATTGGAACGAGATGGGTATTCAGAAATAAACTGGATGACTCTGGAGTCATCGTACGTAACAAAGCAAGACTGGTCGTTCAAGGATACAATCAACAAGAAGGGATCGATTATGACGAAACCTTCGCTCCAGTTGCTCGCCTTGAGGCGATTCGCTTGCTCATAGCATTTGCTGCACATAAAGGAATGAAACTATTTCAGATGGACGCCAAGACTACATTTCTTAATGGATATCTTCAGGAGGAAGTCTATGTCGATCAACCTCCTGGATTTCCAGACAGCAAACTCAAGGATCATGTATTCAGATTGGACAAAGCTCTTTACGGGCTGAAACAAGCCCCTCGAGCATGGTACGACGGACTATCAAAGTTTCTATTGGAAAGCGGATTCAAGAGAGGATCAGTGGACAAAACACTATTTCTGAAGAGTGAAAATTCTGATCTTTTAGTAGTCCAGATCTACGTTGACGATATTATATTTGGCTCAACCAACAAAAAGTCGTGCCAATACTTCTCAGAGTTGATGACATCTGAGTTCGAGATGAGTATGATGGGAGAATTAAAATTCTTCCTTGGACTTCAAATCCAACAAACGAATGAGGGGATCAAAGTGCATCAACAAAAATACGTCAAGGAATTAATAAAGAAATTCGGAATGGAATCCTCTCATCCCATGCCTACTCCAATGGTAACAGATAAAAAGCTCACCAAAGACGAAGATGGTAAGTCAGTAGATGAAACCACTTATAGAGGTATGATCGTCTCACTTCTTTATCTTACTGTAAGTCGTCCAGATATAATGTTTAGTGTATGCGTCTGTTCTCGGTTCCAATCTGCACCAAAAGAATCGCATATGATTGCGGTTAAGAGAATTCTAAGATACCTAATCGGAACATCAAAATTATACCTATTGTATCCTATGGACTGTAACTTTAACCTACTAGGATATTCAGATGCGGATTATGCAGGTTGTTCTTTAGACAGGAAAAGTACTTCTGGACTTGCGACCTTCGTTGGACCACGTATTATATCATGGGCATCCAAGAAACAAAATTATGTCGCTTTGTCAACCGCAGAAGCAGAATATATTGCAGTCGTACTGGTATGTTCCCAACTCCTATGGTTAAAACAACAATTACTTGATTATGGTGTTGACGTGGGATGTGTACCTATATTATGTGATAATACGAGTGCTATAATAATATCTAAGAACCCGACTCATCACTCGAGAACAAAGCACATAGAAATTAGACATCACTTCTTACGTGACCATGTAGAAAAGAAAAACATTAAATTGGAATTTTGTAGTACGGAAAAACAATGAGCGGATATTTTTACTAAACCTTTGGCTAGGGAACGATTTGAGACTTTGCGATTGGAAATTGGTTTAATCGGTGGCACCTAATTAATCTTAAGAGCTAAAAATAACCCAATGACTGACTATGAAAAGGACAGAATTATATGACTGTGTCCGTATATTCCGCTGCATGCCTTTGTGTGTTATTTTTTATTAAATGCTCGAATTTCGATTATATTATGCTATATGTTATACGAACGAACACAACCAATATCTCGATCAAAACCATAATATTCAAATATTAACAAATCCATGCCTAATATTATTAAATGCTAATACTATAATTATATAATTACGTACCTCAAGTACGTACCTTATTATAAACGTGTGTCAAATATTTACGTAACCAACCAAATCGTAACATATATTTACGTTTTACCTAAAATTAATTATCTACCTAACCTATCACTACCTACCCCACGTGTAACTACCCCCACTTTCACCACTCTCACACTCAATCCCCTTTCCCATAACCGTCCCCTCCTACTCTAACTTCACCTCATCCCTACCAAAACTCATAAACCTCAAAACTATAACCCCAAGAAATTCAATTAAGTTTTTATATCATAACACCCACCATAATTTCCGATCAAAAATTCATCCAAGGATGCCTCCTATTTCCGCTCGTCGCTCCTCTCGCCACAAACCTCCATCTCCGACACCAACGCCCTCACCACCACCGTCACCGGAACCAATCACCGTCACTGTTCCGAAGTCTGAAGCTAGCAAAAGACGAAAGTTGGAAAAAGGGAAATCCGTAATGGAAGAGGAATTTTCCGATCATATACCTCGACCCCTGTTTCGCGACATCTCCGGCGAAGCTAAAGAAGGGCTGGAAAAAGTAAGGATGACTAAACATGAAGGTATGTTAATCGAACGCTTGCTTCCTTATTCCGTGCATGCGGGTCGGTTTTATCCTACTTAATGGGTGGATGGGTCTCGTTCTTTGAGTTTTTTCAAAGATTTCTTGCTTTTTCAAGATTGGATTTATATTAGTAATTTTTCCGGGTTGGGTTTTCCGATTGAAATCGTTCAATTCTTTGCGTCTGTGAAATTAGTTGAGAATGGGGTAAAGGCGGTTGTTAATGGCAAAGATGTTGGTATCACGGTTGAGAATGTGTGTCGGGTGTTTAGGTTGAAGAACGAAGGACTCGTTCTTGACCCGAGTATGGAGTGGGCTAATGTCTCTAAAACTGAAAAGATGGAAATTAAAAAGTATTTCGATGATGATGCGACGGAGGTGAGTCCACTATTAAGAAGTTCGTTTAATCCTAAATTGAAGTTTCTCGTTAATTTCTTGTGGAACTCGGTTTTACCGCGAAGAGGTGGTCGTAACAAATTGAGTTGTTGTGAGGCTATTGTACTCTATAATGGGATGATCGGTGTTAAAAATAAATTTAGCGCCCCTGTATTGCGCGAAAATTGATCAAATTTCGAAAATCTTGGTCAAAGAGCGGTTTAGCACTACTCTTGATATCTCGTATGGGATGTGGGTTTCCGAGTTATTGTTTGATGCAGGGGTGGTAGACGTGAGCAGTTATGGGGTTGTCCCTCGAGACCGTATGAACGATAAGCTAATGAAGCTCATGGGTATTCTTGGAAAGAATGGTGAATTGTTGTTTGGGCGTGAGAGTGGAGAAGAAACAAAGGTGAACGGAAGTTTAGATGTTTTAGAAAGAAAGATGGATCAGTTGGTTTCGGCTATTTCTGGGTTGAAGGGTGCGAAAACCGAGGGTGGAAACGGGTCAGGCATGAATGATGAGTTGCGCAAATGGATGAAAAAGAACGATGTGCGTCTCGCACACATTACCCGTGAGTTGAAGGACGTGAAGGAGGAGGTTATCGGTATTAGTGATCGTCACCGATTCTTAACTACTCAAGGTGGAGCCTTGGTTCGTGACAATCGTGGGTTGCGTGAGGACGGAGCTCAATGCTTAGCCGCGGTGAAGGCACTCTCCCTCAAGATCCTTAATTTTGAGCGCGCGGTGGATGCTCAAGGGCGTAATATTGGGAGTTGCCTTGATCGTTTGGATACATTAGAGTATCGTACCCGCCCCGAGTTCGTCAATCCGCACATTATCCGACAACCAGAATAAGATTCGTTCATGTTTTTGTGTTTTTAACGTGTGTTTTGCAGATTGGGCTTGGAGCAAGCACGTGATTGGTTTTGGGCCGTAGTCGTGGAGTCGGTTTCCACAAGCCCCCTTGCCCTTATCTTTTAATGCTCTTTTGCCTAAAACTTTAAACTTTGTGGCCCAATTTTCTCATTACCTCATTCGTCCCATTGGCATGTAGTTTTTTATTCTGGATCGCTTTAAACAATTCGGCCCCTCAAGGCTATGCTACCTACAACATTCAGCCCATTAGGCCATGATCCTAAACATTCGGCCCATGTGGCTTATTTTGTGTATATTCGGCCCATAGGGTTTTTAGTACTTGGTTGTGTGTCGATTTCCCGTTCGTATTTCGTGTTTGCTTGATATTAGTCGTGTTTGTGTGTTTGATTTAGAATCGCATGCTTAGGTTTGTTTCGTATTATATCATTCTAGACGTTTTATGTCTTTGTTTCCGTCTTTTCAATGATGTCAAGAGGGGGAAAAGAATGCGACCTAGATACGAATTTGTCTAAGATTGCTCCTTGTCGTAACGTATTGTCGCTCATAGCTCTTTAAGTAATTGGTTTAATCTAAAAATAGAAACCCTAGGTTGATCTATATTATGAAGGACCAATATTATGTTGAGGGGGAACGTTACAACATGACACTTAGACACGATTCTAGATAAGACTTGCTATCATTAAAAAGGGGGAATTTGTTGAGTAATATATTTTATATATTGCTTTATGTTTTAATAATGATAAGTCTAGATAATTATGTTTTATATACATATGCGTGTAATCGTGCGTTTAAGTGTACAGTTAATTATAGAGCGAAGATCATAGTTTAGCAAAGTATAGATTCAATCGTGGATTGAAGAAAGATCAAGCTCGTGTCAAGTCTTTTTGAAGATTTACAAGAATAAAGTCTTATTGCGAAATCAAATAGCTCCTAAAGTTATAGGTCGTATCCATAACTATTGAAGAAATGAGATTTGCGTGAAATAAATAAAAGCGTTAAAATATATGCGTATTATTGTTATATTGTCATATATTAATTTAGTAATCTTAAAACGGTTTTTAGAATAAAAATATTCTTTGGTTAACAAGGATTAAAATAATTATCCTATGAGATAATTATTTATTCTAATATACTAAGAATGTTATTCTAATCGTTATTGTCAAAATCTAAACTCCTAGGGAAACGTGCTTCGAGAAATATGTCTCGAAAAACGTGTCCTATGAAACGTGCACCTCGGGAACCGTGCACCTCGGGAAACGTGTACATCGTTTTCCTTGCGGTTAAAGTAACACTTTTTTTAATTGTCTTGTGGTTAATTAAATAAATATTATGTGTTTATTTAATTTACCTTAAGTCAAACTAGGATTTGGTAATTTATTATATCTTGACAAGAATTAGGAATTGATTTAAAGTAGGATATTATAATTTATGGTATAAGTTGTTTCCTAAATCAAATAGGTTTTGGTAATACAATCTTATGTCTTAATTTATTATTATCTTATAAAGTCTTTCCTAATTCAAATAATATTAGTTTTAGAATATTACCTAAAAATAAGAACTCTAGATGAAGTAATATTCCTAAATTATCTAGGATTCAACCTAGATCTAAATTACTATATAAGGGACACTATATCACACGTTGAAAGCTAACAAAAAGAATTCACGCATACACGCTTTCCTAGAAACGAACGATACCTCACGTACGTCTCGTTTTCCGTGCCAATCATTGTCAGATCTCGTATTAAAGACTACAAGCTTTGAAGATTACTCTCATACGTTCAAGATCGTTGAACACAAGAGTTCATTGAAGATTTATCTTATATCAATTAAGATAGTTCGAGTATTTAGCGGGACTCATTGTAAGTTAAGTATTTCACGGTACTTGACATAGCTAGGTATTTAACGGTATCTAGTTTGAGTTACAACTAATATCAAAGTTGTACGAGTAGGGTTGATAAAATTGTAATCCGGAGAAGGTACTAATTTTATTAATCGAGAATAGTGGACGTAGGTTTCGATTTGTGAAACTGAACCACTTCAAAAGATCGTGTCTCCTTTTACTTTGTCGTCCTTACTCGTTACTTGCTACTATCACGCTCGATTAATTATAATTTGGACTATTGTAAGACAATCAATGTTAAGCATCTTCCCCATACATTGATTATTAGTATAAGCCAACTAATTACAATGCTATTAATTATAGCAGTTGTTGTTTTTCGATAAAGAATATAAAAAAAATAAGAATATCAATGTACGTAGTTGACATCTTATTGTATTTCGGAGCAGTAGAGAAAACTAGAAATGTACCAATGAGATGCTTCTCAGACTAATTATTATTATATTATTATATATAAAAAAAAAGAATGTACAAATGTTGACGGAACGCAATAATATTTCAGCATTTGCATTTTGAAGCTTTCTCATTTACTTTAGCCTTCTTAGTATTAAAACACTCAATAAGATTAAAGGGCAAAATTTAATTAAATAATTAAACTAAACCCAATAAATAAAAAATCGTCTTAATTATACTGCTCAATTTAATATTGTTATATCAATTAGCAGTAATTAATTTTTCGATTACTGTTAAACTTCTTAATCCTCTATTTATTCAACAAATCTCCCAATCACATCTCCATTCACCTTTACCAATTGCCAATCAATGATCTTCAAAAAACCCATTCCTTTTCAAGGTTGCTTGAGAATTTCAGTAGACAAAATCATTTTTTTCTTCTCAACTCTCACCTCAATAAATCCGGTAAAAACGGTTGCAATATCATCAGTTTTTCATTCAAAATTTACTGAGCTCTGAAATTTCAACTTGAAACCTCTAAAATCTCAAATATTTGATTTTCAGTTTCTTCCATGAAATGCACCATTGCCCAGTGCCCACTATCAACTAACTCACTTTTGTAAGAAAGCTCATCTACTAAGGCTTTACAGGGATATACTTTGTTAGAGCTGGTAATGTATGAGTTTTTTCGCATATTTTTGCCAGCTTTAAGTATTGGAATCAACGTTGTCACACTATGTAATGGTTTTAAGAGGACATATAAGTAGCTGATTGTGGTTAGGGTGTTGCCGTTAATATGATGCTGATATTCCTCATTTTACTACTTTACAGAGAACAAGGACTACAAATGGTAGACTCAAATTTTTATGTCGGTGTTGGTAATGATGAAGTACCAGAGAATGATACTGGGGAAAATCTCTGGTCGGAAAAGCTTGAATCTTATTTTATATATTTGATGGTTGTGAAAATATCGAAGGGTGTCATGTAAGCAATTACCTTTGCAAATGCAGCTTGGCAAAGTATGACAGATGCTCTAAGGAAGATGACTGGAAAGGAGTACTCTTTTAACCAGTTGAAAAATAAATATCATAATCTGAGAGTTCGCTTGAGTGATTTTAATTCACTTTTGTTGGAGAAAGAAGTTCAATTCAATCTGGTAACAAAAGAAGTTATTGCATCGGATCATGTATGGAGGAGGTTGTACTCGATCAATGAGTAAATTTATTCTTCACAAGCTACGTACTTACAAATCTGATGTGCTGCCACGAAACAAATAAGTTCTTATCATAATTTTCTATTCAGAGTCCCCCCTCCTCTCTCTCTCTCTCTCTCTCTCTCTCTCTCTCTCTCTCTCTAACCATTTTTTTTATATAGGAAGAGTTTCATTCTTTTAAATCAAGGGTTAGACCATTAGTGGTGGCTAAACATGTAAAAGCCTTAATTGACATCTTTTTAGCAAAGTCTACATTAATACTGTATTATATTGTTATACTAAATACTACTATTTAAACTTTATCAGTGTAGCAAGAAGAAGAGTCCTAGACCGGTGACAGCAACCCAAATATCACTCCTCTAAAAAGAAAAACTCAGACGATGAGCGTTAGTAAGCTGATGCGAGCTTTGCAACAAAGCTGAATGCCATTGTCGAGAAGGAAAATGATGTCGTTTCAACTATTTCAATGTTATGAAGTAGTAAAAGAAACCTCAATAAAAAAAAACTGGAAAAACCCTAGCGCTCTCTCCCATGGCAACTTGAAGGTAATTTCCGGCGGCTGTAGTAGAAAATCCTGTGCACTTTGTGTGGGGAATAAAGCATGTATTCACCCTAAACTTGCAGGATTATAATGAAAAATACAGTTGTGTTTATAGTCATAAGATTAAAAGGATAAGAAAAGAAGTACAACCTTTAGTCCTTGTGCGAAAGGCCTAAGAACAGGAATTAACACAAATTCCCTCCTATAACTTGCACCCAAGACTTAGAATGAGACGTGGCCGCGTGTGCTAGAAATCCTCTCCAACTGCCTTGCAATATTGGGAGAGCTATTTAGGTTTTAGATGTGAGATCTGAGGTTTTGGGAGAAGAAAGCTCTCAAAACCCTAATTTTTCCTTGAGAATTATTTAGTCAGTGCAACAACAGTGTTTGACATAAGGAGAAGTCTCCTCCTTATATACTACACTAGGCCGAAATATTTGAATAGGGTGAGGGTGGGCTTTCCACTCTTACCTTATTCTAATTCATGATTCGACCCATTTAGCTATAAGTTATTCGCGGGATTTTAATTATAAATCGTAACATGTTATCAGATATCAATACAGTCGATATATTAATAATGGTCTGACAAAATACGATATTGTATAATTACCCAAATTAATATAACTGTTTATATTAATTCGCGAATACAATATTTAATTAAATATATAACCGTTTATATTTAATTTACGAATTAAACATGTAATCCGTATTAGCTAAAACTATTTAATCCGTATTAAATAATAATCTCAACATCTTATTGACTAATTTAATAGTCAATACCTCTGACTAACTGTTTAGTCATATCCGGCATAAATGTGATTGTATTTTCATGCCTTCACATCTCTCAAACGTGTCCTATAGGTGTGACGTATAGGGACCAGTTGATCACCGCCATCCGTATGACAATAACGTCAAACTTATCTAGCAAGCCAACCGTTATTGATAAACGTGGATCAACTGGTAATAATACAAAAGTATGCCCTTGTGATCCTTAAAGAGATTTAATAAGTCATTGTACTTAATTGTCAAGGACACCAGCCCCAACAATCTCCCACTTGTCCGTACAAGGGTATGTGCAATGACGTTATCACACTACATGTGGAGGACACAAGCTCCAACAAACTCCCACTTGTCCGTACAAGTGTAGGTGCGATAACCGAATCTCATATCCTTTTAAAATTTCTCCCACTCAATGTAAGACAATTTGCAAATCCGCATTCGCAAAGGTTGTATCTCACAAGCGATCTGTATCAAGAGTGGTTTCCCCGACTAGAGAGTAACTTAACTGATAAAACGAATCTGTATTCGAGCATGGCCATGCATTTCAGTTACTACTCCTCGAGTGGCCCTGAGAAATGATAAAATCCTGATAAGGGTTTGAATATTTCCTTCAACTCGAATCCTGCCGATATCGCGCAGCATGAAATAACCCAGAAAAAATCCTCTTGGCCCCTGTTACGGTGACCGTGGGAAAGAAACCAAAGTTACCCAAAATCTGCCTTAATCTCAAGAGACAGTTGAAAGTCAAAAGACTCGACTCTAAGGAACACTATGGAGGTCCTATCCACGACCCGGCACCCAATGTTATAAAACATTTAGGACTCCATAACGTTGTCACGGGGTGTCCTACGAGATATCCGTATAACTCGCCTTTGTGATTGGTCAGTCAGCCGCGTGACTTATGGCTCGTTGAACCCACCATCAACCAACGTCACAAAATGATTACCTGAGTTATCAGCTCAAGTGGGTAATCAAGGACCAAAACGATGTAATGTGAATCAGTTCACTTTGTGGTGTTCAAAATTGGCGTACAATTCCACATGAGAAACAAAACATTTTATATCATAACAATAAGGTTGAATAGAGTACACGAGAAAATGAATTATTACATGAATTCATAAAAGAGTACTACAACTTAGGAACACATCTAATTCCCATGGAATGAATGTGCCCTTCATGCTTATCACGTGGTAATGCTTTAGTGAGAGGATTAGCTATGTTGTCATCCGTAGCGATCTTATCAATGAATATCTTCTTTTACGCGGACTCAGTCGTAGAATCTGCTGTAACACTCTGTTTAGAACTTTTCCAGCTGACAGCGGCGCCATTAAGAGTAAAAACGAATCCAGACTGAGATTTCGAGTCATCTCGATCCGTTTGGAAGCTAGCATCTGCGTAACCCGTGGCGCAGAGCGTCGAGTCGCCTCCGTAAGTCAATCCCCAATCTTTAGTCCTCCGTAGGTACTTAAGAATGTTTTTCACAGCCATCCAGTGTTGTTCACCTGGATGAGCTTGGAATCGACTTGTCATACTCAATGCATATGCAACGTCAGGACGTGTGCATATCATGGCATACATGATCGATCCTATTGCCGAGGCATAAGGAATCCGACTCATGCGCTCTTTCTCTTCCAATGACTAAGCTTCTTGAGTCTTGCTCAAGTGAAGCCCAGGAGTCATAGGAAGGAACCCTTTCTTGGAGTTCGTCATGCTGAATCTCTCTAGAATCTTATCTATATAAGACTCCTGACTGAGAGATAACATCCGTCGTGATCTATCCCTGTAGATACGGATGCCCAAAATTCTTTGTGCCTCTCCCAGATCTTTCATCTGGAAATGGTTTTTCAACCATGCTTTAACCGAAGATAAGAGAGGTATGTCATTCCCAATCAAGAGTATGTCGTCGACGTACAGTACTAGGAATACAATCTTGCTCCCACTCGACTTGATATAGAGACATGGTTCCTCGACTGATCGAATGAATCCATTCTCTTTTATCACTTGGTCGAAGCGATGATTCCAACTCCGCGATGCTTGCTTAAGTCCATAGATGGAACGCTTAAGCTTGCAAACCTTCTTAGGATGTTCTGGATCAATAAAACCCTCGGGTTGTACCATGTACAACTCTTCCTCAAAATAACCGTTTAAGAAGGCGGTTTTAACGTCCATTTGCCATATTTCATAGTCATGAAATGCGGCTATCGCTAAGATAATCCGAATGGAACGTAGCATGACTACGGGTGCAAAGATCTCATCGTAGTGCAAGCCTGACACTTGGGTGAAACCTTTAACAACTAGTCTTGCCTTATGGATATCTTGTTTACCTTCCACGGCATGCTTTATTTTGTAAAGCCATTTGCATTGAAGGGGACGTACCTTTGCAGGTAGGTCCACAAGATCCCACACGTTGTTCTCATACATGGAGTCCATCTCGGATTGCATGGCTTCTAGCCATAGCTTTGAGTCATAACTGGTCATGGCACCTTTATAGGTTGAGGGTTCATTACCCTCTAGGAGTAAGACGTCATCCATATCATGTTCCTCAACCATACCAATGTATCTGTCCGGAGGAATGGAGACTCTTCCCGACCTCCTAGGTTCCTCAGGAATATCTACCGCAGCCTCGGTTGAAGGAACTGTTTCCTCCAATGGTTGCTCGGTAGTTGGTTCTTGAACCTCCGATAAATCGAAGGTTCTATTACTCGACTTGTTCTCGAGAAATTCTTTCTCTAAGAACGTCGCACTGGCCGCAACAAAAACACGTTGTTCGGTTGGCGAGTAGAAGTAATGACCAAAAGTTCCCTTTGGATAGCCTATAAAGTATGTCTTGACCGATCGCGGGCCGAGCTTATCCTCGTGTCTCCACTTGACATAAGCCTCGCAGCCCCAAACCCGAATAAAGGACAAGTTGGGGACCGTTCCCTTCCATAATTCGTATGGAGACTTGTCAACAGCTTTAGACGGACTTCGGTTAAGAATTAGAGCGGCCGACAAAAGAGCATAGCCCCACAATGAATCAGGCACAACTGTGTGACTCATCATGGATCGAACCATCAAGTAGAGTTCGATTTCTCCGTTCGGACACACCATTTAATTGTGGTGTTCCAGGTGGAGTCAACTGTAGCACGATGCCACAGTCTTTAAGGTGTTGATCAAACTCGTGTGAAAGATACTCACCACCACGATCCGAACGTAGTGCTTTAATCTTTCTACCCAGCTGGTTCTGTACCCGATTCTGGTATTCTTTGAACTTGTCAAAGGATTCACTTTTATGTTTCATCAAGTAGACATAGCCATATCTACTCAAATCATCCGTGAAAGTGATGAAATACCTATAGCCTTCTCGTGCGTTGATCGACATAGGGTCACATACGTCGGTATGTATGAGTCCTAATAGGTCGGCAGCGCGCATTCCAACACCTTTGAAGGAAATACGAGTCATTTTGCCGATGAGACATGATTCACACGTGCCATATGATTCGAAATCAAAGGGCGAGATAGCTCCGTTCTGTATGAGCTGTTTTACGCGTTTCTCATTTATGTGTCCCATACGACAATGCCATAAGTAAGTTTGATCTTTGTCACCTACCTTTAATCTTTTATTATTCACATGTAATATCTCGGTGGTTTGATCTAAAACATAAATTCCATTCATGGAAACTGCCTTGCCATAAATCATATTGTGTAAGGAGAAAATACAGCTATTATTCTCTATTACAAATGAAAAGCCGAGTTTGTCAAGCGCAGAAACTGAAATAATGTTTTTGGACAAACTAGGAACATAATAACAGTTATATAAAAATAACTCGAATCCACTTGGAAGCTGGATCACGTATGTTCCCTTCGAGACTGCAGCCACACGTGCTCCATTCCCGACACGCAGGTCCACCTCACCCTTGATTAGGGGTTCTTGGTTTCGGAGGCCCTGCACATGATTACATAGATGAGAAACACAACCAGTATCTAGTACCCAAGTTCCGCAACTTGCGTGGTTAATCTCAATCATGTGAATAAAAGATGAAGAAGACATACCAACAGGAGTAACACGGCCTGCCTTAATGTCCTCGCGATACACGGGGCATGAGCGCCTCCAATGCCCAGTCTTGTGGCAATGGTGACATTCCATGCTAGTATCCTTGCTCTTAGTCTTGCCCTGTGAGTTGCTCGACTCACCTGGCCCACTCTTAGTAAATCCTGGTTTCTTGAACCTGGGCTTACCTACTGCTAGGTCGCCCTGAGCTTTAGCCTTATCTTTACCCTTTCCCTTACTGGAGATCATGAGAACATCCTGCTTCATGCTCCCACTTAATTTCAGATCCTTCTCAGTCTGTACGAGAAGGGAGTGGAGCTCATGAGGAGTCTTCTTCATGTCGTTCATGTAGTAGTTGGCCCTAAAGAGGGCGAACCCATCATGAAGCGAATGAAGCATACGATCAACGATTATGTTCTCACTGATCTTGCAGTTCAGGGTCTCCAGTTTCTCGATATTCTCAATCATGTTGAGAATATGTGGGCTAACAGCTTGGCCCTTCTGGAGTTTCGCCTCAAAGAAGCGACAGGTATGCTCATAAGAAACGATTCTCGGAGCCTTGGAGAATTCGTTAGAGAGCGTGGTGAAAATCTTGTTTGCACCATGGGATATGAAGCGTCTTTGCAAATTTGATTCCATTGCATAGATGAGTACGTTCTTTATCGCACCCGCTTCCATAACGAAATCGCTATGGGCGCGAATTTCGTTGGCTCTAGCTCCAGTTCCTGGGTGTGCCGGAATGGGCTCAGTTAAATACTTAAGCTTTCCGTCAGCAATGGCAGCATTCCGTAGTGCTGCCTCCCAGTCAGAGAAGTTTGACCCATCATTCCTCAGTCTAGTTGACTGATTCATGGAGTCCATGAAGGCCTTTAGCCAGGATTCACGTGCTAGCTTGGCACTTGGCATTGGGTCTTCACCAGCCATTTTAGATATACAGCAGTTTTAATGAACGTGTTCTACACTGGAAAAAGAAGATAAAACAAAACCATATAAGCAACTTATTGTTGTGATTTAAGTCTATATTAAATTTGAATTTAAACTCGTAGACTCATGCATTTATATAATTGATCTCCCTCAAGAATTATATAAACGATCCCAAGACTCAATTTCCGTATATTGATAAGCCCACAGTTTGGCTAATTCCACCGTTGGAACTCTTGGTCGATAGATTTCCGTAAATCCTATCTATTAGTCCATCTCAGTCACTGGATATTATCGAGTGACCATGATGTTGAGATAAAATAAATCATTTGTTCCCACTTACCCGACGTAGAAGGGGTCATATTATGCCTACCGACGAAGAAGGGATTCATGGGAGGCTGATTTATAAAGACTATTCTCAATTTTTGGTCATACGAGGAAGACCCCATCGACTTATATTTATTCATATTAAGTGAACTAAAATCTAGCATATTCGTGAATGAATGAAATAAAGTGATGGCTTTGCAATTGACATGTGACATCTGTATTGTCACAGAAAACTAACGCGTAACCTCTACATGAGTCAGTTTTCAGGCATGTAATAGGTGGTTTGGTTTTAGGCGGAATATGATGCAAGCTATTATTGATGAAAGCATAAAATGAAAGCAATAAACGTAAATAAAAAGTCCTAGTGTGGCCTATCCTACCAAAATAAACATAAAACAACTTGGAATCCGCCGTTGGACCCTAGAAGCTTGTCTTGATGTTCCATCTTGGTCCTTGCAGCGGGAGTGAGCATCCGGTCTCCGTCTTGTCTTTGGTCTTCACAAAATTACTAATTTAAATTACAAAAGTAGTCCTAGATACATTCTAATTTAAATACAAAAGTAATTACATGGCAAAAACCCAAAACGGAGATTCAAGATCTCAAGATTACAAGCAAGACTGTGTCCCATCATTACGGTGACACAATCTTCTAAGGCCACACTAAGTTACAACCGTTTGCAAAATTAAATACGTTATTGAAAGCATTCATTAGACATTCAACAAGACGATAAATAAAATGCATCAACTAAATTAAAATTCATTACATGACATAATACTGTTATTATGATTAACAAATTTTTACCAAACCACCTTTTAGGATTAAAATTATGTGATTATACCGTTTTAACCACTTTAATTTTAATAAGTTTATAATCCTATTATTTTAAACCGTTTTAAAATAATATGTATCAAACGAGGGTGAACCGTTTCACAAAATTAATAATATACTATTTCCGTATATAGTATATTACTAAAGGCCATGTGAAAATAAAACATGTTATTTTCGGAAAATAAAAAAAACGAGTCTGTTACAGGGGTGGTCTACCGACCCAAAAAACAGGTCTACCGACCACCTGACGAAAAAAAAAATATTTTTTTTTTTTTTTAAAGCAGAATGGTCGACCGACCCGAAAAACAGGTCGACCGACCACAAAACACGAAACCGAGTTTCTGAACACGATTTCTCACAAAAGATAAACTGTCGAAACAGAAAAACACGCAGGAGGCGGTCGACCGACCGCAACGGGGAGTCGATCGACCGACTTAGCGGCAGAAGACGATTTTTCAGGTTTTAAAACTTACGAAAAAACACAAAGGTAAAATTTTCATGGCCTGGCTCTGATACCACTTGTGGGGAATAAAGCATGTATTCACCCTAAACTTGCAGGATTATAATGAAAAATACAGTTGTGTTTATAGTCATAAGATTAAAAGGATAAGAAAAGAAGTACAACCTTTAGTCCTTGTGCGAAAGGCCTAAGAACAGGAATTAACACAAATTCCCTCCTATAACTTGCACCCAAGACTTAGAATGAGACGTGGCCGCGTGTGCTAGAAATCCTCTCCAACTGCCTTGCAATATTGGGAGAGCTATTTAGGTTTTAGATGTGAGATCTGAGGTTTTGGGAGAAGAAAGCTCTCAAAACCCTAATTTTTCCTTGAGAATTATTTAGTCAGTGCAACAACAGTGTTTGACATAAGGAGAAGTCTCCTCCTTATATACTACACTAGGCCGAAATATTTGAATAGGGTGAGGGTGGGCTTTCCACTCTTACCTTATTCTAATTCATGATTCGACCCATTTAGCTATAAGTTATTCGCGGGATTTTAATTATAAATCATAACATGTTATCAGATATCAATACAGTCGATATATTAATAATGGTCTGACAAAATACGATATTGTATAATTACCCAAATTAATATAACTGTTTATATTAATTCGCGAATACAATATTTAATTAAATATATAACCGTTTATATTTAATTTACGAATTAAACATGTAATCCGTATTAGCTAAAATTATTTAATCCGTATTAAATAATAATCTCAACATCTTATTGACTAATTTAATAGTCAATACCTCTGACTAACTGTTTAGTCATATCCGGCATAAATGTGATTGTATTTTCATACCTTCACATCTCTCAAACGTGTCCTATAGGTATGACGTATAGGGACCAGTTGATCACCGCCATCCGTATGACAATAACGTCAAACTTATCTAGCAAGCCAACCGTTATTGATAAACGTGGATCAACTGGTAATAATACAAAAGTATGCCCTTGTGATCCTTAAAGAGATTTAATAAGTCATCTAGAAAATCCTGTGCACATTGGCTATGGAATTTTCTCCTTCATCACTACGAAACATCACTAATAGGAAATCTATGAAGAACAAGGAGCGTGATAGACAGGAACAATCGAAAAAAGGACCAGATGTAGAGGAAGCAAGCAAGTTTGGTAGCATGTCATCCATTGCAGGGGTGGCTCCTTTTGATTTCAATGAGTATGCTGACAAAGAGAATACAGATCAGGTGAACTCACAAAACTCGGAGGATAATATGGGGGATTGGTTTGATAGACATGGTAGGAAAATTATTGATATTGTGGAGGATGACAATGATATCATCACAATAACAGAGGAGGACGTGCAATCAGAATTAGAATATTGGAAATTTGTTGTGTATGGGTTTGTCATTGGTGCAAACCCCCCATGGCCAGTTTTTGAAGGATACCTCAAACGAATATGGAAACATCATAGCATTGCATCCATATCTTTTCTCCCTAATGGAGTATTTGTGGTGAGATTTCAGACACAAGCAATGCAGGATGCAGTGCTTGCAGCGGGAATGTATATGTTCGACAGCAAGCCAGTAATTATTAAGAAATGGATTCCTGACATTGACTTGGAGAAGGAGGATGTCAAGACTGTCCCCACATGGATACGATTGCATAAATTGCCTCTCAAACTTTGGGGAGCCAACATCCCAAAAATTGTAGGGAGAGTTGGAAAGTTCTTAAAAAGAGATGATGCTACTGAAAAAAGAACTAAATTGGGTTTTGCTCGTGTCTTGACTGAGGTGCAGGTGGGTCAAAAATTCCCAGAGACAATACGAGTGAAAGATGAGAAGGGCACAATTATTGATCTCCGAGTTGAGTACGAATGGACACCTAATAGATGCTCTAAATGTAACATTGTTGGACATTCTGAGGTTAAATGCAGAAGGATTTTGGGACAACAGCCTAAACCCCATCAGGTATGGAGAAGGAAGGTGGGCACTGTTTCAGTTGCTAGACCACCTCTCTTATCTGCTGGTCAGGAGACAGCCACCACTGCTATGACTGCTACTAAGCCTAATGTAGAGATGGAACAGCTCAATACAGATGACAGTGAACCAGAATTTGGTATGCCCAGATCGTTTATGGTTAATACAGATGGACAGCCTACTAGCCCAACATATAAAGCCATGGTTACAGGTGAGGCTAGCAGTCCAAAGGCAATATCAAGGGTACGAATTCCAAATCTTGCTCCATGAATATTGGAATATGGAATATTAGAGGTATGAATAGGGAGCAGAAGCAACGTGATATAAATAAATTGCTTTTGCAGAATAAGGTAGGTTTATTTGCTCTCTTAGAAACTAAAATAAAACCAAAAAATCATCATCAAGCTATGGCTATTTTTCACAATTGGAGTATTAGTTCAAACACTCACACTCATCCTGGTGGGCGTATATGGATTGGTTGGAACCCTGATGAATTTTATGTGGATTTCCTGGAATATGACCCCCAATATATCCATTTAGCTGTACAGCATTTACCAAGCCAGCATAATTTTCAGATTACCATGGTCTATGCCTTCAATGGAATTGCGGAAAGGGAACCTCTTTGGGCTAATCTTGCTCGATTAGCAGATGGTATGCAAGGAGCATGGGCAGTAGGTGGAGATTTCAACTGTGTCATGCAAGCAGAGGAGAGACTAGGGGGTGGGTTCAATGTAGCAGAAGCTCTTCCTTTTCAAGAATGTATATCTTACTGTGAACTTGCTGAGTGTCCCACAGTTGGTGCAGTTTTTACATGGACTAATAAACAACAACCAGCAGATAGGGTTTACTCCAGATTGGATAGAGTTTTCACTAATACAGAATGGGATATGCTGCTACCTAATATGCAAGCTAATTACATCCCTGAAGGATACTTTGATCACAACCCTTGCATACTAAGTAATGGCACACATAATGACAAGCAGAACAGACCGTTTAAATTTCAGAACATGTGGTGTGAAGCTAAGGACTTCCAGCAGGTGGTGAATCAGAACTGGAAAACGAATGTATATGGGACTAGTATGTATTTATTAGTGCATAAGTTGAAAGCCATGAAGCAGCCTTTGAAAGAATTGAACAAAGTGAAGTGTGTCGACATTGAAAATGCCACTGAGATGGCCAGACTGCAACTACACCAGTATCAGCAAGATCTTATTTTGAAGCCAGGTGACCCCCACTTAATGCAGCAGGAATACGAGGCACATGAACGTTTTAGCCTACTGAATAAACAACTATACATTTTTTTGAAGCAGAAAGCTAAAGCGCATTGGTTACAGGAAGGAGATGCTAACACAAGTTACTTTCATGGACTGTTGAGGGCTAGAAGGAGGCAAAACACTGTGTACCAAATAGAGGACAGTGTTGGGGTTATGCATCAGAATCTGGATGACATTAAACACAGTTTCTTATCTTTCTACCAGGGACTTCTGGGGACCAGTGTGGCCACTGTGCCAGTGGCTCAGCAGATAGTGCAGCAGGGGAAAGTGTGTACCAGTGCGCATTCTGAAATGTTAATGCAGCCAATAAGCAATGATGAAATTAAAGAGGTGCTTTTTAGCATCCCAAATGAGAAGGCTCCAGGGCCAGATGGGTACACGAGTCAATTTTTCAAAGCAAGTTGGGAGCATATAAAGGAGGATGTGTATGCTGCAGTGCATGAATTCTTTAACACAGGCAAGCTCCTTAAGCAAATGAATGCCACTAATATAACTCTTATCCCTAAAGTGCAGCAGCCTCAGAATGTAGCTCAGTTTAGACCAATCTCTTGCTGCAACATTGCTTATAAGATCATCTCTAAACTACTTTGCAAGAGATTGGCTAGGATCCTTCCTGATATAATATCACCCACTCAAGGGGGATTTATACAAGGCAGAAGCATCTTGGAAAACATTCTCATTTGTCAAGACCTAATTAGATTGTATGGGAGGAAGACAGTCTCTCCTAGATGCATGTTCAAAATCGACTTGCGAAAGGCATATGACACCATTGAATGGGATTTTCTACTGCAAATGATGAATGCCCTTCAGATCCCTCAAGGATTCAGCCAACTTATAATGGAATGTGTTACATCAACTTCCTTTTCTCTTTGCCTCAATGGAGACACATTTGGGTTCTTTCCAGGTAAGAGAGGACTTAGACAGGGAGATCCTTTATCCCCTCTCTTATTCACAATCTGTATGGAATACCTTTCCAGATTACTACATCATACTACACAGACAATGAGCTTCAAATTCCACCCTTTGTGTAGTCCTATGAAATTGTCCCACCTGATGTTTGCAGATGATTTATTATTATTTAGCAAAGGGGATGTGAATTCCATTATGATTTTGCTTAGAACTTTTGCTACATTCTCCTTAGCATCAGGATTGAAAATGAGCCCAGGGAAGACAAATGTCTACTTTAATGGAGTTCAACAAGGGGTGAAGGATGCCATTTTTCAAGTGGCTGGTTGTGCTGAAGGGACTTTCCCTTTCAGATACCGGTGCCTATTAAGCCAACAAAATTGAATGAAAAGGATTGCAAACCAATTATTGACAAGATTATGGAAAGAATTCGAGCAATAGGGGCAAGGAAGCTGTCATATGCTGGTAGGCTTGTGCTGATCAAAGCAGTTCTCAAAACCATTCATAACTATTGGGCCCAAATCTTCATTCTGCCATCCTCTGTGATTCATAATCTAGAAGCGCTTTGCAGGAACTTCTTATGGGATGAAGGAGTGGATTATAAAAGAGCACCACATGTGGCTTGGGAGAAAGTTTGTAGACCTACTAAGGAAGGGGGTTTAGGCATAAAGAATGACTTAATATGGAATAAAGCAGCAGTGGGGAAACTTGCTTGGTGGATACATGCTAAACCAGAGAAGTTATGGGTGCAATGGGTTAGTCATACGTACCTCAAAGGCAAGGAGTGGAAAGAGTATGAACCTCCTCTTGATGTGTCGTGGACCTGGAAAAAGATTTGCAAACTTAAGAGCAATATGCAGCCTATTCTGACTGACATTGTAGACAATAATCAACCTTATTCGATCAGGAAGGCGTATGAGCAGATGAGGAATCAAAGCCCTGAGTTACAATGGCCAGCAATGGTCTGGAATACTTGGACTACTAAGAAGCATATGGTGGTGAATTGGCTGTACCAACACGGAGCACTGAACACGAAAGACAAACTTTTTCGGTTTGGCATTACCTCTGATGCAATCTGATGTCTCTGTGGTAATGCTTTGGAACAGATATCACACTTATTTTTCGTCTGTTCTTATAGCAATCTGGTCCTGGAGCTCATTAAGGAGTGGACAAAATTGAAGGTGCCACATACGCAAGTGAATGACTGGCGTTCTATCAGACGCGGATCAAAATTGAAAAGAGGATTGATCAATGGCATTATGAATGCTGCAATTTATCACATTTGGATACAACGGAATAAGGCTCGAGTAGAATTCACAATGCTTACCCCAGCTGCTCTGTTCAAGCTCATTAAGGATGAGATTAAAGTTAAAATTGATATTCGTTGTAAAGACCGTATCCCTCATCGAGATAAGGTCTGGATAGATAGCTTGATGATGTAAGTTTTTTGTAAGGGAGATGTTCATCTCCTACATTTTGTTACCTTAATATAATTTTTACCTTTCACCAAAAAAAAAATGTTATGAAGTATTTTGTGAAGGGTTGTTTTTGCAATAGACCTTTTTATTTTGTTTGATCATATGGATTGTTGAACTTTGTCGCGTAGCTTAAACAATTGTTATCTTTTTCATTATGATTGACGCTTTCTTTTCCTTTTCGTCCATTCTTCGCTTTTTATCTTTTTTCTTCATTTTTATCATGCTTTTTTTATCTGATATTTTATTTTTATAATCAAGGCAACACAATTTGAATTAATAGTATAAACTGTATTCCTAATTTTTATAGTTCTTTTTTTGGGCTCAATTTTTATAATTGAAACAACATATTAGTGAAACACACGATTTGTATGAAATAAAATATAATAAAAAAAACGTATAAAATTACACGAAATAACGAACTATTTTGTGAAACAACATATTAGTGAAACACACATACTAGATGAAATAACATATTAGTGAAATACACATTAGATGAAGACAATGACATGTGTACGTGTACTACAACAACTAATGTTGTTTACAAGGAGATTTTCGAGAAATTATGAAATTATTCTAGACTTTTGTGTTTTCATATCTTAGGCTATAGTAGTTTATATTTGATTTTTTTCTAATTACTTAATGTTAGACTTTTATTTGTTTTCTTTTTTCTTTTCAATTTGACGTCAAATTTTTAATTATAAGCATGTGATGTAACTAATCTAACTACGAAACTTTTACATATCTACAACTAAGAAGCCGATCATTTTTAATATCACAGAAGTAACTATCAATTTTTAACATTTTGTTTTTTTTCGTAATATCACTGTCTACATTAAGCAAGCCTTTAATAAAACAATTGAAAAAAAATATTAAGACTTAATGAATTTTTTAGTACAATTTATTTCATCTATTGGAATTTAAGTTTCCAACTACACTTACACCTGACTGCCATATCAATTAAATTTTTCTGATACCAAAGTTAATATATTTAAATAATGCATAATTTTATATAGACCATTTTTGCTGTTTTTTTTCTTTAACTTTTTTTTCAAGTTTTTAGTTATAGAAGTTCCTATTTATTTTATTCTATATTTACTTTTTCATTTAATTTTATTAGAGTCTTTTCAGATACATCAAATACGTTATTGGATTATCTAATAAATTTAATTGATCTTTTTCTTTAAAAGTAAAAAATAAACAACCCCGTGAATTTTACCGAGTGTTCCACTAGTTTATATATATATGAAAATTCAATTGTTTGTTTATAAGAGTAGTACAAAAATGAGATATCAACTTGTTAAAAAATAGGGGCTAAATTAAATAATTAACCTCTGTCAATATGGATATTATAATACTCGTAATCAAATAATCCAATAAGATGCAACATTATCTCCAGATGTGAAAGAATGATAGGGTGTCATAGATCTCTCTCTCTAAAACATTAAACATCTAAACATCTTCCATAGACGGAAATTGATTATTCAACAAAACAATAATTATTATATAGTGCTTGGCATAGAACAATCTTTTATATTCAGTATATTTGTTTTGCCCTGATCTTGAAAGGACTAAATTTAATTTGATAAAATTAAATCAGATATAATTTTATCGAGTTGAAATCAACTGAGCTGACTTGAAACGAGACTTTATTTTTGTTGCTTAATTTCAGCCCATTCATTTTAGTTCACACTAGTTTCATTCAGTTCTAATTAATTTATCTTTTCACAAATTAACTATTATTTTTAGTTTTATTTAATTAAGTTCAGCTTTACTAAGTTTAGTTCAGGTCACTTTCATTCAGTTTGAGTCCTATTAGCTAAAAAAACAAACTAAGAATTAATTAATAAATAAATGAGTTGAACATAGTAAAATTAAAATAAGTTGAAAGTAAGTAAAAAAAATGAGCATGAGACCACTCTTAAGCAAGCTAAGATTACCAAAAGGGCGTGTCTCCTTAATCATGCATTAGAGAAAAATTAAGAAGACATTCTATGAAGTAAGGTCACCCAATGACCTAGGTGGGCTATCTTGTGACCTTTCACGCATCGTTATTTCATTTGTTAGACACAAATGTAGAGGACACAATTATGTTAAAAAGTGGAAAATGATCGTGTTGATATCCTAGGTCGCGACTTTCTACTTGAGAATGTAAAAGAGGGTGAAGCTAAATAAGGTCAGATTAAGAGATAAAAGTAGGTCATGATTTAGTTAGCGAGACCTTGTTTAGGGTGGTTTAAGACCACCCCAAACAAGATCATCAACTAGGTCACATTAGGGAAAAAAAGTTAATAAACCTCCTATGAAATAAGGTGACCTCAAGACTTTGGTGGGTTGGCTTGTAACCTTTCACATGTCATTGTGTTATTTGTTGGACACAAATGTAGAGAACACAATTATGTTAAAGAGTGGAAAATAATTGAGTTGGTGACCTAAATTGCGATTTTTCGCTTGAGGATGTAAAGTGGAATTAAGAGATAAAACTAGGTCCCAAATAGTTAGCGAGACATTGTTTGAGGATGGTGTAAATAAAGTAATTAAGCTTCCGATTATGGATATTATTACAGTGGTAATCAGCCTATATAATAAGATAATCCAATAAGATGCAACATTATCTCCACATGTCAAACAGTAATAGGGTATCACAGATATCTCTCTCTAAAACAACATTAAACATCTTAACATCTTTCATTCCATAGACAAACAAACAGTAAGACTTGACCACAACAACTACAACTCTACAACTCTACAAGTACAAGTTGGAGTCGTCAACATTAACACACGTCCACAAACTCCCACTTTTGTCCCTTTTTCTCTCTTAAACTCTATAAACAGATCGCCATTTTTATTTGCTACCTTTACAATATCATTATTACTTCCTAGTTGTCAAAATTTTTAGCTATGCAAGTATAGTAATGGAGTCACTACCACTAATATCAAGGGCCCCACACCCACCAACGACGTCGTTTAAGGCTGTAAACACTGGGTGTTTCAGCTTTGACTTATTCCAACAGAAGTCATTGAGGAGTAGAGGGAGAATCAGGTATGGTAGAGGTGTAGGTAGTGTTGTTAGTGTGAGGGCCACAGTAGATAGGAGTAGTGATGGAGAAAGACCCGACGGTGGTAGTGGTGGTGTTGGTGGTGGAAGAGGGTTTACTGGATCAGCTATGGAGGTTACCAGTTTTAATCAAAGCTTTGCTGTTGCTGATGCTACTGCTACTTCTGCTGATTTTCCTGTTTGGGAAAAGATTGGTGCTGTTGTTCGCCTTAGTTATGGAATTGGTACTCTCTCTTATTATGTCTTCCATTTCATTTAACACCTATGTCTCATTGAACACGGTACTATCCGTCAGTACCTTTCACAATGGAAGTCTAGTAGGGTGCTCCATTTGAGTTCCACTCGATTACCGCTTACACATCGTGAGTAAAACGGATAGTTTCCGTCTTCAATGATAATTTGTGTTCATTTAATTGCTCACCTTTTCAAAATAAAAAGTGTTTTTATTTTTATTCTTTTGTTTTGGATTATGATTGAGTGGTGTCCGTTTGTGTTTGGTAACACGACTATGATTGGATTGTTTTAACTTCTACTCTCACGTTTGTTGGTCTTTTGATTAAAATACTCATCACTAAGAATAAGAATAAGAACAAGAACAGTTAGTTATGGGATGGGTTTGGGTGGTGTTTAATTAGGAAATGATGATGTTTAGATGTGTTTTTGGTGGTTCAAAATAAGGGAACATGAAATTACTCGATATGGTATAAAGGACGAGTTGGGTATTCGATTTATTCTTGGGTGCTTTGCAATTCACAAATTCTCATTGAAGACGGACGTTATCCGTCACAAGCTGAAGGCGGATTGTGCCCATTTTCCTAGTTGTCCTCCCACTTGCTTTATTGTGAGAGGAGTATATCCGACTTTGGCTTGGGACGGATATTATCCGTCACATGCAAGACTATTCGTTTGGAATTATAGGATTTGTAGTGGTGTTTGTGTTGGATATTATCCGCCATATGCTGATGATTGGTTGGTTGATTCATTGAAACTAGGTATATATGGTGCTATGGCTGTAGCTGGGAACTTCATATGTTCCCTTACGGGGAATGATAGCTATGGAGGATTCCAGTTCTCCTTCGATGCAGTCATTCAAGGACTTGGATACGCAACTCCCCCTATCATGGCTCTCCTTTTTATATTAGATGTATGCATTTCTCTCATAATATTACTCGAAACTAAAACATGGCCACATGGATATGACCCTCCGACACTGACCCCAAACATAAGCTTCTCGTAATACACTTTGAGTAACAATGGTCTCTTTTTTGTATACATTTCTGAGTGATAACTGAGTGCAGGATGAAGTTGTGAAGCTATCACCACATGCTCGCGCAATAAGAGATGTGGAGGATGAGGAGCTCCGGAGCTTCTTCTACGGGATGTCACCATGGCAGGTGCACATTTTTTCTCACCTTAAAGTGTCGAAGATGGCTCAATTGGTATTTGTTTTTTGTCAAAACTCGGACAGTTGGACCAACATTTCCCCATTTTGCAGTTTATACTCATTGTCGCTGCAAGTTCAGTTGGAGAGGAGCTCTTCTACCGAGCTGCTGTCCAGGTTTGTTAACATTTTGATGCTCTGGGTCTTCGAAACTGAGTAGCAGCCAATTGCTTTATCACAAATTCTAATATGACGATCTCATGATACTACTATCCTGAGACTGACCCGTATGAGTTATGACTGATATAGTGATTTCAGAATGTTATGTTATGAGTATATGGGTGAGGTTTAAAGTTAATGAGTTGGTCCGACATATATTAACACCATCTTAGAGACTTGGATCGTCTTTCAACTTTAAAAAGACTATTGTCGTTTTTATCTTATAAGATCAGATTACATGTCTTTTATGAAGCTTGTGCAACTGTGTTAACTGTAATGCATCAGTAATTGAATTTTTAAGACTAATCTTAAACTTGTAAGCCACGGTAGAATGAAGGTTAAGAGTAAAATCTATAGCATTGTTAGATATACACATCTGAAGGGAGGATTGTTCAATCGTGACTCTTTGTAGGGTGCTCTGGCTGATATATTCCTCCGAGGAAATTCCTTGGTAACTGATGCTCAAGGAATGGCAGCTCTGGTAAATGATCTCTTCACTTGACCTTTTCTCGTGATATCCAAAATTTTCGACATTGATTGACATTGATACTTGCTGTGCAGACGGGTGTGTTGCCCCCATTTGTGCCATTTGCTCAGGCATTTGCAGCTGTATTTACTGCTGCCCTTACTGGTTCTCTGTACTACATAGCCGCCTCACCCAAAGGTAACTTCTTTCTACTGGATTAAAGAGCGAAGTTGTGGAGTGAAGGGTGTCTCTTAAATTGGTTTCTTTTGACTTCAGATCCTACATACGTGGTCGCACCTGTTTTACAATCTCGCTCTGGTCGTCAGGACTTAAAAAAGCTTTTTGCAGGTATGTTATTTCTTTGAACATGACAGTCTCAAGTCTCAATAGTCTGCTCTCTTTCTGGTTTTAGTAAACAGCTTATTAGTTGTGTACTTTGCTTCCAGTATTCAGCATTCCACTTTGACTATAGACTATAAATTGTTTGGATTCACCTGCAAGTTATGCATCTCCTGTTACTCTCTTACATTGGGCTTGAAAAATTGTCAAATCTGACTATGGGACGTACGGAAATAAGTTCGTTGTATTCTTCCCTATGCTTTCATTATCAGGGTTACTCTGTGTCATCCAGGACCCCCGTACCCTACCTTGGTGTAGGTGAGCTTTGCCCTGTGCTTTCATTATCAGGGTTACTCCGTGTCATCCAGGACCCCGTACGGCCGTACCCTACCCTGGTGTAGGTGAGCTTTGAGTAGAGAGATAAACTGATTATTTGTGGGTCAGGTCCTTTGAAGTCCGTTCAGATATATAATAGTATGCTTTTGTGCTGTAGTCATTTGGATGTCGGTGTAATTTGTGTCTATGTTGCACAGCTTGGTATGAGCGGAGGCAAATGAAGAGAATATACTCGCCCCTTCTCGAAGGCATTTTAGCTCTATACCTTGGATTTGAGTGGAACCAGGTATGGTTTTTACTCTCTAGTGTTTGAGATGACAACATACCCCTTCAATTACCTGGTTACTGGTTAGCATTTTACAATTTACAGTGAGTAGTTCGTCACTCAAATTAATATATTTTGGTTCTGAACAGACAAATAATCTCCTGGCGCCAATTATCACCCATGGTATATACTCGGCTGTTGTTTTAGGACACGGGTTGTGGAAGATTCATGATCATAGACGAAGGTTAAGGCAAAGAATCCAGCAACTTAAGTCGGAAAGGAAGAATCGGCTTGATAATATGTAATGAGCTTGGAAGTCGCATTCAAGTGTACAGTATACAGGGAGTTTAGTTATTGATATCATACACAGTACTTTAGTAAACATACTTTGGAATAGTGTATGCCTTAAACTTTGCATATATGTGAGGCAGAAAATAAGCTAGTATTTTCTACTTGAATTTCGTGACGGAAAAGGTTTTGTAGTAGATATAACTTCAGTTTAATGACTACTCTTTTTACTCCGCTTATATATTCCTGGAGTTGACATGTCTATTTTCCAAGACTTGTTGATAGATCTCAGTTCTACCTGAATTCAGAACCTGAAGAAACGACAATGGGTGTATATGTTGGGTAACTTAGCAAGTGTTTGTGCTGCGGCATTCATGGTCGAAATTTGAAATCCGGCATGCGCTGTTAGCATATAGAGTATATCAGGTGCTGAATTCGCTGTCTAAATTTGAAATCCAGCGCGCTGCTGGAATATAAACTGCCTCTACGTCTCCCATGAGGCAAAAAATCAGAATGAAAATATACAGGGGTTCTTCGAAATGTGCATTCATGAAATTTCAAGAGCAAAAGGAGTAAAAGACTTATAAAAGACGGGTAAGTAATTAAAACAGTAGTTTCAATATATTTTTTGCATTAGGAGTTTAGAACATCACGTTATGAATTTGATCCAAGATTATTGAGAATGACATACAAACTACAAAGTCTAATGGTGAACCTTCAGTCACATTAAAGCTAACAACGTACCATGGACAGTGGAGCGGTGTAGACGTGTAGTTTAATCTGAGAGACTCTTCTCTAATGCTAGTATCTCTAATGCATATGTAGAAGGTTGACGCTATAAATATGCTCTGATTATGGGGTTTAATCTTCTAATTGAGCGATGACGCTGGCAAACACTCGGTAGCCTTCACCCATGTCAGAGAGAAAGCAGTACTCGTTCCTAGCATGGTAAGTGGCTGTTAAACCTGAAACCAAACAAAGATTACATAAGACCACATCCTGTTTGGCGAATTTGCTCAACAACAGATGAAGAAGGAACCACCACTTACCATAGCCACATGTTTGAACGTCAAACCCTTGATCCTAAAACACACGAAAACGCATAAATAGTGATCATATGTTGGAACAGTTTATTTTAAAAAAATGCAGATAGGTTATATAGCGATCATTCTTCAACACAGTAAACATGCTTAAATAATGAAGAAGCATAGACTACAGACAAACCAAAATGGAATACGTAAACAATTGGCCAAGACACAGAGCAGTATTCATCAGAGGCTCAGAGCAACCAAGAAGATAAGAGAATGGAGGTACAATAAAGTTCTCACCTGTAGATCACGAATTAGTGGCAAGCTTCCCGTAATAGAGTAGGGTTTGACATGACCAACAACTTCTTCAGTAGCCTTGCATAAAACGTGAAAGCCACGAGAATTGAGATCACAAGCAACACCAGAGTTGGGCTCGTCAAAAGATATTGTCAATCTGGATAACAAGAGCAGATGTGAACATAAAAACGAGAAAAGGGACTATTCCAAGAAACTAAGGTGAAGAGGTAGCAACCTCCCACGTAAATTTTCATCAGGTAGTACGTATTTGGAAACAGGTCCTCTTGTTTCCAGCTTCTCAATGTTGGAATTTAAGTCATCCACGTATTCTTGAAGTTTTTTCATGCAATCAGCCACACTGCAAGAGAATGAAAAAAACATTCGGCATAAAAGAAGCAAACCAAAAAAATGTTAAGTCATCAACTTAGTAAAAGTGAGATCTTGCTTACTCGTAGAATGGAGTCAGCCTGCAAGAATAATGAGATCATCAGTTATCTTTCAAGAGAACATACGGTAAAAGTCCACAAGATGGTACTGGAATATGGATAGGTAAAATACCTGACATCACCGCATATTGTACACTCACCAGGGATCTGGTTATTACCACCTCCAGGATCTGAAACCAATGGAATCAGCGCAGAGTAGAAAAATTGTAAGGCATCCAAATTCACAAAAGCTTATATGAGACGGATTTAAAAGTGAGATGAGTCAATTCAATGAAAAGTAATCAAGTATTTGCGTAGTCTCTCACATATAAGACCATCTTACGCAAGACTCACTAATTACAGATAGCTCGAATATCTAATACTTACAACTCCATTGCGTTGGTTTCATAGTTGATGGGGTTGCAAATCCATAGACTGCTTCCTTTGGGTGTGCAGGGTAATCTCTGTAAAACCGCAGCTGGATCTCTTTAAGTGCATCCATGGTCAGCTCCATAGCATTTATTGCCTGCTTAGCATGTAATCATGTTATTGTATAATAATGGAGCATTTATGCTATAAACAGACATCAGATGCTGCACTACGATACTGTCTTTTCCCATGTCCTATTAACATTGTTTTGAGGTTGAGAATTTGTGATATGCCTAACAATGACGTTCAAACAATGCTGACAGGAATAACCTCAAATTCAAACGACATA
The DNA here is from genome assembly GCA_029255685.2 of Silene conica. Taxonomy (NCBI): domain Eukaryota; kingdom Viridiplantae; phylum Streptophyta; class Magnoliopsida; order Caryophyllales; family Caryophyllaceae; genus Silene; species Silene conica. The sequence continues at coordinate 9,478,790 of CM055311.2, read as the reverse complement.
TGAAGCAAACCTAAAAAATTTAGTCAAGTTACTCCCGTAATATACTTAACTAGAGAAATTAGCATCAACACAAAGACATGATTGCATTTTGGTGTCATTGTTACAAGCATAATTTTCACAACTCCAGAAACATTTTTCCATTCTTTCCAGTGGACCCAAAGACACAATAATACTTGATTCTAGATTATGTAGAAAAAGGTACAAGTAACTCACTAAAGTAGTTGCACTTATTCAATTGTTAATTAATTAGTAGAAATCGGATGCCAATTTTCATTATGGGTCATTCAAATACAGTCCCTTTGTGTTGAAAACACTGAGATAATGTTGCGTGCATCTAAGCACTCTTACCCTGCTACTTGCGGCCTTGCGGGAGACCTTGAGGTACTGTTGTTGTTACTCAAGAAATATATTTACCACCGCGACCAATCAAAGTAACTAGGTAACAATGTAACATAGGTGGTGTTGTTACTCAAGAAACATATTAACCAACAAAACCAATCAAAGTTACTAGGTAACAACGGTCTGCGTTCAGACGAGCAAAACTTAACCTACATTATTTAATACAGCATATAATATAGAAACGACCATACGTTAAACGATTAGGTCATGCCATCTTAAAAGCTACGAAAAAGTGACAATGTACTTTGGCAATAAAACTAAGGAACACATAAAGCCCATGGAAAAGTGGCTAATTATGTGAGAGGGGAACCAGTGGACATCGTAAAAGAGAGTGGTATTAGAGGCTCTCTAACTAGCAAAAATGAGTCATTGTTATGAGAACTATGACAGTGAAGGCTCGGTATGGATAACTTTCATTAAAACTCTGAAACAATACCTTATTTGCAAGACCACTGTGAAAAAGTTTTCCAGTACCCTGCAATTTCCAAGGTATCACACCTCCCGTACCAATGCAAGGTTGTTTATCTGCTGTGTCAATCCAGAACCTAAAGATAAACAGGACGATAGAAATCAAAAGCTTGATCACTTTGTTCTGCACAAAAGCCAATCCTGACTCTTATTGTCATATGGCATCTATAATAATGAAGATAATTCATAGAAGAAAATTGATTCAAAGATGCATACAAAGGGCCTCCCTTCAAGCAATCTAACAGTCCATCCTTTGCAAGTGCATCAACACCAACGCCTGTTATTGCTGAATTTTCCTCATTGGCTATGAAAACTGCAACCACAGTTGACTTCAATTTTGGTTTTGTCTCGGCCAGCTTCTTCATTAGTTCAGTCACTAAGGCAACATGTCCCAAACAGTCTGTAGTACCTCTTCCTCGAAGTTTATCACCCTCGATGCTCAATGAGAAAGGGTCGAATTCCTACAAGTATAACCATAAAAAATTATTTACATACTGTGTAGTAATGCCATGCTTAGACCCTTTGGGACATGATAAACAGTAAAAAGAGGCATGCAGAAAGTTTGAGCATCAAAAAGAAATTCAAAGAACGTTCCGCCCTAAAAAAGGGGAAAAAACTAGTGGCAGAAGATTAAAATGGATTCAACAACTCTCATCAACATTAACCTAGAGTTGCAAAGGCTCCTGCCCGTGGCGAGATAAGGGTGGATGGAAATACGAAACCCTGTCATTTATATGGCTTTTTTTACATGTTAGTAAACTAACGCTAGCTATAGTGACAGTATTGTGAGCTTAAGACGGTTACTAACTCCTTTCATGATAACCATAGTGAAATTGTGTCGCAAATTATGTTTAACATATGAAAATAGAATACACAGCAATGTCTCATTTATCTAGCAGGATCTAATGGTCTATTTCCCTAGCATTTGCGCACGATCGAATCTAGGGACGCCCTATGGTAAAATAGAGGAGTGGGCAACCGGAAAACGCTCATAAACCCCACTTTAAATCATCTAATGTGCATGGTAATTGAGTATTAAAGTGGCGCTTAACAAGTAGCACTTCTTAATAGATCCTTTTAGCTAACTAAATCCTGTATATATGACGATTCTAGTGCCCAAAATTACAAGCACGTCTTCATTTGATTCCCAAAAAAAGAAAACAATAAGATGATGATTTTCGTAGCTCGAATCAAACTGAAACATGAAACATGAAACATCGTCCTCCAATCACATCCTATGGAACCAATAAATTTATTAATTCAACTATGCAACAGATACTGTGACCTCCATTGACAACTATAACAATCATAAACACAAATTTCAACCTACAAACAAAGATTCAAACTTTATACTATCACAATAAAATCGAGTCCAGAAATCACACAACAGTATTAATAGCAATCCAACATCATATTTCACAAACCAACATCAATCATTACACTACTTAGCCAAATGACAAACAAATACCCGTAAATTTTCAAAATAATAGCAATATTAACATCCTCCCATAAGAAAGATTCAATCTTTATAAGAGTAAACTAACCAGTCATCAAAGTAAACATCTTTAGCATCAACTAAAACCACCAAAATCCAATTCAATCAAAAGTAAACATACCCAGAAACAAATACTCAATCTACATAAGCTTCCAACAATCATAATCAACACAAAATCAAAACTTGCTAAAAAATACTCCCTTTGTTACCATCATTTGTTTACCTATCCCATTTTTTGGTGTCAAAGTCTATTGTTTATCTCTCTGTTTCGAGAATGCCTTTGATTGGCAATTCTTTACGTCTTTGTCCCAAAACCAAAGGGAAACTAGCATCCTTTCTTAAGATTCAATCTTTAAGAAATTAAGGTCTTTCTGGCTTAATTTCAGCTCCTTTCAATTTTGCTTGACTATATTCCGTTAGGTTTTATTTACGTTCAATCATTTATGTTCAATTAATTCTTCACAAAATTAACTTTTAATTCAACTAAATTCATTTCATCTCAGGTCCACCCAAATTAGTTCAATTAAACTTTCCACCAATTAATTCCAATTAATTCAATTCAGCTTGTTTCAGCCGAAAAGATCACGGCCTAAACCCACAATCATCACCGCAATATAGCACATATAGCATCTACCGAAACCCAATTCAATCAAAATTAAACATACCCATAAAAAAAACTCAATCTACATATCATTTCAACAATCACAATCAACACAAGATCAAAACTAGCTAAAAAATAGTAATCTTAGCATCCCTAATAAAGCAAGATTCAATCTCTATACGATTAAACCAACAATCATCACCACAATATAACACACATAGCATCTACCAGAACCCAATTGAATCAAAATTGAACATATTTAGAAACAAAAAAAGCAATCTTTCTATAGAAAACAAAACGTACCCAATCAGAAGGATCAGCAGTGACAACATCCATATGACAACCAACAAAGGAAACAACTTTCCCTTCTTCAGTACCAGGGTATGTAACAATAAGGTTTCCTCTTTTGGGATAATAGGTGGCATGATTAATAACGAGAGGGCCACCTCCTGAAATTGTGGAAAGTGGTGAAAGAACATCAAGTAAATGATTGACAACTCTGTCTTCTTCAGGGATTAAATCAGGTGGGTTGTTTTGTAAGTACTTGGCTTCTCCAATTAGTTTAGTAAGGAGTGTTATGAATGAATCTTTGTTTAGTTCACCTAGTATTTGTTTTAGGTCTGAAGTTGATGTTGATGTTGATGATGCCGCCATTGTTGTTGATTGTAGAGAACTACACAGAAGTTAAGGTTTGGGATGTTTACTTCTATGACTGCTTACGGAAGTTATGTCATTTTGACATTTAAGGTTTTCAATCGATGACTTTGTCAACACTATAACAAGCCCACACAAATAAATTTTTTTTACTTTTTTTTTTTGTGGGTTGACGTGCATGGGTCAATCGGGTTTGAATGCTTGATCTAACTCAAATAAAGTCGGGTCAGGTTATTTTGAGTTTCCAAGACTAGAATCGGGCAAGATTGATTATTCTTGATTCCGGTTATTTACAGCAAACTCCGTTCTAAGGATTTCTTTAAGACTGGTGATCTAGAGTCCAAGCTGCCCAATTTAGATTACAAATAATATTGCACAATAGCATTGTACAATCAACATACATCTATTATTCAATTTACAAAAATATTATGACCTCCTTTTTTATGGTTAACTGAATAAACTAATAAATTTTACAATAAATCTCATACTCTTTTAAAACAAAACTCGTATGGTTTGTATAAAGCTCTGTTTCTATACAATCAGCAATAATTATAGCCGGTTATATAGTCCATGAACTACAATTTTCCAAGTTTTTGTTTTTTGGTTATACTATATTGTATATCTTTTCTTTAATAAAGGCCAAACTATTTTACGTATGGCTTAAAAAAAATTGATGACGAGGTTGATATTGGTTGTGCGGTAATCATACAATTTAAGGACAATGGTCAAAATGCGACAGTAAATATATATTGGGGCCTAATCAACTAAGGCCGAGTAAATTCGAGTGCGACTCAATTTCAGATCCTTTATTATTCAAGTTGCCAGTACCCGTTATATTAGGTTATATAAGAATAATATTTTGCCTGAGTTTCCAAAGATTACAAACTCATTATTTATGCAACAGAAAGTCCTAGGTTAGCTAGAATATCTACACTACCAATTAGGAGCTAATTACCTAAGTTAGTGTAACACCCCCATTTATTTAAGGGCCTGTACTAGGACTCCCCAAATAAATAAGGGTGTTACCATCTCGGTTTCCCGAGGCAGTAGATACAAAGGGAAGATAAACAGTACTTTATTTAATAAAAGTTAAGCTCAATAACAAGTTCATACAACCAATTATAAAACTGTCTCGTGAAAAAGAAGTACAACTCATGAAAGACAACTATGGTGATCTAGACTCTAGGCTGGTCTGGATCCAAACTTCTCCCTTCCCTTAGCTCCCATAGTCTCAAACACCTGTCAATCTGCTCCCCAATAAATTGGTTCAACACAGGTGATCACGAATACACAGGGTCAACCACGAGGTTGAGTAGAGGAAAAATAAACAAACGAACAATATTATATATATAGGGATTCAATCATCCCTTCTCCGCACCGTTCACAAGGCCATTAACTCCGCACCGATCACAAGGCCATTAACTCCGCGCCGATCACAACGCCCATTAACTCCACACCGATCACAACGCCCATTAACTCCGCACCGATCACAACGCCCATTAACTCCGCACCGATCACAACGCCCATTTCTCATCACCTCATATCGTATCACAGAAATATATAATCAAATAACATAATATTCCAAATCATATGATAATGTAAGATAATCATGCTTAACATCAATCAATCACGAAATCAACATTATATGCGCAGTAATTTCCCCTACTTTGAATTGCAGGGATGCAGATAAATCCAAGCTCGCTAGAAATGTTCCACACGAAACTCGCTACCTAATAACGTATACGTAACGAATTAAAATCCTTCCCGAACCCCTTAACAAACCACGCCTACTATAAATAGAAACCTTCCATAAGTGGAAAGTTTCCAAAAATAGAAACTTTCCAAATATAGAAACTTTCCAAATATAGAAATAGAAACTCCCATGACTTAAATAATTCCCGACTCGCATCTTTAATTAGTACGACCCAAAACCACAAAGAAATAACAAAATACTAATAATAACATAAATAATAATAATATTAACATTAATAATAATAATAATAATAATAGTAATAATAATAATAATAATGGTAACAAAACCCACGACCCAGCCCTAGCACGACTCCAACAGCACCCCAAGAACAGCCGCCTAAACCACCACGTGGCTCCAGCCCACCACCGACAACTACCAAACCAGACACCCACATACACCGGCCATCCTGCCTACCCACCCCCAGGCCGTCAACTAGCACCGGCGAGATGCACCAGGCCACGAATTCAGGCCTGACCCACCTCCTGCATTCTCTGGGTCGTAAAAACAGACTCACAACGACACCCCAGAAACCACCGATAACCCCTGAAACCACCCACACCTCACCACTGACACGAAAACTGGACACCACGGTGGTACCACCGCGTCGACCTCCCCCGAGTCAACGGTGGTACCACCCCCAAACTCCTCCCCTGAACACACGAACGAGATGACTACCTAAACATAGCGATTTCCCTTATGACCAGGGGTGACAAACACCCCTTCTACATCGACACCGACGCACCAGAACCACCGTGACCACCCCCTGACACCCCTTAACCAACCAGCAACACATAACAATACTAACAAGATTACTATGACCAGACACAACCCTTCGACACTACTGTCAAAACGATAATACACAACAGCGATAAAACAATGTCAGACGCTTACCTGACTTCAGATCAGAATTAGGGGGAAACGTGAAGGTGGTTGTGGCCGTGAGAACCCTCCTTCTCCTCTGTGTGGTGGCGGCAGTAGGCTTAGGTTATCAGTTGTGTAAAAGCTAGGTCAGAAATAAGGTCTTTTTACACTCTAATAAGGCGGCATTAGTAGGTTTATACGTGAGATGGTTGTTTTGCATTGTGAGGGTTTTGTTAGGGTTTTGTCGACACATGGGCTGCTTGCCTTGCACAAATAACGAGGCCCAAGACTCCTCTCTAAAGGTCTCGTGTTCGAACCCCATATAAGACATAAACCACAACTTAAACCATATAAAACAAGTACACATATTAAGTAGTAATCTACCGTAACTTCAACTATCTTAACGTCACGAAACAAAACAAACATCGTAATTAAAATATTCGAGGTATTACAGTTAGCTAAAGATACACCATAATTCTAGCTAACAAATTACACGAAATCAGGGGAGAATATTGCATATTGTGGAAAGAATCATATATTTCTTTAATGCAATGGTCAATTCTACTGACATGACATCACACATTTTCATTTCAGTATGATGTGTCATGACTCATGATATAGTGCAATTGAGAAAAACACCATAAATAATTGAAAAAAAAGAATTTTGGAAATTGAATTGGAATAGAATATTCCATATTCAAAATGGAATAGAATATTTAAATAGGATATTGCTTTTTTAAATTTGAATTTAATTTAATTATGTTAATTATGGAGATTTCTTTCTAAATTTATTGTGTTACATGCTAAAATCATGGAGATTAGACTAAAATCAACTATAATGATAAACTAATCTTAAGAATACATCCATATATCTTTTCCAAATGCGTATAATGATGCACCCAAAATATCATGGAAAAGTAGCCCTAAAATAACTCCTTATAAAGTCTAAAAACCGCATTACAAATACCAATATTAATTCCGAACACCTATTATATGTTCAATTCATTGTGCCTCTTTCGTTTTTTTTTTTATGTTTGCATTCTTTTACTTTACAGTTTTTTCTTCTATTTTTGTTCTGTACATATTGGAATAGTTTTTGCATAGTGGATACAGAAAAGTTAAGTATACATCAGTATAAGAGTTGCATGTATAGTTTGACGTCAATTAGAAATCTAACTAAATTTTTAATGCAGGTCATGTTTGGGGTTCAGCGTATTAATTTCAACATAAACAGATTCAAAAAACATATTATAAATGACAGATTTTATAAATTAAAAATTGACCATCATATTATAATTAGCATAATTAGTTTTAGTTTTTGTTAATTAACAGATTAAGAATAGTAGATTGTTAGTTTTTTTTTTTTTCTGGAAAATTAAGTAAAATTTTCTATTTCAGAATATGCTAACTAATATGTTATTTCAATACGTTGTTTTCCAAATATTAAAATTAGCATATTGATTGGTTAAGTATGATAAAACCCTTGAATATTCTAAAAGTCGGTCAATACGCGTTACCAAACGCTCGCACAATGTTGAATATTCTCCCTCATTGATGGTTAATATTGATTTCATATTCTTCCTTATAGGCCCTCTAACGACAAAAGTATATTTAGGATAATAGATGACTGTTAGCTGAATTCGATTGACGAATTTTAGTAGCAGGTTTGTCCATCATATTAAATTAGCAGAGCTAATTAAAAAACAAGTGTTTAGTAATTAGCGGATTATACGCCAAATCTATCATTTTCATGAATAAATTCAATATGTTAATTGAATATGTCATTAAACCAAACGCATGAAATTAGTATTTAATTGGTCAAACTAGCATACCTAATACACCAAAAACTTGAGAGAGATGATCTTCAATAAATTATTGAGAAACCATTTTTTTGTACCATTTTATTTGTATCTCTTGACCCTTTTGTCATTAATCGTACCATAGTAATTTTGTACTTATTTACATAATAAATGTACTCATTTTATTTTTAATTATGATTTGTACCGATTATATTACCTTTAGTACCACTTTTTCTTAAATTTGTACAATAGTCTCTCAATAAGCTTATTGAGAGGCGGTCTCTCAGGAGACCTACCTACTTTTCCTGAAATGCTATCCACCAAACAAAGCCAAAAAAAATAGTGGTGACTTTGTATTCATTGCTTGAGTTTGAATTATATGTAATGAAATTTATAAAAGGCACACAATATATGACGATTCTTATTTGTTAGTTGATAATTGAAATAAATTAAATGATTATATCATAGTTATGATTAACTATAATAATTTAAAAGTTTAAAACCAGTCCCGTGAGTTTCACGGGTTAAAACCTAATATTTTATATTCTAATAGCCTCCCGTAGTCGAAGCGGGAGGAGGACGAATGCTGAGACTAGAACGGAAATCATCGAATAGTACTTTGGGCAGGCCTTTCGTGAAAATATCCGCATATTGGTATCTGGACGGAACATGGAGCACCTTTACCTGACCAAGAGCGACCTTTTCCAGGACAAAATGAATGTCAATTTCAATGTGCTTAGTACGTTGATGGTTGACCGGGTTACCAGAGAAGTAGATGGCCGAGACATTGTCACAATAAATTACAGTTGAGTTTCGAATGGGGCATTGAAGCTCGAGCAGCAAGTTACGAATCCAACAGGTCTCGACAACTGCGTTTACTACACCACGGTACTCGGCTTCGGCACTAGAGCGTGAGACGGTTGCTTGCCGTTTAGAGGACCATGATATTAAATTATCGCCCAAGTATACACAATACCCGGATGTGGAGCGTTGGGAGTCCGGATATCCACTCCAGTCGGCGTCGGTATAGGCTACTAGGGACGAGGTTTGCGACACAGGAAGGTGTAAGCCAAAATTTTTCGTACCTTTAAGGTAACAGAGTATCCGTTTTAATGCTTCAAAGTGGACTTCCCTCGGGTCATGCATATGGATGCACAGTTGTTGCACGGCGTACGATATATCTGGGCGCGTGAATGTCTAGTACTATAACGCACCAACTAGGCTACGAAAGAGAGGTAACGGCTTAGAGGTCCCGACTAGAGGTCCCGACTCAGACATGTCCGTCACGCGACACACACGCACGTATCAAACTAGAGGTCCCGACTCAGACATAGTTCGATACGCATCATCCAACAGTACATATCGTACTCTAGAGGTCCCGACTCAGACATATTCCGATATGCACTACAACCAAAACTATGTCCTAGTCTTACTTACTAGATTACCGTCTAACATATGATAGCTTACAAGCATACAAGTCACACGGAAGAAGAACCAATCAAATCGGATGAACCGATCAAAAGTTAAACAACTTTTAATGAGAACAAGGCTCTCAGCTGGCTACCAGACCGTCTGCCGTTCGGCCGGCTGGGAGTCCAATCCCATGAGCAGCCTATACAAATTCCAAAGAGGAAAGGGTCCTCAGCCGGTGGACCGGCTGCCGGCCACCCGGCTGAGAATCCTACCTCATACTAAGTTTCTACAATTGGAAGGGATCCTTAGCCGGCCTACTGGCTAGGAATCCTTTTCCCTAGCTTTTTCTCAAAACCAAACATCCATTAGGGTCTCTCAGCCGGTGGACCGGCGGCCGGCACCCGGCTGGGAGCCCCATCACTGATTTTCCTACAAACGCAAACACAACAAGAATAGCTTCTCAGACGGTCGACCGACTGCCGGTCGGCCTACCGGCTCAGAGGCTCTGAACACGAAAATCGCCATTTCGCCATTCTCAATCTATTCCAATTCTTCAATAAAGCGTCCTATACATGTTTCTAATCAACATCTCAACAGTCCCATCATGTTTATGATATCAAATAAGCATAAGAACATGTAAACAAATATCCATTATATGAACTTACATCAAATCCCCAAAATTAAACCCATCTTTCATGTATACTCCATATTCAACTCTCATATCAAATTCATCATAAATTCTTCATAGAAATCATTTTGTATAACACAATAAAGATGTTAAGAATCATAAAACATACCAACTTTCATGAAATCACAACAACATCACATAATATGCTTAACAAAAATAGGCCGAGTTTCTCATTATCGTCACCTCAAATGCTTTAGACTTCGCTTTCTTCTTCTACAATGTACGAGTCAACCTCCGAGTTCTCCAAATTGACTCCTAAAAGCATAAAAACACAGATTAGATGCCTAAATTCGAGTTTAGGGCAAAACAGCCCGGAAATGAAATGTACCGATTTGAAAAACGAAAGTGATAGAAGCGACGGGAATCACGAGAGGAACGCGTAGGAGAAATCCTTACCTTGATCCGATAATAAATGAGTTCTAGATGATGAAATTTGTGAACTTTGAGAAGTATGAAAATGGAGAAATGTATAATCAAGTGGTTCAATAAAACTTGACTAAAATCAAACCATATCATATAGGTTTGATATCTCTTTCTTGCCACGCCTTATCAAATATTGTGTGTTAGATAAAGTTAACTTGTGATACCATATCACATTTATTTTGGTGAAAAACAAAAGTCATCACTTAGTTATACTTTCCACGTTCGGAACGTGAAACTATGATCTTATAGTCTTACTGGTTATCATATTTACTATAAAGCCTCTTTGATCTCATCAAGAGTCTCTCTTTATACCTCGTTTAGTAGATACGCCACTATCTTTCCAAACTGATGGTAAAAGAAAAGAAGTAAATGTAATCTACTCTGATTGAATTTGTTATTCGATCATGCACATCCATATGTGATTAGGATGAATAATCTTATGCTCGATTTCCTTTACAACAAAGGTACGATTTATCTTGCTTTGAATACAAGATTCACATATATCATAAGATTCACAATCAAATGATTCATGAAGACCTATTTTACAATAGTCTTTGAATGCAATTTCAATCCAGAACTTAGATTAGATTGGGGTCACCAAAATAATTATGAACCTTTTATATTCTATATGATATATAAATTTATCTAGTTTAGGTGAAAAATAAACAACGTTTAGATTGGTATAGCCATAGATCAAATTACGGCAAATTTGGGTACAATATTTGTTTTATATCATATAAGTGAAGCCCTATGTGTCTTACATAAAACTTTTATTATAGCACAATTCTAAACCCAAAACTAGATTAAGTACATATTTATAACCCTTATAAGCCTCATAATGAAATGACAACTACTCTAGCTCCATTTTCTACGAGATAGTTGACATTCGTTAAAATCTAATTTTCATACGATTATTATCCTATGAACTAATAACAATTATTATAACCTCTATCGTATTGATGAAGTGATACAAGTATAACTAATGTCAATCATATAGATATCTAGAGAAGAAGGAACATTTTAGGTGTCACACCTAACTTTTTTATTCTAAAAAATTAGGGGTATTTTTTTTTACTAATGTAATATTTTAATTAAAATATCAACAAATTTGGTTAGGATTAGCCTTGCACTATGGCCTGGTGTTACTATTCACAATAGCTTATCCTTATTAACCCTTGCCTTAAACCAAATACTTGAACCAAATTTCCTTTTAAACCTCGTCCTTATCTTAACTATTAATATATATACATCCCTCTTATAGCTTTCACTCACTTTTAAGAAACTTAGTGAAGTGATTGTGGTCATTGGTTAATCATGATTTTAAGCAAATCATATTCCCAATCAGTTCCCAACGATTTAAGTACTTAAACAATTTAAGTATGTATAATCATTTATCTCATGAGCAATAAGATTGTAGTAATATTGTTGTAAATAAAATGATATTGTAAAATCAACACACTTTTGATTTAAGCAAAATCCAGTTTATCCTCTTCACAAGAGATCTTTACAATGGACAATATGAGGATCAAAAGTAAATGCATTTTTCTAATTAGTTATGGTGGTAAATTGGAGAAAAGATGAATAATCGATTAAACAAGTTGCCGTAAACTCTTAGAATACTATTTTTCATGTATAACGGATTATCGATTCTATAAATGGAGGAGCGAGTTGAAAATATATAGTCATTGCGCGATATAAAATAATAAACAGAATAAGTGGGAAATTTAACATTCATCGTAAATAAATACTTGAAAAATAAATTTAACAAGTTTCAGTAAATATGCATTTATGTAATGATCTCCCACTGAATTATATAAACGATTCCAAGACCCATCTTTATATAAACACGGGTACGGTGAGCCGATTCATCCCTTATTTATATAAAATTACATGGCAATATCCTATTATACAAATTGTAACTAAAATAAAACTATTAATTAATTACAAATTAGCGATACGAAATCTCAATAAATTACAAATTAAACCGGTATTCCCATACATTGCGGGTAATACCAATTTCTACCTATGGCCATATAAGGTGAAATTACATTAATTTAAAAACATTCATACATATGAATAATAAAATGCATTGTAATAAATATAACATGCCAAATCGTCCAACTTACCAACAACGATCATGCGAACTTGTTAAGCGGGATTTTTAACCATTAAACATTCCTAATCAATTCTTAAAACAATTTTAAGATGGTTCACTCATTATAATCTGATCCAACCTCAAAAATGATTACTCACAATAATTAATTTGACATTATATGGGTTTAAAATACATTTTATGATAAAAATAACATAATAATTCATGATTATTATGAAAACAATCCATTAAATTAATAAAAATTATGGAAAATAAAATTTTATACATTATGGTCTTGTACCAAAATGCCATGCATGTGGGAAAAAAATGGTTATGAAATTGATTCAAACATATATCACAATATTTATCGGTAAATAACAATTTTACGATTTAATTCCAAATTAAATCATAAAATAAAATAAATTCAAAACAAAAAATTTTAACATTATGGAACAATTTCCAGGAGCCAAAAATCAAAAAACTTCGTGCCCAAAATTTAAATAAATATTTATTTGTAAAATAACCATTATATATCAATTTTTATCCTATAAAAATCAATAAACTATCTAAATTAATCACATTAACTTAAAAAATTCTATTTATCACAAATATAACATGCACATGATTATTTCCAAATAAGCATACATAAAATTAACCTGCAACTTAATTAATTAACTCTTAATCAATTTTAAAGCATGTTCTTCCAATTTTATGCCATATTAAGTAAAAAAAAGTCATAAATTTTTACATAAGTTAAATATTTGACCCATATCACTATATGACCAGATTATATACATGCAAGACCATATTTTGTGATAAAACTAATTTTAACATCAAAATATAAATTTTACTAATTTATCTCATAAACTCATAAAATCGTCTTAAGACAACATGCATGTATGTAACAACGCTCTGATACCACTTGTTAGGAATTTAGACCTCATTAGAATCTCTAATGATATTAAAATTACAAGCTAATTTCATAAGGTGGTCTAATTCTACATGCATGCAAAATAAAAGAGAAGGAAAGAAAATTCCTTACATTGGTTAGATGACATTTTTGGCACTACAAATGTCTCCTATCTTTGTAGTTCTTGAGCTAAAATAGTGTAGGATGATTCTCCATAACCCAAGTCACGAAAATAGGTGACCTCCTTTGGTTGCACCCAAGTCTAGCCCAAAAACACTAAGTATATTAACTAGATATAGTTTAGTGTAAACCTTGTTTTTTTATACTATAAATATTATTACTTTGATAATACTAGTTGTTGTACGGCACGCTTCGCGCGCCGTACCCCAAGTTAGTGTCACTCGTCTATTGAAATTAGTATCAGTTCATATATTTCGTATTGTTGTCTATTGGCTCTACTTGACTATCTCAACGCCGATAATTACGAACGTTGTGTATAACATTAAAGAGGCAAAAGTTTTACCATTAATGGAAAATAGAGGAAGGGCTAAGAAAGTACTACGTATATAGCAATACTTTGGCTCTGTTGAAGTTTCTCATTGGGTTAGAAATTAGCTTGTATGTAATATTTGAAGGTCTTCCCTATTAACTCCTTACAAATGAACTAAGTTTATGACAATTATTTGCAAGCGAGCCATAATATGCGGCGACAGGCGTGAATTGTAGACGGAATGCTATTAAGACCTTATTGGTGTATTAGTTGAGGAAGAAACTTAAGCTGATGGTTTAACAAAGCAAGCCCGCCCAAACCAATGTAGAACTCTACATGTTAACTCAAATCACCTAATTACCTCCTCTAATTGTAAGATGTAACCATACTTGGTCAGCTGACGTGATTAGTCTTTAAATTCCAAAGTTATTGCTTTTGCCGCAAGTGATCTCAATGCTTAAAAAATATATCACATGTAAGGCATTAGCTACCTTAAGGCCATGTTTTTTCTGGCTTATTTTCAGCTCGTTTCGGTTCAACTCTGTTCAGTTAAGCTCAGCTCTATTCAGCTCAGTTCAGTTCAGTTCAATTCATATAATTCAGTTCAGTTCAGTTCAGCTCAGTTTTATTAAGTTCAACCCACATTATTATTGTTGTTGTTGTTGTTATTCTTATTTTATATTTATTGATTTTTCTATTTTTTTTTATTAATTATTAATTACTCCCTCTTATTCAGCTTAATCTTCCCTATTTCCTTATTCGTGATAATCACATTTTCCTCCCTCTTTTCTTATTTGGTAAGCTTTTTGTGATCCAAATTTAATTTCATGTGGGGTAGGTTAATTTGTGTGATCCAAATTCATTTTCTTAATCCGTGGGTAAAAATAAAGGGGAAGAATTGGCTGAATAAGAGGGAGTATTATTGTTGTTTTTATTATTATTGTTGTGTGTGTGTGTATATATATATATATATATATATATATATATATATTTAATTATTATTATTATTATATTATTATTATTATTATTGTTATTAGTATTATTATTATTAGTGAAACATGGGAGAGTAGAGAAAAATGTACTTGTGAAGTAAAATTTGATAACATTTAAATAGTAATATTTGTTAACACAATCGAAATCATAATCTTGAAAATATAGATATCATTAACACGAAACACATTATCTGTGTTGCTTCGTTATTGACTTTCATATCATCTTGATGTGTTTCATTAGTGTGATCATTATGGACACCAATAACACGCCCTTTTTTTTCGAACTTTGTCCATGAGTTTCATCCATTCTTTATCATCCATGTTTAAATTTGTTTTTCCTTGAGTACTTTAATATTGTATAATAACTGTTATACCAAGTATATCCATCCGAATGAAATTATTAATAACTTATTTTATTAATATTATTTTTAAACCGCAAACTTTTATTAACCAAACAAAACTATTATTATTATTATTATTATTATTATTATTATTATTATTATTATTATTATTGCTAAATAAACGCGTACTATAATAATTATTATTATTATTTATTTAGTTCAATTTTATTAAACTTCATTCACTTTTATTAATTTCAGCTTCATTCAGTTCAGTTCAGCTAGATTAAATTTAGTTCAGTTCAGCTCAGTTCAGTTCAGTTCAGTTCAGTTCAGCTCGATTCAGTTCAATTCAGCTTCATTCAGTTCAGTCAAGTCCAGTTCAGTTCAGTTTAGCTCTAAAAAGCCAGAAAGAACATGTCCTAAGTCATTAATTGGAAGGCCCACTAAATTACATTATTATAGGTTAAACTCATAGGTTTTGTAAAATCCTATGTAATCATAGTACACTATACTTTAGTGGGCCGCCAAAATTTCAGTGATACAATCTATTATCAGCAAGAGATCTTTTTTTTTGCACCTTTTTCCCCTTGAAATCCATACAACTAAACATGAATTATTTTATAGAAACGATTGTTATTGGGGAATAAGGAGAAGACGTTTGAAGCCAAAAACCAGCAAAAAAACATCTTAAAAATGACTGGAAGTCAAGATTAAGCAATTACTCACGCTTCATACTCCCACCAATATTAGGCAACTTATCCCTACTGAGGTGACAAGTAACTCTTTAAGAAGACCCCTCGTTGAGGCATTTCATCGAATACTTTGATGACATTATTAAATTCGTCGAGGCATTTCATTGTACACCCTGATGGAATCATCAAATCCTTTTTATTTCATAGTTGAGATAAAGATGGAGAGCCTCGTTCTTAATTATAACTTGTTTGAGTCTCAAAGATTGGCTTACGAATAATATACTGGTTATCTTAATCGTAGGCTAAAAATGATGAAACAAACCCCATATCATTCGAAATTTCAGCCGCCATACTATACTGGTTATCTATCACCAATAAGCAATCAGTGATTCTAAGTTTTACAGAGGTACGTAAGCTGATCGCCATGGAAGGAAGATGGTAGTTTGAGAAGGAAGATATGGAGAAGGAAGTTGGGTGTGTGGTTTTGGTAAAAAAAAAACAATTTAGTTGATAGCAACCAATGGTTCTGGGTTAAACTTTGAAACTTGCCAAAGGCAGGAGTTGGGAGGTCTCAGGTTCGAATCACGGGGGTGATGATCACTTGGCCGGTATGGCCCCCGAAAGGGGTGGCTTACATGGTCTATGTGGTAACACGGGAATGTATAGGCCCGGGGGATTCAATCCCCTCGTCGTCAAAAAAAGATAATCTACGCCTATCCATTAGTTATCATTTGCCTAAACTAATGTAAGTGTCAATTTAGTAAATAATAACTTACATAATTTAGGCACATAAATTCTTATTTAATTTAAGTCAAAAGTATCTGTATTAAGTTTAAGACGAGCCAAATAATGACCAATTTGCATATATATGACAAACTTTTTGTTCTTCCCTAAACCTTTTTAGTTTTGTCTTATTCGTACAAGTGGATATTACTTGACACGTCTTAACTTAAGACATATATATTTGTCTCGAGGGAGACTTATTGATTTACGCGTATCCATGTGTTAACCTTTGCCTAAAGCAGATGTAGGTAGCAATTTAGTTGATAGCAATAACATAATTGGCTAAGTGTCTAAGTGGCTCAAGATATTATTTTGCGAAAAGTATAGATAATTAGTAATCACGATGGAGTATATTTTGGACAAATATTAAAGTGTCCCGATTCACAATAATTACATTAAAATTACAAAACAATTTAAAAAGGGTAAATTTTGTACAGTCAAAATATTCTCAGTGTTTTATAAAACGAATATATCTATCGTAATAATAAAATTGTTAAATAATATTTATTTGCATAATAAATGGGAAATGTGACAAACATTTTGCTAATCTCAATATATATATTCGGTTTTTGTCGTACGTATAATATAACAAGGTTTAAATGACTATGCTTATTTTGTGCAGAAATATGAAGTCGATTAATAATATATGTAGTGGCTGTAAATGCAAATGACCAAAATTCATTGTTTTTTACTGAACGATATGATTTAAGTTGTTGCCTATTTTGTTAATTGGTTATTATCTTGATGTTTTATTGCTAGATTAAGAAATAAAGGTGTGCATTGTGATGATCGGATGAATGTTGCATTGTGACGATTAAATAGTGTTGATGTTTTATTGTTAGCTAGAAGACAAAATAAAAGTTACTATTCATTATGAATAGTAACATGTCTTACCCACTTTTTAGTAAGGGGTATAGATAAGAAGTATATTAATTTTTGTAAATTTATTTTGATGAAGATTGATCAACTTTTTATCAATTTTAGAGGTTGAAGATGAAGATCTTAAATCTTCTTTTTTTCCTCTTTAATGGCTTTACATAAGGAGTATGTATTTAGAGGATTTTGATTCTCTAGATTTTTCCTCAAAGAATATGTGGAATATATAGTAGCCTATTTATAGGCTATCAAATGTAAACAAATGAGCTTATAATACTCATAAACATGAGTGGGAGACAAAGACCTATTATTGTCACATTATCTCCATATTCTCGGTTTACATATGGTATTCCAGGTCTTATTTCGTCTTTCAACATATGTCTTCCAATGCTTATAAGTCGTATATTTTATTATCTTATATAATAAAATATTTATCTGATTATTTAACACTTAAATAATACAAAGTAGTAAATAAAATACACTTAACATTTAAGTGTCATTTTATCATTTTCAACACAAGATGAGTCTTATAAAACCCGTTTAGCTAATTTTACAACTTCTTGCAACATTAATTCACTAATTACCTCCGTCTCATAAATAATACAAAATACGTAGATATTTAGTAAATTAACTATTACGAGTAATTACTAAATATCGTATTATATTTATTATTCAATTATCATATAACTGAATAATAAAATCCTATGGCTCGAGTACTTTACTCTTCATCAAACATTAAATTCACGTGACTAATAAAAGTCAACCTAAAAAAGGGAGTAATTAACTTGTATCTTATACAAATAATTATTTTTTCCACTTGGGCATCATCCTATAGGTGTGACCTAAAGGGATCAGCTGGTCACCGCCGTCATACGACAGTAATGTCAAACTCTGGTCAGCCAATCATTACCGATTAACGTTGACCAGCTGACAAATATATAAAATATAAATCCCTGATATTACTTGTACGAGATTTATTATTGTATACACACTATTGTGGAGGACACTACTCCAACAGTTTAATGATGTGTATTTGCTTAGGTGATCTTGGATGGGATTAAGTTTACTATTAGTGTTAAGATTTTAATTGGGTAATGTCAAAGGAGGTCATGTTCAGGAGGTTATAGGTACTTAATGCCTAGTAGAGTAGTAGACCCGATCCGAAAGTAACCCGATCCAAAAAGTAACCCGACCCGTAAGTAACCTGTAAATAACCCGTTTTTTCAACCCGAACCCGAAAGATAACCGAATCTGTTTTGACCCGTAAACGGCGGGTCAAAGCCCGATCGGCGGCAAGTTGACCGTTGGGTCAAGACAATATATCATTTTTAAAATCTACAATGTCTTATAGGTATTGATGGCGTATAAATGTTTGAGAAGAAATATGTATATAGATGCAGTATGTCACGTCATCATCTCAAAAAATATGCCACATCATTACCTCAAAGTGTGTGTCATGCCGTCACTTTCACCTTATGACATCGAATTGCATTCCACGCCAGCACCGCCAACTTAATCAACTCGTACCAAATGCCACGTCATCACATTGAAGTGTGTGTCACGTCATCACTTTCAGTGTAGTATGCCAAATAAAATTCCACGTTAGCACTGTCACCTCATCATTTTGATGGACCACATGCTAGATCATCACCTCGAAATGTGTGCCATAGTCACTTTCACCTCATTCCACATCATCATTGTCACCTTATCGCTTAGGACCACATGCCACATCTTCCCCTCGAGGTGTGTGTCATACCGTCACTTTTGTCGTATTACGTCAAACTGTGCCGCATTCCACATTAACATTGGCACCTCATCACCTCAAATCACATGTCACGTAATCATTGTTATCTTATTTGAGTCTCATTGTCGTACTTAGCGAGTTAGTGAGGGTGATGATGACGATAATAACGCTCGTGATGGTGTTGATGGCGAGAATGGTGACAATTAAGTTGACTAAGACGAGCAAGATGAGAGAAAACGTATAAATGATAGAAATTACGATATAAAAGAAGTTTTTAAAAATGCGAGAAAAAGATGTTGATTGACCCGTTTTTTTACTCGAACCCGACCTGACCTAAAACCCGTATTTACTTGACTTGTATTTTATCCGACCCGAAATAAACCTGACCCGTATTTTAAACGAATTGGTATCTACCCGACCCGTAACCCACCTGTTTGACGGTCTAAATTGCCTAGTAAAGTAGTAAGTCTATATCTTAGTGGTTTTTTTTGGTTGGTTTAAAGGAGCTCATTATTATTATCGTGGGTAATTCAAACCCCTAATTTCATGATTGAAGAAATAAAACTCTTACCACTTGAACTAACTCTTGTTTTATTATATTTTTGTACGTTAGATCTTCTCTTTTTATACTTCGATAATAATGATTAACTTCATTCTCCTGAAGGCTGGTTAACTACTATGGTAATTAGGCTCTGTTTGACATGCCATTTTAAGTACCTTTTCTTTCTTTTTTTCACTACAGTGGCTTTTTGTTAAAAATTTCATGCAGTTTTTTCATATTGGCAGTGTTTTGCAAGTAGTTTATTGTTCAAATAAACTACCTGAAATGAAATGCTACATAGGATAACATTTTAGATTTAAGCTTTTATTACCTTTTTACCCCTTAAGTATATAATATAGTAATTAATGATTATATCTCTTACATCAATTTACCAAAAATAAGCTACCCTTTCAATTAATTTGCCAAATATTTTCAAATATAATTAGTTGTTTATCACCTCCTAATTTTCAGCTACCTTTATCAATAACCTTTTTAGGTATCTGTTTTCATATACCTTGTCAAATTTTAGGTATTTATTTAGCTCGTTTTACCAAATAATGCCTTAAACTTCTTAATAATCAGTCAGCTTATCATCTTCTAATTTTCAACTACCTTTATCAATAACCTTTTTAGAATTTTAGGTATCAGTTTTCATATACCTCGTCAAATTTCAGGTATTTATTTTGCTCGTTTTATCAAACAATGCCTTAAACTTATTAATTTTTGGTCCTTATTGACCACCTAACTCTAGTTAAGGCTATTGTAAAAAACAACCTCTAGTTAAGGTTATCTTTGCTTGACACGCTATTCTAGTTGGCATATTTAACCAATAATGTAGCTTATATATTTGACAGTCCGTTATTCTTAAGACGGATCACCATTTGTGACGGATATTTTGTGAGATAAAATGGATACAAAATGAGTTAGTAGAGAAAGGGGACCACATGAATAGTGTCAGAGAGAGAGAAAAAGTGGGTATTTTGTGAGAGGAAACGGTATCCGTCACAAGCTTGCGACGGATAGTGCCGTTGCAAATAAGAATTTGTGTATATTTGATCAAGATTTCAATTAATTGATTTTTGTGAAATTATTTGACATGTAATTCATATGAATAGTTCACGTGCAAGCCAAATACTTTTTGGAAATTCAATTGATTTAAAAATTTATGTAAATTTAAAGTTTTTGAAAACTTTAATTCGAGCAATAGCAATAATAAAATTTTATATAAAGTTTTTCACATGTCACATCAAAATACACCAATTTCAATTTTTAAAAACTTGTGTTCACAATAGAATAATGTCATATAAATTAAAGGTCTTAGATTGAAAAAGCACTATAAAATGAATGATGTTAAATGGGTTTTCACATTTTACAAAAATATATTAATTGGTTGTTCATATTTCAATAGTTATAAACCTGGTTTTTATTTTAGAACTTGGTTTTTAAAAATAAGAACAAACTTGTAAATGCAATAGAAGAATTTTTAAAATAAAGTTCTTGCCTTCTTGGTAACAACCCCAATGCTAAGAACTATTATTGTAATTGCTCTCATGTCAACCAAACAAGCCTTAAGAGGTTGTTTGAGAATTATGGTAGGGAGTGGTTGCAAAGTCTTTATCGATGGCTTGAAGCTGACAAAGAAGAGAAGAAGCGATTTTCATTTGCTTTTGGATGATATTAATTCTATTTGATGATTTAGAGACAATTTTTTGGTAGTGTGCTGGTAGATAACATAATAGAGTAGCGCATGAACTAGCTCGGTCATCTATACTTTATGCATCTCGCTGGGAAGGTTTGGGTTGGTCCTCTACCCTGACATGTTTTAGATTTGGCTTACGATGATATTAGTGATATGAGATAATTCCGTTTTTGGCGGTTTATTTAATAAAAACGTTAACCAAGAGAATATAATAATAAAGGAGTTTTAAACGATTAACTTAATATTAGTTCGGATCCTCAACGCTTAATTTTCAATAAGTTAGATCCTCTTAGTCTTTCATTATTTATTATGCCCACGTACTCGAGTCCATAAATATAGCAGGGTTAAACCTTATGAGAAAGAACTTTACCGTCTAATAATTCTATCCAGCTCATTCTATGCAACTCGAATTTGCACTAAACCGAACGGTCTACACATATAGAATAGAAGTCATATATATTATCCTTCATTAATTCTCAACTATCTAGTTGTATTTGAATTGTCCCTTTGTGATATTGAAGCTCTCTTAGTTTGTGGTCCTAAATTGTATTTAAATTATCCTGACAAATCTAGAATCAAATACAATGCAGATTTGTTCATTAGTCTTTACTCTTTAAAGCTAAATTCCAGAAGAGAGTCAAGTCGAGGATGATATCTATGTAGCCCCATTGCATGTTCAAAACATGTATTCTCCGTATGTTTTATCATTAATAGTCTATCAAAAATACCATCATACACATATTTATTCGTCCTGAGAATTATTTTATTTAAAAGTAAATGATTGATAGGAGGAAGAGATATACTATATATATTGAGGAAGATTGCTTTTTTTTTTTTCTCTTCACTCGGAAATTATATTGAGGAAGATTGCTTTTTTTCATGGTTTAAGGGTCTCAATGATTCTTTGATGTTGTTTATCGCAGCCAAGGTGATGAATCTCTGAGACACATTTTTGTGTCTTGTTGCAGGTATTTCTCCGAAGCCGCGTCCCTTAAGATGAGTAATGATGCGCGATCACGTGGTCAACTCTAATCATCGCTTTAAGGATGTTGGGGATGTTGATTTTGTTTTATGTGCTCAACCATACGCCATCAACACCTCGTTATTTGCCAATGTAGATACTCTTTTGTATTAGTTTATGTTTGTAATAAAAGTGGATTTGACCATATGAGTCAAATGTCATCTGTATAAACCTCTTTTTAGGGCTGCCAAAAGAAAAAAAAAAAGAATAGATAATCGAGATTTGAACCTATGACCTATATTTCTACATCTAAGGAAGATATAAGTGAATGAAAAGGCAGGCAGTGTATATATGTACATGTGAATGTGTGATGATAAAGAAGATACATGCACCAAATGATACCCACGGGATATAATACTTGTACATATCATTATACATAATGTGAAGGGTGTAAAAAGAGAGATAAATGCAAATGGTGACATTACATAAACCACACTCATTAGCCATGGTACGCAGAAAACGACAGTGCACTGTACTCTACCACTGCTGGGATTGATTTTGCTGGCTATCAATGTCCGTCCTCAGCTATCCTAATACATACACTAACTATGATGTGCCTGCATTCATTTTCATTTACCCATTTAGTCTCCTGCTATTCACTATATCCGTTCCAATCATTTGTTTACCTTTGATTACTACATCTGATCTCTCACATAGAGTAAAAAAAGTAAACATTTTAAAGATGAAGTTTGAACCCTAAGCTAGAAGATGCAACTATGAAAACATACTGTTTTATTCTATTCATTTGAACAACCACTGAATTGAATTACAATGCTAACATACATTAGTAGGATCTGATAACAATCAAAAATAAACTTCGGTTAAAAACACTCTTTAACATACGTCGTTAATCAAAGTAACGTGTACAACCATTCGCGTTGGTTGCTCTAATGACTTCTACCAAAAACCCGCTTTTCATTTTGCAAATTATCATTCGTTATTAACTTTACCAACTAAACTAATTAATAACTACAACCTGATTTAGATCTTAAATATATTTGTGCTTCTCTCTCTAATCTCATCCTATTTAAATATTCTCCATTATTAATCAACCTTAGCTTACTCAAAATCATTGTCTATATAACTATATAAGTATACAACCATGGAACATAATCTTTATTTGTTTACAACTCAAAACAAAATACACTATTTAATCTCTTCTTCAATTTAAAACCCCACCTTAGCTTCAATCAAGTGAAATTAAATAAACAACATTAAATCCTTAATTCTTCTTCTTCATAATCAAATTTGATTTTCAACTATCGATGCCCCAAAGGAGATTTCTCAGCTCCCACTATCGGTAGGCAATACTCCCGATCAACCCGTACAACAAAAAAATCTCTAACTATCTGATTTTACTATAAAAATGCCCCAACCTAAGCTCTAAATCAAGCTCTTCAGTAGGTTCATTGTTCACCTCAATTGTATCACAAATAACCTCAGTTGACATCTCATTCACTTGCATCTCATCATCATTAACAAAAGAAGACATTAATTCAAAATTATTAACAATACCATTATAATTATGGTTATTAGCAAACTGATAAAAGAGTGACATCTCTTTATCACTAACCACACCAACACCAACATCATTAGCCCAATTAATGAAAGGGTCAACAGAGGAGGCCGAACCCAATATATTAGACTGCTGATGCTGATGAGCTAGGGTTAGGGTTTGGGTAGGGGTTTGGGCTTGGGCTTGGTGGTGAAGGTGAGCTCTATCACGGCGGTGCACATTCATGTGACCACCAAGGGCTTGAGCTGACCTGAACTCCCTCTTACAAAAGGAGCAGGTGTATGCCCTTGGTGGCCATGTTACGACCGCCTTTGTGTCCTCCGCGAACGCCTCTACAAGCTGGCATGTACCTTCTTCCTCAACAAATGTTTTCATATTTATCTTATAGCTATTTAGGTTAAGATCTGAAATTAGGGTTTTTGTTTTGTTTTGTGGATGAGTAGTGGTCTTGCTTGTGTAGTAGTGGAATAAATAAGGTAGGGGATTGCAAATGGGGTATGTAGACATGTAGTATGTAATAAAAGTAGGTTGAAGATAGTGGCAATAATCCATGAAATTGAAATCTCTGCAAGATGATAATATTTCACATGTAACAAAGACAAGAGTCGTACTAAAAGCTTTCACTAGGGAATATGGGATAAGGATAGTTGTTGATACAAATATTTATTTATCAATGAATTCAAACCCTAATAATATTTTCAACATAATATTGTGTTTTGCCTATACTATGAATTATGAGTGTGCATAATTTCAGTGACTCCCTCTTTACATAAAAATGAGGTATTTTGCAAATTTTGGTAATACTATATGTTTGGTTTGTTCCAATTTCCAAGCATTCTCAACGCGTAGTAATGGATGCTTCACGTTTTCATCTGCGCTAATTATTTATTTACCTTTTTTTTTATTCTTTGTGAGTGACTGGTTATAACGGGTTGAGTTTTAACATGATTATCTATGTCTTATACATGAATTGGCAAAACCTCTTTAATTTTGTTGAAGAGGGAAGAGAGAAAATCAAATAGGTACTTAAACTCGTTTAAGGAAGATTGTTTTTTTTTTTCGTTTTCGCAAATAATTGATGGCTAAAGATAATAAAAAAACATCTACATAATATAAAAAATTAATAAATATATCCTACATGTGAAAATTATATAATTTATATGGTAATGGTGGTATACTACTATACTTGTCTATGTGAAAGACACGCTCGAATGCTCGATCAAATGATGGCTTGAACTACTACGACTAATAAATGCTCGATCACTTGGCCATTGTGGCTTCTGAATGAGGTGATTTACATGGTTCATGCGATAGCGCGGAAATACATGGGTCCGAGATTCAACTCCCACGTCACCAAACAAACAAAAAAAAAACTTTATTTATCTACAAAGAAAAAGAATTTAACATTATTGTGGTCCAAAATCCAAGTTATTTTTTTATTTTTATTTCCTTTACACTCAAGCTAGGGTATCCCATTTCATATAATTTGCTTATAGAGTAATAGATAAGGATATTTAATCTACTCATATATTTAGTACTCTATTTACTCCTAATAATAAATCATTATATCTATAAAAGAATAATGTAAATCTGCCTACGTGGCGCAGTCACATCGCAGAATTCGGTGTTTCGAGGTCTCACATTCAACCTCAGCATTTTCACTTTTCATAGACCAATCATATTCTGCCACCTCATCACAATTTAATAATTTAATAATAATTTAATAATTTAATAATAATTAACTTATTTATTTATTATTAAATTATTAAATTAAATACAAAATATATACAGAATAAAATCTTTCCACTTTTGACCATGTTCCATTATTTACACATAATTCATTTCTGCCAAAAACCTAATTCATTTCTGTTCTACACACAATCATTCCCAGCCGTTTACTGCGTTCTTCCCTTTACAAAAACCATTATACAATTCCATCTCTGCAACACCTATTTACAAAAACCATTATTACGAAGGTACAAGCAAAGGTCGAAGATACTCCCGGTGTTACGAAGTGGATGAAAGCAAGAGGATACAAAAGGCTAACTGATGATCGAGACTTTGCCGAGTATGTTGAGTCCGAAGCAACCAAGTTGAATGTTGGGTCTACAGATAAGGAATTTTCTCCATCATCCCGAAAAAGGTGTGCATTGTTAAAATTGTACTGAACGATTATTAAACTTTAATGTTAAAATTGTACTGAACGATTATCCTAAATCTTAATGCCGTGTAACTGTGAAATTATGTTTCCCGTTAATTTTGTGTATCATTGTTTATCCTAAATCTTAATGCCGTGTAACTGTGAAATTATGTTTCCCGTTAATTTATGAAGTCTAAAAACAAATCGTACCAGAAGTGATAGGCGAGGTCTCCATCTTTACTATATTCATGCCAATTCATGCACAGTCTGGAATTGCGATTTTTAATTGGCCTCACCCCCTGTAAGTCCGCAACTAATTCCCCAAAGTCATTCTTAATTACTTTTTATATTATATCCTGTTTCATTCATGCCGATCATTTTTCTATTTGTGAGGAAGCTGTCAAAATAAATGTAATTAAATGACTAGCACCAAGAAAGTATTAGGTTCTTAGAATAGATATACATTACTAATGTCTTAGTAGTTGCTAACTACTTGCTATTGACTTGAGTAAATTAATCATAATGAACATACTATTCTAATAAAATAAACAGACTATTCTAATAAACAGACTATTCTAATAAAAGCGATTGTAATGCTGATAAACTTTAAAGATTATTAAAATTGTACTGAACGATTGTTAAAATTGTAATGCTGATAAACTTTAAAGATTATACAGACTATTTCCTAAAAGTAGAATATTGCTAAAATAATTTAATAAATGTAATTTAAATTATAACATAATATTTAATAAAATAAAATATAATTATTATAGTAATCTTTCCATAATTGTAATCTTTAGCAAATATTTAATAAAATATAATAATTCGAGTCTTTTAGGAATTTACTATATACTATAAAATATTATATTTTATTCCATAAAATCAAGCATATAAAATATGCCATAAAACAAGCATATAAAATCAAGCATATAAAATAAATATAATTTGAAACAAGCATATAAAAATATCGTATGCCATAAAACAAGCATATAAAATATTGGCTTAATTTTAAAAGATATTCCATAATATCTTCCCATGATTTACTCAAACCGTTTTTATGAATTTAGGCATATTCCATACGTGAATCAAACCAGTCAATATAGTTGACTATATACAAAGAAAATAATCTTTTAAAAAACAATAATCTTTCCATAATTAATATTATCTATATTTAGAGTTTTACCTTCAATAGACTTTCACTTGATAAAAATCATCCCCAAATTATAAATAAAGGCTTCTAAATTACCTGCATCCACAATACAGTTTTCAGTCCTAATACACAGTACCTGCTATCACAGATATTCATATCAATGGCTATGACGAGTTTTATGACTATTAGCGACCTCAAGTACGGGGTTCGCGTTACTCAGATGAACGTAAGAGTGACACACAAATGGGAGAGACCCGAATTTGCTTTTAAAAACAAGAATTTCGATAAAAAATCTGATACTTCAAACAGAAAGAAACTCGATGCTATAGAGTTGCTATTCGTGGATTCCAAGGTTTGTCTTTCTTCTACCATTTATTCTACAATAATTTTATACCCGATGTTTTCTTTTATT
This sequence comes from Silene conica, assembly GCA_029255685.2. NCBI lineage: Eukaryota > Viridiplantae > Streptophyta > Magnoliopsida > Caryophyllales > Caryophyllaceae > Silene > Silene conica. The sequence goes on along the minus strand of CM055311.2, from coordinate 9,450,837 downwards.
TTATACAAAAAACTGATTTGAATTTTTATTTATGTTGTTTTCAGAATGATTTTATCCAAGCCACGATAAGAAAACAATTAATTTCACACTTTGGTTCACAGTTGTCTGTCGGTGAAATTTACACAATTCGAAATATTACCGTCGACAACAACACAGGCCTTGACAAGGCAACACCTCATCCTTATAGGTTGAGGTTTGAATACTCAACACGAGTGCAAAAAATCAGTGATCCTACCATACCAAATAGTCTATACCGTTTTTCAGCTTTTAATGACATATTGGACGGTGTTATTCCACCCACGCATTATATAGGTACGACTCTTACATATTATATTCATTTACTCTATTTTACTACTCTATTCTATTAATGGTCCACTATGATTTTAAATGTTTTCGTATTTGAAAATCCAGATGTTATAGGAAAACTCTACGAGATTGGTCCTATAACGGAAACTCCGAGTAAGCATGTGTGTCGCACCATAAGACTTGAAGACTATCAGTAAATTCATCTCTACATCACTATTTAAATCATTTTCTTATATTTCGAATATTCTTTAATTGTCGCCAATCTATTTACAAATTTTGATTTCGTTTTAGGGGAACAAAGCTCCCATGCACCTTATGGGAACCATTTGCAAGTCAAGTACCCGATCTTATAAACAAACTCCCCAATCCCGAGCAGTCTAAAGTTATCGTCATCCAGTGTGTGCAAACAAAAAAGTTTGAAGGTACGTATAATATAAATTATTCATTTTTATTTCTATATTATTTCTATAATATTAAGCATGACCTCGGTATAAACGGTAATCAGTTAAGACAGTCAGGCTTAAACACTTACCTTTAAATTACGACCCTTTCTTCTGCGCGCCAACAAATCCTACAGCAGTAAAACGAACAGATCAGGCTAAAGCTACTCTTAATCTGAAATTTAAGAAGTCTCAATAAATTTTAAACACAACTGTTTAAAAACTAGCAACTAAAAAGGCTCGGTTTACAACAAATTTACTAACATCGCCTTATATATGAAGTATTTGTGTAAAATATTAAAAAGGGAAAAAAAAGTGGTGATGGAAAGTTTTCTGTATGTAACGCGGGAAAAGCAAAAATATAATTACAGCTCATCAAATTTTAACAATAAACATCTCAGGTTCTTGGCGGATCCAGACGACCTTCAACGCCACGGTGTTTAACCTCAAACCCGATTTACCACAGCTTACGGAGTTTGAGCCTAGGTATTAATTTTGGTTATTATCTTAGAGAACTAATAATGTAAATCTGCCACTAATTAATTTTATACTCTGTTTTCAACGATTCATATTTTTACAGTCTTTCGACTACCGATGCAAGTAACTCTTTACAAGTTATTGAAATTGCCGATGACGCTGATACTGACGACATGACATTGGATTCCATAAAATCCATTGCCGATTTGAAGGAGAATAAAAAGGTATATTATAACCAGATACTTTTAGATTTGATACCCAATTTTTGTTATTAGAGTATAAAACTAAATCTGAAACATATAGGAAAAAATAACCAAGTGGGACAGGGGTGAACCAATCCCAACATTATGCTACTAATTCTAATAATAACGTATATTTAAATTGTGTATTAAAATTTCAGGCAGGATATTACTACGTGCACGGAACAATCGTCGACATTGACTGCGCGGCTGGATGGTTTTATGACAGCTGCAAGTTATGCTGGATGAAATCAACCAAGAATGACAATGGGAAATGGATTTGTAAAAACAAGGGTTGCGATGGACATATTAATGGTTTTACATCTAGAGTCCCAAGGTCAAACATTTTTGCTATTTAAATCAATTTTAATACATAATTTAATTATTCGGTCAAATCTACAATACTTATATAGATGTTCATCGATACAGATTCCAGATAAAATTCCACGTGTCAGACCCGTGCAACGATACGGTCTATCTCACAGCATTTGATGGTCAGGTGAACCAATATGTGCGCCAACCCTTGTTTGAAAAGGTAGGTCTGTCCTACTAGCAAAGATTGAAAAGGTAGGTCTCATACATGTTTTAGCTTCTTATTTTCATTACTTAAATAAAGTAAATATGTATTGCTAATTTATTCTTAAATTTTTTTATAGAGTGGTGGTGATCCGGAAGACATGCCTCGCGACCTAGAAGTGTTCCTTGAAAAATCCTTTGTTTTCAAAGTTAATATACATCCTTACTATAACGTCGATCAGGGTCAAACTAGCTACACCGTTGCCAGTATGACTGACGATAGGGACATTGCCGACAAATGGCATAAAAGATACACAGAGATCTTTAAGGTACTATGACTACTGATTTGGTTCCAGTTTCATTTACACATGATATTCATCAGCTTCAATTTTATCGTCTAAAAAATAAACAAAATGTGGTTCCAAATGTCTAACTGACAATATCTTGCAATAAATCAGAAGGGATAATATAAAAATCCATTATAAAAAGTGACATATAACTATATTTCATTAACAAACCCATAGATAAACAAAATGCAAATCAACGTTTAATAATCGTTCAGTCCAATGATGTTTCGTTTTACCTATGATGTTCTTATAGGCCGATCTCAGCGGTTTTAAGGCCAGGTATAACCTATCCATGGCCGGCGGAAGTTCACAGGTATATGACTAACTTTGTGTCTCATGTTAAAATTAATATGTTAAAATAGAACTTTCATATGTTGTTCATTATTATCAAGATTAACACAAACACTATATCAAGTTTATTATAAACAAATTATATGACTAACTTTATTTCAATTATAATTATTCAGGCCAAGGATTTGGTTGTCCATAGCATTGATGTAGAGGTAAATACGTTCACCAATTTAATACTAAATTTTCAAAGAGCCATAATTTATTTAGATAAAAACTAAAACGTTACCATTTCAAGCAGGAGATAGATTCCCAAACCGAAGACAGTAGTCCAAAGATAACTCCTTTGAAAAGGCCAATCCCAGTTGATGACGAAGATCAATCATTTGATGCAAGTTCTGCAACAAAAAAGGTCGCAATCGTGAAGACAGAAAAATAATTTCAAAATGTTATCTTAAATGGTTTTACATTGACAGAATTCAGAATGTTGTTTTGTTTTGGTAGTACTTTTATTTAAGCATTTTTCAGCACTCGACAATAAGGTTTCAAGTTTTATTTTATTTACCTAGACGGTGGTGACCCTAAACGAAATTAGTCCAATTCATATAGTTGAATTAGTTATTTTGATTGTTATATCTTACGGCTGTTTGTCATCTTTAAATGTGTTTCAGATTACCAGCAGTTAATCCACATTAGTATATGAACCAAGCAGTACAAAAAACAATCCTATACGTCGAGACCGTAACCACTACCCAAAACAGCCATCAACGGAACAAAATAAACCACCAGAGCAACAATAGCAGTAGCACGAGCAGCATAATGTTGAATTAGTTATTGTGCTTGGTTTTATCTTACGGTTCATTGCTCTTTAAATATGCTTCAGAAAATGATCAATTATTAACACAAGAATGAGGGATAGTGATATCAAAATATGACGACTACTTTTGAGGCAATTTACAACTTATTTATGATAAAATACTCTATTATTAACACAAATGTTTATTTTGATTCCTAATAAACAAATAATTCAAATTAGACCGACATGCAAATAAAGAGATCTAATTAAAACGACGTACAAGTTCATCAAGCAAATTTTATCATGCAACATGTTGAAACAAACCCCATTTACACCAGCAAACAACCGACTCGAGATATATACAGCCACCTATTCCTTCCCAATCTAATCAAAGAAAACATTTACAAATAAAAAAAGCTTCATAACACACGCCATCGGCATCGGCCAAGTAAAATACCCACCAGTCACCATACACCTGAATCAAACTGTCTAACTTCAAATCTAACGAAGGAATTCAACTTCCCAAGATCACACCAAGAATAAATAACTGTTATACTACTCTATCTTCCACCAAATGAAGCATTTAAACCGAAATTTAAGACTATCAAAGTTTTTACAGAAGCTAAATTTACACAATTGACGAAACAAACCCCATTTACATGTTGAAACCGGCAAAACTGACATAAACCAAGTGACTTGGCCTAACACCCAAATCAGACGAGAACAGGACAACTCGAATATGAACAACAATGACAATTGACCTAATTTGACCCATAGTTGACCATAACTTTGTTGAGCATGATATTTAACCAACCCATTCAGCAAAATGGTATAGTTAGGCATTTAAACTTACATGTGTAGCTTCAATAACCCGATGTTTGTCTATAATATTTGTTCATAAAAATGGTATAAATAAAAGTTTTATAGTATGTATACTCATACTATACCATTCGGATGGTTAAAATCCGAATAAAGGTATTATTTATTTATTTCTTAACTTTGTATTAAGACTGGGGAAAAAAAAAACGTGTCCGATTGAGTAAAATACCTGAATATTGTAAAACTTTTAGTGTGATCCCAACATTGATGTCGTCTCCATCCTCCACGTCATATCATGAACAATCATAAAAAAAAAAACAATCATTAGTTACTGATCCATTCGAATTATATTTGCATCATTATAATTATTTGAAAAAAAGGATTTGAATATCACGGTTAAGATAAACAAAATTAAAAATGAATATTTAAGACTAATAAACATATAAGCATCATTTGACTCTTGGCACACTTAAAATTTACCAAAAATAGAACATATAAGCATCAATTGACTCTTGGCACACTTAAAATTTACCAAAAATAGAACATATAAGCATCAATTGACTCTTGGCACACTTAAAATTTACCAAAAATGTAATGAGCCCATTATACACACCAAATACCATTAGAAGAATGATAAGCCCACACTTCTCTGAAAACCCTAAACATAAACAAAATCATAAACCCTATTAATACCACTGCATAATATCTATTATTCACTTCTCTTAAAACTAAATATTATTAACAACCTACAGGAATACCATGGCAGAAAATCATGGCCAACCAAAAAACCCTAAAAGAAAAAGTAATGAACGTGATAAAGGTCAGTTAATTTGTTAAATAGTTTTTGTGTAATTTCATTTGTTCTTCATTATATTCCTATTCTAATGTTTAGACAAATATCTTTCAGGAAATACAGTTTTTGCCCTACGTGAAATAACAAACACTCATCAGCAGAGAAATGTGAATTTTCCGTCAGAAAACAGTAAACAACCAGTTTATCGTGGTACATCAGGTATCGATTTTTATTATTTTACTTACTAAATGCAATTAAAGGTCATTGTGGCTGCTACATAGTCAAGTACTTTGTTATTTTTCGATTAAAGATGGATTTGTATTACTGTTTTGTATTAAAATAAAAAAACTGTAGGACCTCTCAATAAATTGTCCATCATGTTTAATATTATACTCTATGAGACATTACAAAACATACTATTCTAATAAAATAAGTAGTTTTAAAATCATGTTATTTGTTCAATAAATTCTAAGCATAAAATATCAACATAATTAAAATAAAAAACAGAAAAATATCCTAAACATAGACTATCAATCATAAAATATCAACATAATTTCACCCGAGTCAAAAACTAAATTAAAATAAAAAACAGAAAAATATCGAGCATATCTATTCCATAAAGAACCACTAATTTTTAGTAAAAATCGAAATATATCATTATATCTCATCGAAATATAAAATCAGGAATCAAACTTCAATCATCAATGACATATTAATCCGTTTTCGTATCTCCAAGGCTAAATTATACGACATATACTATCACTACTATCAATTTAATATTTTTCGATTGAATAATGTGAAACTCACCAGATATTTTTTCACAATTAAACCCAAGTAAATAAAGGACAAACGTTTGACGTAAAAATTCACTAAATTACTAACGACAAGAAAATTAAACATTATACATTACAACTACAAGTAAATTCATCCCATCACATTGAAAAACAGCTTGCATTGATATCCAATTGTACCGGAAAAAAAAATTATTGGTTGTGTGGAAATTATTAGGAACCCACATGTTTACAAATAACCACATGATTTAATATAAAATTTAAAATACTTCCACAACATTCAAAAATTGTAATAAGACCCACCTTATGTTAAGCGGCTCCGCATTTGACCCATCAATTTGACCGCTTATTGTGTACATCCAACATGTCCACTGACTTGCGCACCTCATAGTTTCCGCATGCAACACAATCAAAATCAAATTAGACAATCAAATTAATTATCAATTTAGAAAAAATCGAAATATCATTTTATCTCATCTACTCAAAAACGGAATTCTTTTTATCTATTGATTTGAATATTTTATAATGAAATAATGATTCTATGCCTAAAAAATCGTTATCATTATATCTATAAAAGTTGATCAATGATTGTTATTGTTATCTATCCTAAACATAAACTATATGTTAATTACACAAATTTAGAGTAAAATTAGAAGAATGATTAGCAGTATTTAGGAGTCGAACAGTATAGAATTTCGGATTCTAATATCAGATTTTCATATTTCAAACTACACAATAAAGAGTAATTCAGCTCGCAGTCAAACAAGAGCACAAAAGTAACCGATTGATAAAATCAGGAATCAAACTTCAATCATCAAAAACATATTAATCCGTTTTCGTATCTCCAAGGCTAAATTATACAACATATACTATCACTACTATCAATTTAATATTTTTGGATTGAATAATGTGAAACTCACCAGATATTTTTTAACAATTAAACCCAAGTAAATAAAGGACAAACGTTTGACGTAAAAATTCACTAAATTACTAACGACGACAAAATTAAACATGATACATTACCACTACAAGTAAATTCATCCCATCACAGTGAAAAAGAGATTGCATTGATATCCAATTGCACCGGAAAAAAAAATTAGTGGTTGTGTGGAAATTGTTATGAACCCATATGTTTACAAATAACCACATGATTTAATAAAAAATTTAAAATACTTCCACAACATTCAAAAATTGTAATAAGACCCACCTTATGTTAAGCGGCTCCGCATTTGACCCATCAATTTGACCGCTTATTGTGTACATCCAACATGTCCACTGACTTGCGCACCTCATAGTTTCCGCATGCAACACAATCAAAATCAAATTACACAATCAAATTAATTATCAGTTTATCAAATATCGAAATATCATTTTATCTCATCTACTCAAAAATGGAATTCTTTTTATCAATTGATATATGTAAAAATACTCAATTATTGATATATGTAAAAACACTCAATTATCAAATGAACATTTTTTTAAGGTGGTCACTATTTATCAAAAGGTGATCATATTTTACCAAAAAAACACGGGAAACACAGTTGCATACTCGCATAAGATAAAAATAATAATCTCAAATATCTACCATCATAAAATAATGTACCAAGAAGAAATTAGTACACATCATGTGAGCAACAGCAGTAAAATAACAATTAAATGTTAAAAATAGTTGTAGTAGTTGAGAAGTTGATGAAAATTCAATAGAGCCCAGAATGTGCAGTTAGCAGACAAAGGATCTTACATTACTAACAAATTCTGATCCAAATGTCATGTATTACTCATGACAGTCGTGACATTTCAATTTTAAACAAATAAAAAAGTTAATTTCTAAGTGGCGCATACCCGATTAAAAGTTAATTTCTACTGATATACTCAATTATTAACAAAATTTACAACTTATTTATGTTAAAATACTCGAAAAATTAACAGAAATGATTAGATCTAATGATGATAAACAAAAAAATATAATTAAACCGACATGCAGATAAATAAATCTAATTAAAACGACATAAATAACGATTAACTACTTCAAATCCACATGCATATGAATTTTTACTGATATATGTTAAAATATTCAATTACTTATGTTAAAACACTCAATAAATCTTCTTCAAATCGACATGCAAGTGAATTTCTACTGATATAGTCAATTATTAATAAAATTTACAACTTATTTATATTAAAATTCTCGAAAAATTAACAGAAATGATTAGATCTAATGATGATAAACAAAAAAATATAATTAAACCGACATGCAGATAAATTCAAAAATTGTAATAAGACCCACCTTATGTTAAGCGGCTCCGCATTTGACCCATCAATTTGACCGCTTATTGTGTACATCCAACATGTCCACTGACTTGCGCACCTCATAGTTTCCGCATGCAACACAATCAAAAACAAAATACACAATCAAATTAATTATCAGTTTATCAAATATCGAAATATCATTTTATCTCATCTACTCAAAAATGGAATTCTTTTTATCAATTGATATATGTAAAAATACTCAATTATTTATGTTAAAACACTCAATAAATCTCCTAAAAGTCGACATGCAAGTGAATTTCTACTGATATACTCAATTATTAATAAAATTTACAACTTATTTATGTTAAAATACTCGAAAAATTAACATAAATTATTAGATCTAATGATGATAAACAAAAAAATATAATTAAACCGACATGCAGATAAATAAATTTAATTAAAACGACATAAATAACTATTAACTACTTCAAATCGACATGCATATGAATTTTTACTGATATATGTTAAAATATTCAATTATTTATGTTAAAATACTCAATAAATCTTATTCAAATCGACATGCAAGTGAATTTCTACTGATATACTCAATTATTAATAAAATTTACAACTTATTTATGTTAAAATACTCGAAAAATTTACAGAAATGATTAGATCTAATGATGATAAACAAAAAAATATAATTAAACCAACATGCAGATAATGAATCTAATTAAAACGACATAAATAACGCTTAACTACTTCAAATCGACATGCATATGAATTTTATCTGATATATGTTAAAATACTCAATTATTTATGTTAAAATACTCACTAAATCTTATTCAAATCGATATGCAAAAGTGAATTTCTACTGATTTACTCAATTATTAATAAAATTTACAACTTACTTATGTTAAAATACTCGAAAAATTAAAGGAAATGAGTAGATCTAATGATGAAAAACAATAAATTCCAATTAAATCCACATTACATTATAACTCGACGATGGTCTTTGTGAATATGAATTCGTGAATCTCAATTTGTGAACAATAAATTCCAATTATACAGAAACATTTAGATCTATATTTTATGAATTGTAGTTTGTGAAGATAAGTTTGTGAATACGTTGAAAATTCATTGAAGGTTTTCGAATTATTGTATAGTGATAGAGTTGTTTTTAGATCTATTTTAGAGAGAAGGAGGAGGGTTGTTTAGAGAGAGGGACTAGAGAGAGGGACGGTTTGAGGTAAATGAATTAGGGTTGGGGTTAGATAGTGGGTTTAGTCGGTTTATATATTGGGTGGAATATAGGGTTTAATCTCAGACAAATCTGGACCGTTTATATTGTATTTGTCTAAACAAATCTGGTCCGTTCATATTGGATTTGTCTAAATACTATTTGATTTGGGCCAGTTTTATACCCACCGTTTAAGCCCAGTTTTATACCCATTTTTTCGTCATTTGGGCCATTTTATTCATGATATTCTAGCCCAGTTTAATAATGAAAAATACGGTCCGTTTATATGGGCTTCGTCTAAACATTTGATTTGGGCCATTTTATTCGAGAATTTTAGCCCAGTAATATTATTGATTCGGCCATTGGGCCGTTAACTTAATTGAATGTTGTATATTTAATTAGTCTATAATTTAATCATAAGTAAACAGTCATAAACAAATGATTTTTTCGATTTAATTACACATTAATTTTTAAATGATTTATTACATTTGATTTTTATATTATTCCCAGTTTTGTAATATATAAAACTATAATTGTTTTTATATTTTTTTTATGTTAAATATCTTAAATTACCTATTTACTTTTTAGTTAAATTTTAAGTTTTAACTAAAAAGTTTATATGTTATAAATGACTTAATTTAAATATCTTAAATTAAATACATTTTTTAGTTTTATAATATATAAAACTTAATTCAATATCAACATCGACATGAATGTGGATTCGGTTTACTTAAATAACCTAATTATTTTCCTCATATTCATATCGTTTTACTCCTCACGGGTTTTTGTCGCAGTGATTGATTTTTCGCAACCTTTACAACCACGTCAAGACATTCAACTGCAAGCATCATCTCCACCTACTAATGGTAAAACAATATTGCATTCATCTCAAAATGATATGTCTCTCAAATTAATTTCTATTGGTTTGATAAAAGAAATGATGTATACACGTGAAAAGAACAGATTGTGAAAGACTTAATCATTTCACATTCTTACTTATATTTGTCTACACCTTAATTGATGTCTCATTGTTCTATTTTGCGCAAGTATGTCAAACACCTAATGTCATTCGAAGACAAACATCAACTCCACAAAATAAGGGTAAAGCACATTTGTATCAACATCAATCTGGTAGGTGGCTTTGGTTTATTTAATTAGCTTAATTATTTTCTTCATAAATTACTTTTTTATTCCACACGATTTTATGTTGCAGTGATTGATTTTTCGCAACCTTTTCAACCATGTACAGACATTCAACTGCCAACATCATCTCCACCTACTAATGGTAAAACAACATTGTATCCATCTCAAAATGATATCTCTCTCAAATTAATGTCTTTGGTTTTGAAAAAAAAATGATGTATACACGTGAGAAGAACAGATTGTAAAAGACCCAATCATGTCACATTATTAATTATATTAGTCTGCACCTTAATTGATGTCTTATTGCTCTATTTTACGCAAGTACTTCAAACACCTAATGTGATTCGAAGACAAACATCAACTCCACAAAATAAGGGTAAAGCACCTTTGTATCAACATCAATCTGGTATGTGGCTTTTGTTTATTTAATTAGCTTAATTATTTTCTTCATAAACTACTTTTTTATGCCACGCGATTTTATGTTGCAGTGATTGATTTTTCGCAACCTTTTCAACCAACTCCATATACTCAAGTGTCATCATCACTCCGACCTACAACTGGTAAAACAACGTTATATCCATCTCAGAGTGGTATGTTCCTCACACAAATTATTTGGTGTAATAAAATATTATTATGTATACATGCGAAAAAACAGCTTGCAAAAGACTTCATTATCTGACATTTTTACTTATTTATCAACATCAATCTGATACGTTGCGTCTATTTATTTAACCTGCTTCATTATTTCCTCCTATACATACTGTTATAGTCTACACGATTTTCTGAATCAGTGATTGATTTTTCTCAAGCTTTTCAACCAAATCCACACATTCAACTGCCATCATCATCCCGACCTACCACTGGTAAACCAACATTATTTATATCTGATTTATATTATTCTTGCTTTCAAACCACGCCCAAATATTGATGTTATGTTACACATTAACTAATAAAATATTTATCTCCAACTATTTTTACTCAAGCTTTACAACCACCTCCAAATATACAAATTAAATCACCAGTTCAACCGAACAAGGGTAAATCAGCACTGTATCAACATCATTCTGGTACGTCTGTCAATTCAAGGATGTCTTTTAATCTTGCAAAACAAATTTTCACATTAATGTTTTTATGTTATATGTGTGTGATTCAATATTTATTTAATAGTCAAAGATGTCAAAGTAATTTACTGTACACAATCTCTTGAATATATTCCAGATCATGCGAAAAGCAAACTGATGGCAGCCTCTATAAGCAATTATTGGAATGGTTATTTTCCTCTCCCCTTTTTATCAAAAACTTGACATACAACTGTTGTACTAATTATTTATAATCAAACTATTTATGATGGAAATATATTATAGATTTTCAGTTGGAAAAAGGTGTAAACGAGTACCTCACTGCACAAACATCTAGGAAACAGCGGAAAGATAAATTGTCCCTGAAAAGATCTAATGAAAGTGTCCAAGATGTCACGGGACAGAATAGTGCCTTAACCCAAATGCAGGAGGCATCTAAGTTAGCAAGGCGTAAGAGGAAGCTTATGGTATCTCATAGTAGGATTGAGAAAAAGCAATCCAGCTCAACACCCACCACTTCATTCAGCACGATCACTCTTGGTAATTTGGTCAAAACAATTTTATTTTTTTTTATTCACATTAAATAAAAAACTCAGTACATAATTAATATGGTTACATTTTTTTAGATGACTAAAAACCATCTATCATGTATACTACTAAAAATGTAAATTTTTGTTCCTTTGTTTCCTAGATGTTAATGGGCAACAGGTCATGGAAAGTGAAAGAGAAACAACCGAGACCAATTCAATACAACGGAATATTCAAAGACAAAATATGATCCGAGAAATAGCAAGGGATCTTTCATCAGCATATGAAACATACGAATCAAATAATCGTATAACAATTGTTGATGATAACATTCAAGGTAATATTAGTGATGTTCATCAATTAAAACTGTCATTCCATGCTATTTTTATATTATTATAAACTTTACTATTTCTTATCAGACTTTGAAGGTTACGATGATATCGGAGACCCTATTTACAATTGCACAAAGTGTGGCGCTCAGATGTGGTACGGTGAAAGGAATCGCATGGATAGCAAACCCGTTGTGCCCTCTTTTAGTATGTGTTGCAAAGATGGAATTGTAGAGCTTCCCTTCATCAAAAAACCTCCTAAACTGCTTTGTGATCTTCTGATGCGTAAGCATCCCAAGAGTAAACATTTCATTGAAAATATTCGTCAATACAATAACATGTTCACGTTTACATCTATGGGTGGCAAAATTGATCACTCGGTGAACCGAGGAAGGGGTCCCTACACATTCAGAATTGGTGGGGAAAATACACATCTAATTGGAAGCTTACTACCTAATAATGATGCACCACCAAAATTTTGTCAACTTTATATTTACGACACAGAGGAGGAGTTGAGGCATAGAAAGAATGCGTTAAGGTTTGACCTTATTTTTTCAACGAAGTTTTATAAATTTCAGCTAATTATTTTGATAGTTAAAAATATTAACCTATAACAATTGTTTACGCAGTTCTGTTAGCAGCATTCAATTTGACGATGGTCTAATGACGGATTTGAAACAAATGCTTGATCGTCACAATGTTTTGGTAAAATCGTTTAGAATGGCTAGAGATCGGATACACCAACGACCTGAAGGTGAGGTGAGGTTGCGGCTCATTAGTGCACGTCATACAGATGGCAGAACATATAATTTACCCACCGTCTCAGAGGTGGCTGCCCTAATTGTCGGAGATATGGAGAACACAGTTGATAGTAGGGACATTGTGGTAGAGGAACGATCTGGGAGACTACAACGTATATCAGAGCTACATGCTTCTTATTTAGCCTTGCAGTACCCTATTCTCTTTCCACACGGAGAGGACGGTCATAGACTAGGGATTCCTCATAGTAAGCCTACACAAACATCCACAAGTAACAATCAAAATGCTCGGGATAAGTTAACCTTGAGGGAGTGGTTTGCTTTTCGAATTCAAGACAGATCACTAGACAAAGAATATCCAACTATTTTGATGGCAGGTTAATTACTTGATCCCTAATTTAATTTTTAATACAAATACAAAATTTTCATTTAATGGCACGAAAACTATTTATTGTAAGAACATTTATTCAATTCCCTAATTTGAGTATATTACTTCTTTAAAAAAAAAAAAACACTGTTCTAAAGTTATCTAATTTTCAGGTAAAGCATTTCAACAATTCATTGCTGATGGTTGCACCATGATAGAGTCTGATCGTCTGAAGTATATCCGCTTCAACCAACCAAAGTTGCGTTCCGAAAATTTCAAGAATCTAGCAAATGCTGCCGCATTAGGACAAACCGACCCGTCAACCGCTGGTGTTCGTTTCATCGTCCCTTCGTCTTTCGTTGGTGGTAAGGGTTACATGCGAGAAACATATCAAGATACAATGACCATTTGCAGGTGGTGTGGGTATCCTGATCTGTTTATTACCTTCACATGCAACCCAAAATGGCCTGAAATTAATAGGTTTGTTCAAAAAAGAGGAATACGGCCAGAGGACAGACCTGATATAGTCAGTCGAGTATTTAAGTTGAAACTATATGAGCTCATGAGAGACTTCAAAGAACTACATATTTTTGGACGGACAAGGGCAGGTGAACTTATCATCACAGTTATTATACGTTTGAAGCCATCATCTATAATCTATAATCATTTTTCTAATGCGATTAAGTAACTCTATATAATACTGACTTATGTTTTCTTACGTTTATCTTTTCAGTTGTTTATACCATTGAATTCCAAAAACGTGGCCTGCCTCATGCTCATATTTTGTTATTTTTACAAAGGGATGACAAGTTCCCTGAAGCCGTCGATGTTGACCGTATTATAAGTGCAGAAATCCCAGACCCTCTTGAAAACCCGGCACTTTATGCGGCAGTGAAAGATTGTATGATTCATGGTCCATGTGGAGAACTCAACCCAGATTCACCGTGCATGATTGATGGTATTTGCTCTAGAAAATTTCCAAAGAAGTTTAACGAGAGAACTGCTGTAGATGGTGACGGTTATCCAGTTTATATGAGAAGGGACAATGGAAGAACAATTGATAAAAATGGTAAACGAATTCACAACGGATATGTTGTTCCATACAATGCAGATCTGTTGTTGAAATATCGTGCTCACATAAATGTCGAATGGTGCAATCAAGCGAGGTCCATCAAGTACTTATTCAAGTATATTAATAAAGGATATGACCGTGTCACTGTTAGTGCAACTCGCACCAACCATGGTACTAAATTATATACAATTGACTTCTGTTTCATTTTGTTTCACTTAGTATTTTTAGAAATTATATCACATATTTTCTTATTTTTATCTTTATCTTTTTTAATAGGTAGTCAAGACCCAAATCAGGTTGATCAAATCCAGCAATACTACGACTGCCGTTACATTTCACCGTGTGAAGCTGTTTGGAGAATCTTCGCATTTCCTATTCACTATAGGACCCCCCCTGTTTTAAGGTTAGATTATCACCTACCTAATGAGCAAAATGTTATTTTCCATGATGAAGATCCAATCGACGAAGTGGTTGAGAGGTCTTCCGGTGGTAGAACAAAGTTCACCGCTTGGTTGGAGTATAATAATTTAAAATGCGATGGTAGAGATCTAACCTATTCGGAGTTTCCTCAAAAATATGTGTGGAAACAAAGAGAAAGGGTATGGACTCCAAGGCACAAAGGATTTACTCTTGGCCGAATGTATCACATGTCTCCAAATGGTGGTGAGAGGTACTATTTGAGAACCCTACTGAACTTTGTTAAAGGCCCTAAATCATATGAGGACATTCGTACTGTAAATGGTGTCACTAACTCCACTTTCAAAGAGGCCTGCTACGCTCTAGGCTTACTTGGTGATGATAAAGAGTATATTGATGCCATTAAAGAAGCAAGTTTCTGGGGGACTGGGTTCTATCTTAGGAACCTTTTCGCAACTCTTTTGCTCACAAATAGCTTGGTGAAGCCTGAGTTGGTGTGGGAAGAGACGTGGAAGTTAATGTCAGACGATATCTTATACAGAAGACGAAATGAACTCCGTAACCCAGGTTATTCATCAATCTTTTTTTTTTTTATAAAGACTTTTATTAAACTCATCTTAACGACATTCTCATTTATATATTGATATTTGTTCACTTTTCGAATACACAGATCTCCAACTCACAGAAGAGCAACTGCAACAGTACGCACTATCCGAGATTGAATCATGGTTGCAAAGAAATGGCAGTTCATTGCGTAAGTTCGACAACATGCCATATCCAGACGTTGACATCCTTGCTACGTGCTCGAATAGGCTCTTGGCAGATGAGTTATCTTATGATAGGGATGATTTGAATAGGCAACATGAAGTCTTCACTTCTTCAATGACCGACGAACAGAAATCAATTTACAGAAAAATCATGAGCTCGGTGAGTTGTGGTCAAGGAGGTGTTTACTTCGTTTATGGGTATGGGGGCACCGGTAAGACCTTTCTATGGAAAACATTATGTGCTGGACTAAGGTCCAAAGGTGAGATCGTTATAGCGGTTGCTTCAAGTGGCATTGCAGCTATCCTTCTTCCAGGAGGGCGGACAGCCCACGCACGACTAAGCATACCTATCAATGTCGATGAAAATTCCACATGTCATGGAATACGACCAGGAACAGATTTGTCGGGACTGTTAACGAGAGCAAAACTGATAATATGGGACGAGGCACCTATGGTCAATCGTTATTGTTTTGAAGCTCTTGATAGAAGCATGAGAGATATTATGAGAACTTCACCGGAAGGAGACCCAGAAAAACCATTCGGTGGGAAGGTTGTGGTGTTTGGCGGTGATTTCCGACAAGTCTTGCCTGTTATACCTAAAGGAAGCAGGCAAGATATTGTAGGTGCTGCTATTTGTTCTTCAGCTTTATGGAGTTATTGCAAGGTTAGATCCTATTTTTAAAAATTCACCAGAGAATTAGCTAAATTTCATATGTAATACTTACTTTTAAATAGTTGTACATTTTTTGACCGTTTCAGATATACTTTAAATTTCAGGTTTTGAAGCTCACGAAAAATATGAGACTTCAGGTAGGAAGTGCACAGTCAAATGTTGATGAAATACGAGAATTTTCAAAGTGGATTCTCGAAGTTGGGGATGGCTTAGCAGGTGGGTCAAATGATGGAGTAGCAACCATCGAGTTACCAGAAGATATACTTATTCATCCTGGTGTAAATCCAATATCTACTATTGTAGATAGCACTTATCCATCTTTGAAAGATCACTTAGGTGACCCTCTGTATTTCACTGAAAGAGCTGTACTAGCACCTACTCACGACGTGGTCGAGGAGGTAAACGACTATGTCTTGGATCAAATTCAAAAGGAAGAAAAAATTTACTTAAGCTCTGATGAAATAAGCAAGGAAGAGACTAATCGCGGGGTCAGAGAACTTTACTCTACAGAGTTTCTTAACTCTATCAGATGTTCCGGTTTACCTAACCACAGCTTAAGACTGAAAGTTGGAGCTATAGTGATGCTTTTAAGAAACATTGACCAAGCAAATGGTTTGTGCAATGGCACCCGAATGGAGGTAAGGCAACTAGGAAATCGCGTTATTAGTGCAACAGTTATTTCTGGCAGTCATATCGGAAGTAATGTCTATATTCCCCGCATCACCTTGACTCCTTCCGATCAAACCATGTTCCCAATTAAGTTTGAAAGAAGACAGTTTCCTTTAGCGGTTTGTTTCGCTATGACTATCAACAAAAGTCAAGGTCAGTCTCTATCCCGTGTTGGACTTTATCTTCCAAGACCGGTCTTTACCCATGGCCAACTGTACGTTGCTATATCGAGGGTCACCAGTAAGAAAGGTCTAAAAGTGCTACTTCTTGATGAAGAAGGACGGATGACTAATACAACAACAAATGTTGTCTACAAGGAGGTTTTCGAGAAACTGTAATTGTCGTGTTGGGTTATCTAATTTTAATACATCCATTTAATTTATATTTGTTATTTAATATTGTTATAGTCGTCTATTGTTTTTTCTTATATACCTTATTTATTAATTTTATCGTAAGTAATTCAAATATTATCATCATTACTAATAGCTATTCGAAGATTAGTGCACCAGAAAATTCATCTTTTCACCTAATATATCTGAAATTCAAACATCCCGTTAAAAAATAATTCGTCCGAATAAACAAAATTGCTATATATTCAAATAAATTTACCGAAGACGTCTTTAAAAATAAGTGTACACAACCCCGTGATTTTTCACGGGTGTTACACTAGTTTTTTAGTATTGGTCGATTTTGAATTCCGGTCATGCATTGCCCATATACAGATATACTCCGTATATATTTTGGTACAATTTGTCAGGAGACGGGTAGAGCCCTAAAGGCAGGGCAGTCGAAGTCGGCTAAAGATGGAGAAAAAACAAAGGAAGGAAAGAAACCCAAAAGTGGCAGGGTTATTTGTCTCATCCAACAATAGGATGGTCTCCCCATTTCACTCTTCACACTCCTTTCTCAATTATGCAACTTGCTATTCCATTCCCTCTCTTTTCTGCCCTATAATTTATTGATACTCTCCCATTTTGTCATTTTCACGGTTTCATTTAGGTTTGCCAAACTAATCAATCAGGTTGAGTAATGAACCGTTATTTCAGGCTTGCAAGAATTCGAATTTAGGTTAATTTCGGTTTTATTTTTTGTTATGTAGTTATTTTATATATACAATGGTCAATATGCGATATTAAAACATTCGGTCGGAAGAAATTAGGTCAGCTAAAATGATCAAATTCGGCTCTTTTGTGTGGAAGTGACTTGATCCCCACATGATTCAAAAGAAGAAACGATGTTTGGCATCGGAGATTCGGTGTGTACATGTTTAGTGTCTTGTGAACTTTACCTAACACCCAGTGTATACAATGACCTAATTAATAACTAATCTCAGTCAGTTCCACATCATTCTAGTATCAAATCTCTTTTGTTGTTGTTGAGTGTTGGTTCAGTTGCTTTCATTTAAGAGTATATGAATTTGCCTTTTGATATTGGATAACAGAGAGTTAGAGACACTTGGAGGAGGTGATTATCTATTTGCCATTCGAATGCTGATGATACTATATTTCGCCGAGAATTCTCGTTTAGCGATTCCCTGTACCTATGGACAACTCATATCAGCCAGGCTGCTTTGCTGATGTTACTGCACTGTATGGCGGCGTCTGTATGTGTTGTAATGTTGCTGCTCTCAGATTGTGTTACAGCACTCTAGTTTTGAAACTATGTGCAATTGGGTATCGAGGTGCAGAGTTTTGATGTGCAGTCCGACAACTGCAGTTTTATCAGTTTCCTGACTGATCAATGGTGTTGCAGTTTTGCCAAGATGTTCTGGGTTTGCAGCCCAGCTCCATTACTACGAATAAAAAGGATCCGTAAATTTCAAGTCCCTTTAGAATCTGCAATATTCAAGTTGCTTAATGGCTAGACTTATTTGAAATTCCTGTAGAATCATGTACATTGTTTTGAGAATGGAAGGGTATATATAGTGGTTTTGTAATTAATAATTATCTTAATAAAAAAATTTATATTTACCCAAAAATATATTATTGGAATATATTTTTTTAAAAAATTTTAATTGAGCAACGACAACGGTTGTTAAAAATGAACCGTTGCCTTTTATATACGTAAGGCAACGAATACTAACAACAACCGTTGCCAAAAATCACCTTTTGGCAACGGTTCCTACTAGCAACCGTTGCCAAAAATAACATTTGACAACGGTCAATAACCGTTGCCGTAGGTGATTATTTACCGCAACGCCCCAATTTACACCGGTCGTGGAACCGTTGCCATATGTGTTTTTTTACCGTTGTCAAATCACATTTTTGTACTAGTGTAAAACCGTCATTTGAGGTGGAGCGAAGTCTTTAACCTTTTAATGGAGTTGGTAGAAGATCAATTACGCACTTACAGATAGGGCTGTGCAAAATATGGGCCAGACCGGAATTTTGGACCGGACCGGACCTGTTTGGGCAGACCGGAACCGGAACCGGAACCGGGAAATTCAGGTCCGGTCTTAGGTCCAACGTTTTCCCTCATTCCGGTTTTAGGGCCGGTCCGGGTCAGACCCGGAATTTTCCGGTCCAACCCGATTGGACCGATTAAGTGGATTTATGGATTTTTTCCTGGGCTTTAGATAGTGGGTTACTGGGCTAGGTTAATTAACATAAATCACTTCTTTCCTCCGTTCCTTATTACTTCCTTCTATTCTTCTTCTAGTCTCTTCTTCTTCTTCAAACAAAAACCCTAGAAAATCATCATACGCCAGCTGCCGCTCCTTCTATTCAGTCGTAGTCGCACACTCGCACTCTCGCCGCTCCTCTCAGTTCCAGTCCTCGCTCATCCTCGTCTTCTACACTCAAATTTCGAATTGCAGTGTTAAATATGTAAGGCTCTTTCCTCCTTTCTTATCTATTTCAATATTTCATTACTGTATATTTTAATTTTTATACTCTTTCATTATATTCCGTTCATTTAATTGTATACATTTTTTGAAAATATGTTAAGATCAAATGATAATAGTGTATTTTTGTGAGACTGTGAGAAGTGAGAACAGTATATTAACCGGGTACTTGACTCCTCCATTTATTCGTTTTGTATTCTGCTTTGAAGTTTTTTCTTTCTCTTATTTGACACCATGAAAGTATATTATCGAAATTCAGATCTTCAAAATGCTTCTGCTTAATTCACATTAATTAATGTACACCTTTCAATTTGACATAAACTAATTGAGTGTAGAATTCTTATTGTATTAGGGATTGTGTTATTTGTCGGATTCAAATTTATTTGATATAATTAATTGGTTGCCGTGAATGACTTGCGAAATCACAAATGTTAGGTCTATTGCTCTATTTCCACTACAGTTATCCTTTTGTCAATGAAATGAAACAATAATTTTGATAATGAAAAAAATGAAGAGTCTATTGACCTAGATATACTCAAGAAGGGGGGGGGGGGGGTTGAATTGAGTATGTCAACTTTTTCGATTCTTCTTCGATGTTGGTTGTTGAGACGAAGTAATAGCAAGTAATGAGTAAGAACGATAAAGTAAAGGAGACACGATCTTTTGAAGTGGTTCAGTTTCACAAATCGAAACCTACGTCCACTATTCTCGATTAATAAAATTAGTACCTTCTCCGGATTACAATTTTATCAACCCAACTCGTACAACTTTGATGTTAGTTGTAACTCAATCTAGATACCGTAAAATAGCTACAAGTACCGTGAAATACTTGCTTACAATGAGTACCGCTAAATACTCGAATTTTATCTTAAGCAATTTAGATAAAGTCTTCAACAATTTCTTGTACTTAAAGATCTTTGAACGTGTAAGAACTTTCTTCAAAGCTTGTAGTCTTGATTACGAGATTTGACAATGATTGGCACGGAAAACGAGACGTATGAGAGATCACGTTCGTTCGTTCTTGATTTGCGTGAGGCGTGTGTATTTCGTTGGTTTTGGCGTGTGACATTAAGAGCATATATATACTAATTTAGATCTAGGTTTAATCCTAGATAGTTTAGGAATATTACTTTATCTAGAATACATATTCTAGGTAATATTTAAAACTTAATCTTATTTGATTTAGGAAAGGACTCTAGTAAGATAATATTAATTTAAGATAGAAGATAATATTTCCAAAAACCTATTTGATTTAGTAAACCTTATATCATAAAATATAGTATCCTAATTAAAGTCAATTCCTAATTCTTGTCAAGATATAATAAATTATATCCTTAATCAAATCCTAGTTAATCTTTAGGTAAATTAAATAAACATACATTATTTATTTAATTAACCATAAAAACAATATGAAACGTATTAGATGTCGTGTAAGAAATCGTGAGGGCATGGTTCCCCAACACGCTTTCCCATGCACGTCCCAACGCACGTTTCATAGGATGCGTTTTTCGAGACATACTTCTCGAAGTACGTTTCCCTAGGAGTTTAGATTTTGACAATAACGACTAAAATAAAATCCTTAGCATATTATAATTAATATTTACCCCATAAGATAAATATTTAATTCTTGTTTAACTAAAGAATATTTCTATTTTAAAACCGTTTTTAAGATTACTAAATTAATATATAATAATATATTAATAGCACGCATAAATCTTTACGCTTTGATTTACTTCACGCAAATCTCATTTCTTCGATAGTTATAGGTAAAACCTATAACTTAAGAACTTTTGATATTGCAATAAAAACTTTTTGTCTTGTAAATCTTCAAAAAGACTTGACATTAGACATGAGCTTGATCTTTCTTTAATCTTCGATTGAATCTATACTTTATTAAACTACGATCTTCGCTCTATAATAAACTGTACACTTAAACGCACGATTACACGCATATGCATATAAGACATAATTATTTAGACTTGTCATTATTAAAACATAAAACAATATATTACTAATATAGAATATATTACTCAACAAATTCCCCCTTTTTAATGATGACAAGTCTTTTACCTAGAATCGTGTCTAAGTGTAACGTAGTAACGTTCCCCCTCAACATAATATTGGTCCTTCATAATATAGATTAACTAGGGTTTCTATTTTTAAACTAAATCAATTACTTAAGGAACTATGAGAGACAATACGTTACGACAAGGAGCAATCTTAGGCAAATTCGTAATCTAGGTCGCATTCTTTTCCCCCTCTTGACATCATTGAAAAGACGGAAACAAAGACATAAAACGACTAGAATGATATAATACGAAACAAACCTAAGCATGCAATTCTAAATTAAACACACAAACTTAATTAAAATCAAGCAAACATGAGATACGAACGGGAATACGACACGCAACCAAGTACTAAGAAGCCTATGGGCCGAATGTACAAAATAGAGCCGAATGGGCCGAATTAAGAGTAGAAGCCACTTGGGCTGAAAGTAGCAAAATATTGTCTAATGGGCCGAAAGTAGTAGAGTAAAGAGTAGAGTTCTAGTACAAGCCACCTGGGCCGAATTAGGATAGGGGAAAATTGGGCCACAAACATAAAAGATAACAAGGCTAAAGTGTTTGTTAAGGAAAGGGAATTGAAGGCAAAGGTAAGGAGTTGGGCTATCGAGGCCGGACACCACCACACGGCCCAAACGTACGCGATCCACAAACCGAGCCCAAATCTGCAAAACGAAAATTAGTAATAGAATGAAGCAGTGACTGAAAATTGGGCTATCGAGGCGATCAAGACAACTCGCAACATTGCGTCCTTGGGCATCAATGGCACGCTCAAAATTTAAGACCTTAAGGCTAAGAGCCTTCACCGCCTCCAAACATTTAGCCCCGTCTTCTCGTAACCCACGACTATCTTGAACCAACGCACCCCCTTGAGTCGTCAAAAAGTGATGACGGTCACTCACCCCGATGATCTCTTCCTTCACAAACTTCAATTCTCGGGTAAGATTAACAAGGCTTCCATTGATCTTCTCCATCCATTCCCGTATATCCACATTCGTCCCCGACCCTTTACCATTCTCGGACTTCGTGTCCTTCAACCCAGCCACAACCGAACACAACTTATCGACCTTTCCTTCAAGAACACCGAGACTTCCGTTCCCCTTAACTTCCTCACTCTCTCGACCGAATAACAAAGCAGCATCCTTTCCAAAAATACCCATTAGCTTCATAAGCCTATCATTCATCCTATCCTTAGGAATGACACCATAGCTTCCAATATCAACAACTCCGGCATCAAGTAACAACTCCGAAACCCACATGCCATAGGGTATATCAAGAGTCGTACTGAATCGTTCCTTAACCAAAATTCTCGAAATCTGACCGACTTTAGCAAGAACCAGAGGTGCTAAATTCACCTTAACACCCGTCAACCAATTATACAAAACAATGGCTTCACAACAACTGAGTTTGTCACGACCACCCCGTCGTGGCAAAACCGAATTCCATAGGAAATTGACAAAGAATTTTAATTTTGGATTAAAAGAACTAGTGAGCAGGGGACTGACTTCGGTGGCCTCATCATCAAAGTATTTTTTAATTGTCATCTTTTTGACTTTGGTAACATTGGACCATTCTTTGCTCGGGCCAAGAGTGAGGCCGTCGTTCTTCAACCGAAAGACACGACAAACATCCTCTTCAGAGATTTCCACATCTCTCCCATTCACACCGCCTTAACCCCAGCCGAAACCATTTTTACAGAAGCATAAAATTGAACAAGGTCAATAGGAAAGACATGACCCGAAAAGTTACTAATATAAACCCAGTCTTGAAATAACAAGAAGTCTTTAAAGAATTTTAGAGACGGAAGTCCGTCGACCCAAGAGGTCGGATATAATCTACCTGCATGCACTTAGTAAGGTAAGAGTCGTTCAACCAACACACCTTCCTGTTTCGTCATCCGTAATTTCTCAAGACCGTCCTTAGTTGCCTCTCCTGAGATGTCTTGAAACAGGGGTCGAGGATCTTGATCCGGGAACTCGTCTTCCATAATTGTTTTCCCTTTTTCTAATTTTCGACGTTTGCTAGACTCAGTCTTAGGAATGCTAACAGTGATTGGTTCCGGGGATGGTGGTGCGAAGGTGTTGGGATCGGTGATGGAATTTTGTGGCGAGATGATCGGCGAGCGGATATGGGAGACATTTTCCTCTTTTCTTTTAGTTTGTTGAATGAGAGTTATAGGTGGGTTTATGGTGAATTTTTTTTTTTTTATCTCAAGATTTTTATGGAGGTAAAGTTATGGTGAGGTGATTTAATGTGAGGGTAAAGTTAGAGTGATGGAGTAGGCGACGGTTATGGGAAGAGGTAAAGTGTGGGAATAGGTAAGGTAAGTTTTTGAGTGATAAAGAGTAGAGGGAGGTTACACGTGGGGTAGGTAATAAAGGTGGGGGTAATTAGTTTAGTTGTTACGATTTTCTTGTTACGTAAATTTGGTAAGTTTAGTACGGTTTTATTATAAGTTACGTATGTGAGATACGTAACTATACTTATAGATATATATAATATTAGTATAATATTTGTGAGCATAAATTATTAATATGTGAATATTATTTTGACCTGAGAAATTGGTTGTGTACGTTCGTATAATATGTAGCAAGATATAATCAAGATTCGAGCATTTAATAAAAAATAACACACATAGGCATGCAGCGGAATATACGGACACAGTCATATAATTCAGTCTTTTCATAGTCAATCATTGGGTTATTTTCAGCTCTTAAGATCGATTAGGTGCCACCGATTAAACCAATTTCCAATCGTAAAGTCTCAAATTGTTCCCTAGCTAAAGGTTTAGTAAAAATATCTGCCCATTGTTTTTCCGTACTACAAAATTCCAACTTAATGTTTTTCTTTTCTACATGGTCACGTAAGAAGTGATGTCTAATCTCCATGTGTTTTGTTCTCGAGTGCTGAGCCGGGTTTTTAGATATTATAATAGCACTCGTATTGTCACATAATATAGGCACACATCCTACGTCAATACCATAATCAAGTAATTGCCGTTTTAACCATAGTAGTTGAGAACATACCAGTGCGGCTGCAATATATTCCGCTTCTGCGGTTGACAAGGCGACAGAATTTTGTTTCTTGGATGCCCATGATATAATACATGGTCCGACGAAGGTCGCAAGTCCAGAAGTACTTTTTCTATCTAAAGAACAACCTACATAATCCGCATCTGAATATCCTAATAGGTTGAAATTACAGTCCATAGGATACCATAGATATAATTTTGATGTTCCGATTAGGTATCTTAGGATTCTCTTAACCGCAATCATATGCGATTCTTTTGGTGCAGATTGGAACTGAGCACAAACGCAGACACTAAACATTATATCTGGACGACTTGTAGTAAAATAAAGAAGTGAGCCGATCATACCTCTATAAGTAGTTTCATCTACTGAATTACCATCCTCGTCTTTGGTGAACTTCTTATCTGTTACCATTGGAGTAGGCATAGGATGAGAGGATTCCATTCCGAATTTCTTTATTAACTCTTTGACGTATTTTTGTTGATGGACTTTGATCCCCTCGTTCGTTTGTTGAATTTGTAGACCAAGGAAGAATTTTAATTCTCCCATCATGTTCATCTCGAACTCGGATGTCATCAACTCTGAAAAATATTGGCACAACTTTTTGTTGGTTGAGCCAAAGATAATATCGTTAACGTAGATCTGGACAACTAGTAGATCGGAATTTTCACTTTTCAGAAATAGTGTCTTATCTACTGATCCTCTCTTGAATCCGCTTTCCAACAAAAACTTTGATAGTCTGTCGTACCATGCTCGAGGGGCTTGTTTCAGC
This sequence comes from Silene conica, assembly GCA_029255685.2. Lineage (NCBI taxonomy): Eukaryota > Viridiplantae > Streptophyta > Magnoliopsida > Caryophyllales > Caryophyllaceae > Silene > Silene conica. Next base: position 9,425,030 of record CM055311.2, on the reverse strand, counting down.
CCGTAGAGAGCTTTGTCCAATCTGTACACATGATCCTTGAGTCTACTGTCAGGAAATCCAGGAGGTTGTTCGACATAGACTTCCTCTTGAAAATATCCGTTAAGGAATGCAGTCTTAACATCCATTTGAAACAATTTCATTCCTTTATGTGCAACGAATGCTATGAGCAAGCGAATCGCTTCAAGGCGAGCAACAGGAGCGAAGGTTTCGTCATAATCGATCCCTTCCTGTTGATTGTATCCTTGAATGACTAATCTTGCCTTATTACGTACGATGACTCCAGAGTCATCTAATTTATTTCTGAATACCCATCTCGTTCCAATTACTGATCTATCTTTTGGACGAGGAACGAGATGCCATACTTTATTCCTCTCGAATTGTTGTAGTTCTTCTTGCATGACGACTATCCAGTCTGGTTCTGCAAGAGCTTCTTTTATATTTTTAGGTTCAATTGTGGAGAGAAATGAGTAGAAAGAATAGAAGTTGTTTAAGCTTCTTCGAGTTTGAACTCCTTTTATAAGGCTTCCTATGATGTTATCCAGAGGGTGAGAGCCTTTATATCTCCAGTTTCTTGATTGATTGTTTTCATTGTCATTGCTTGACTCGGAATTTTGACTTGTTCCCCCTGAATCCAAACCAGGGTTTGTAGGAGAGTCAGGTATAACTAAGACCTCTTCCCTTTGGTTTTGATTTAAATTTGTAGCTTCATTAGCTACAACTCTGGGTTCTAAGTCATTGGTTTGAGAGTTATCTACAGTATCATCAACTGTAGTTTCATCTCTCGCACCATTTCCTTCCAAGTCAAGTTCATCATTGTTTCCTTGAATTTCGCCTTCATCATTATTTTCTATTTCAGGAGGATCTTCCCTTGACAAACGAAAGTCAGGTTCGTCTAGGTTTTCCTCTTCGTCTTGTAAAGGCTTGTCGAAGGCATTATTCTCATCAAAGATAACATGTATGCTTTCTTCTATGCATAAGGTATGTTTGTTAAAAACTTTATAGGCTTTACTATGATCAGAATATCCTATGAAAATTGCCTCATCACTTCTAGGGTCAAATTTGCTTAAGCGATTTTTACCATTGTTATGAACAAAGCATTTACTCCCAAAACATCTTAGATGAGATATATTAGGTTTACGACCACTTAAAAGTTCATAGGGTGTCTTTTTAAGGATAGGTCGTCTAATCATAGCACGATTATGAATATAGCAAGCTGTACTAATAGCCTCAACCCAAAAGTTTCTAGGTAGGCCACTGCAAAGAAGCATTGTTCTAGCCATGTCTTCTAGGGTTCTGTTCATGCGTTCTACTACTCTGTTTTGTTGTGGTGTTCTAGGTGCAGAGAAGTTATGTCCAACACCGTTGGATTTACAGAATTCAATAAAAGCATGGTTGTCAAATAAAGTTCCATGGTCAGTTCGAATAGTTACTAGATTAGTTTTTAATTTGTTTTGAACAAGTTTCATAAGACTAACAAATTCATCAAATGTTTCATCTTTAGAATGAAGAAAGATTGGCCAAACAAATCTAGAATAATCATCAACTAGAACGAAAACATACCTGGAACCGCCTCTGCTTCTTACCTTCATAGGGCCACAGAGATCCATATGTACTAGGTCAAGAGCTTGGTTAGTACTTACTATTCTTTTTGGTTTGAAGGATGATCTGACGTGTTTACATCGTTGATAGCGGGGTTTGTCGCCTTCCCCCACATCAAACAAAATTTATAAAACTCAACTACTAAACTAATGTAGTAGGGTAGTCGAGGTCGATCCACAAGGAGGTTAAGTTTGAGTACTAGTCTTATCTTAGATTATAGGTTAGCTACGCGAATCATTAAGTTGATAAGTACTAAGCTAATAAACTAAAATAATAAGAAACTAAGTGAACAAGTAATGAAATAACGATTTAAGCAATAAAGAAAAGGCCTAGGGTACGATTTAACCACCAACAATTCGTAATTCACCGCTTAGTTTCGTTAACTAGTTATCAAGGGTAGACTAATAAGGTGGAAACGCCTCTAGGTCGCCTATCAACTCCCTCCCGGGCTCAAAATAGGACACTAGTAATACCAAGTCAACTCCCTCTCGGGCTCATGACTCGGCTTCCCCCGACTCAAGACTCAAGGCTTGCCAAAATGGGCCCATTCCGCTCGCCTCTCACCAAGGTCAAGGGCTTAAGCCCGCGATAATCCCCGGTCATCCCAACCCTTCTCCCGAAGGTGAATTTCAAACCGATAAACAAAAGCACCCTACTCGGGTTCTCCCTCTCGGGCTTAACCCAAGTTGACAAAGGGACTAAGAGGGGTAGACAAATCCCGACCTAACCAACTCTCGTTGGTGGACAAGGGCCAAAACCGACTATTTTCCCAAATAGAACACAACCAATTTAAAACCTTTTATTTAAACCCGATAAATCCCCCTCAACAACCAATCATAAAGAAACTAATTAGGTAAATTATTCATGTCGGGGTCTCATCGCACCCTAGTGAGAAAACTACTCACTAATCATTACTAATTCAACACAAGACCCATTAACAACTACACTAAACATGATATTAAGTAAAATAAAGTGATAGAAATATAAACTTTAACTAAGCTAAAATTAATCAAACTAAGGTCTAACAACAAGCATAAAGGAGCAACATTTATGAATAAGGTAACTTAAAGATTCAAACATTAAACAAATGTAAACAAATGGCAAAAAGAAATGAAAGAGGGAAGAAAATTATACCATACTAATTAAGATGAAAATGGTGAATCTTTATACAATACTTGTAATTTGAGATGATAAACTGAAATCTAAACTAGAAATAATAACGAAATGGAAGAATTTTGGTTATTTTTAGGAACAAAAACTAAGAACCCTAACTATTCTAATCTCTTTCCTCCTCCCCAAAATTGTTGCTGCTCCCCCATTGCTCTTTTTCTCCCGTGCCCAGCACGTGATCAAGATTGCATTAGTGGCAAGCTTGGCCCAGTTGCTTTTCTTCTTTTCGAAATCCGAATATTGGAGTAACAACCTTATAATACATGGGCTCATATACATTTTGCACGGTCAAGTGACAGCCCAATAAAAGAAAATAAGGAGTCATTGAAATTGTCGATTTAAGTCTTTAACGGGTACATTTGGTTTCGTTCTTTTTTAATTCGTCTTGAACCGGTTTCCTTACTCGAACTTGGTACCTATAAGATAAAAATACGAAAGCAGTACTAGAATACTAAAAAGTAACATGAAATAAAATTATTTAAAACTAATCGACTAATATATTATTTGATACTAAAATGAGTAAATTAAGCTAACTCGGGTTATTATTTCGCCCAAATAAGAGATAAAATATGGGTAAAAATCGGTAAAATATGGTGTTATCAATCGTGCACATGTGTCGCACATCTTTTCTTGATCAAATTTGATCTTGGGAAGACCTTCGACCAAGTCCCATCTCTTCAATTTGCTAAGAATAGGAGAACTAATATACCCAAATCTCTTATGCCTGAGACATGGATCATCTAACGTAACTTTCATACATGAGAGAGAGTCAGTAGGCACAACGTTTAAATCAATCATATACACATTTTTCTTTCTATGTCCTTCAAGAATAACTTTACTTGTACCTTCCATAATTATACGACAAACATCTTTATGAAAAACAACTTTGTTTCCTTTGTCGCATAACTGGGATATACTAATTAAGTTGTGTTTAAGACCACTTACCAGATATACATCGCTAATAGAGTGAGAAGTTGAGATGCCTATCTTACCGACACCTATTACCTTTCCCTTTTTGTTGTCACCGAAGGTGACCTTTCCTCCGTCGAATGGTTCCAAGGTAGTGAATAGGTTGGCGTCGCCTGTCATGTGTCGAGAGCATCCACTGTCGAGGTACCATAGGTTATTCTCTTTAGCGATTATCTGCAAAATGTAATTTAAAGACAGGTCTTAGGTACCCAAGCATACTTGGGTCCTTTAGCGTTAGTGACAATAAAGACATCTTCCTTTTTAACCCAGACTTGTCTTACTAGAGGTCTCTTGGATCTGTGGTAGCTAGGTTTTGTCGATCTAGTGAAAGTCTTTGGGTTTTGTTTCTTTGTAGGTTTAGGAATTTGAGTGGTTCTATTTTTCTTTTCTGCGTAACTGAAGGACATGTCATAGAACCATCTATGGTCATTATTTCTTTCCTCAACCTTTTCATTACCCTCCTCACTGTCGATGATAGATATGGAATCATTTGGTATACCTAGAGATTTAACAAATTTGACTCCAGTTTTGAAGTCGAGTGCGTGTTTTACACAGTTTTCTCATAGGTGTCCATTATGACCACAATAAGTACAAATTAAATATTCAGGCAAGTCTACATACTTTCTTTTTCTAAAGTCACGTTCATCAGGTTTTTGTTGACATTTAGAATGGTCTCTCCTACCATAGCACTCATGTCCTAGGCCCATCTTCATGTTGTTATCAGATTGTTCAGTTAGGAAGTTTAGTACGTTAGTACTTCCTTCCCATTTTTCGTGAACCTTACGAGCATGAAGAAGAAGGTCTTTTAAAGAATCTATTTCTTTTATGCAGGAGGAGTGGTCAACATTGTTATGTTCTTTTAAGTCTTGAATATCCTTATTAAAATTGAACACGATTTTTGCATGTTCCTTTTTAATTTTGGTTATGTTGAATTCTAGATCCATGATCTTTTGCTCGAGGATTTCAACTTCTTCTTGATGAGTTTCATCTACAACCACTGGTGTAGGTTTACTCTTTAGAAGTTCATTAGACCTTTTTAGATCTGAGGTTATAGCTTCATTAGCTATAATCTTAGATTCAAGCTCTTTAATGTTGAGTTTTAATTTTGAGATTACAGCTTCATTGACTGTAACTTTAAACTCAAGAATTTTCTTCTCAGACATTACTGTTTCCAATTTAACATTTGTATCAATGTTAACTTTGGATTTCAGTTTCTTAGCTTTGGCCTTTAAGAGTTGATTTTCCTCTGCAATGTCAAGGATCTGTTCTTTCAACTCGTCTAATTCAAGACTTTGTTCGTGACATTGGTCTAAGGTTTGTTCGAAATAATTAATTAATGCAGACTTAGATAAATTTTTAACTTGACTCTTAAGTTGTAAAAAATTTACCTCTTGGTGTTCATCTTCTGAATCAGATTCTCCATAGAGGCAGAATTGTGATGAGTCATGATCGTCGGAGATTAGATCCAAACTGATGTTGCTTAGGCACAGGTTAGCGACTTCTTCTTCCTCTGAGTCTTCGTCATCTTCGGAATCTAATTCTCCCCAGCAAGATGCGAGCATAACCTTCTTGAATTCAGTCTTGGTCTTATCTCGTTTGGATTTGTCTTTAATTTTGTCCCAGCTTGGACAGTCCTTGATCATATGGCCTTGATCACCACATTTGAAGCACCCTCGCTTCAAGAAGGTTTGCTTAGAGTCATTCTTTTTCTTGTCGTTTGCTTTATTATTGGATTTGGTAAATCTCCCTTTGAAGACTGCCTTTTTGAAGCGTCTTGCGAAGAGAACTGTTTCATCTTCCAGTTCAGGTTCGCATTCTTCGCTTGAAGAGGCTTGTAGTGCAACGTTTTTGCTTTTAGGATGATCATCATCATCTCTATTTATCATGATCTCATGAGCCATTAGAGATTTCAATAAGTTCTTGATAAGTCATGGTCGAGAGATCACGAGCTTCTTCAATTGCAGTGACTTTAGGTTGCCACTTTTTGGTAAGGCTTCTAAGGACCTTTCTGGCTATGTCCTCAGAATCATACTTCCTACCAAGGTTCCGCAGTTCATTAAGTATGCAAGAGAATCGTGCAGACATGCTATCAATCGATTCATTCTTTTCCATAGTGAAAAGTTCATATCGTTGAATAAGCAAGTCTATACGATGTTTCCTGACTGCGGAGGTACCTTCGTAGGCAAGTTCTAGGCCATCCCATATTTCTTTAGCTGAATTACAAGAAGAGAAGCGATCAAATTCAGAAGTAATCATACCGTTTTGAAGTAGACTCATGGCTTTTGAATTTTTCTCAGCAATCTTGTAATCAGCTTCCACATAATCACTTTCTGATTTCTCATATGTGGTTCCATTTGCAGATGCAACCAAGATCTTTCTTGGTCCAGTTTGAATTATCTTCCAGCATTCTCAGTCACGTCCTTTGACGTAATGGGTCATCATGTTCTTCCACAAGCTATAGTTTTTTCCATCGAAGATATGACACTTAAGGTGTTTTGAATCCATTAGAAATCAAATAGAAGGATCAATCTCAAGCTGTAAGGCTTTCAAGAGCACGAGGCTCTGATACCAATTGAAGAGTTTATTGACCTAGATATACTCAAGAAGGGGGGGTTGAATTGAGTATGTCAACTTTTTCGATTCTTCTTCGATGTTGGTTGTTGAGACGAAGTAATAGCAAGTAATGAGTAAGAACGATAAAGTAAAGGAGACACGATCTTTTGAAGTGGTTCAGTTTCACAAATCGAAACCTACGTCCACTATTCTCGATTAATAAAATTAGTACCTTCTCCGGATTACAATTTTATCAACCCAACTCGTACAACTTTGATGTTAGTTGTAACTCAATCTAGATACCGTAAAATATCTAGCTACGACAAGTACCGTGAAATACTTGCTTACAATGAGTACCGCTAAATACTCGAATTTTATCTTAAGCAATTAAGATAAAGTCTTCAACAATTTCTTGTACTTAAAGATCTTTGAACGTGTAAGATCACGGAAAACGAGATTTGACAATGATTGGCACGGAAAACGAGACGTATGAGAGATCACGTTCGTTCGTTCTTGATTTGCGTGAGGCGTGTGTATTTCGTTGGTTTTGGCGTGTGACATTAAGAGCATATATTTACTAATTTAGATCTAGGTTTAATCCTAGATAATTTAGGAATATTACTTTATCTAGAATACATATTCTAGGTAATATTTAAAACTTAATCTTATTTGATTTAGGAAAGGACTCTAGTAAGATAATATTAATTTAAGATAGAAGATAATATTTCCAAAAACCTATTTGATTTAGGAAACCTTATATCATAAAATATAGTATCCTAATTAAAGTCAATTCCTAATTCTTGTCAAGATATAATAAATTATATCCTTAATCAAATCCTAGTTAATCTTTAGGTAAATTAAATAAACATACATTATTTATTTAATTAACCATAAAAACAATATGAAACGTATTAGATGTCGTGTAAGAAATCGTGAGGGCATGGTTCCCCAACACGCTTTCCCATGCACGTCCCAACACACGTTTCATAGGATACGTTTTTCGAGACATACTTCTCGAAGTACGTTTCCCTAGGAGTTTAGATTTTGAAAATAACGATTAAAATAAAATCCTTAGCATATTAGAATTAATATTTACCTCATAAGATAAATATTTAATTCTTGTTTAACTAAAGAATATTTCTATTTTAAAACCGTTTTTAAGATTACTAAATTAGTATATAATAATATATTAATAGCACGCATAAATCTTTACGCTTTGATTTACTTCACGCAAATCTCATTTCTTCGATAGTTATAGGTAAAACCTATAACTTAAGAACTTTTGATATTGCAATAAAAACTTTTGTCTTGTAAATCTTCAAAAAGACTTGACATTAGACATGAGCTTGATCTTTCTTTAATCTTCGATTGAATCTATACTTTATTAAACTACGATCTTCGCTCTATAATAAACTGTACACTTAAACGCACGATTACACGCATATGCATATAAGACATAATTATTTAGACTTGTCATTATTAAAACATAAAACAATATATTACTAATATAGAATATATTACTCAACAAATTCCCCCTTTTTAATGATGACAAGTCTTTTACCTAGAATCGTGTCTAAGTGTAACGTAGTAACGTTCCCCCTCAACATAATATTGGTCCTTCATAATATAGATTAACTAGGGTTTCTATTTTTAAACTAAATCAATTACTTAAGGAACTATGAGAGACAATACGTTACGACAAGGAGCAATCTTAGGCAAATTCGTAATCTAGGTCGCATTCTTTTCCCCCTCTTGACATCATTGAAAAGACGGAAACAAAGACATAAAACGACTAGAATGATATAATACGAAACAAACCTAAGCATGAAATTCTAAATTAAACACACAAACTTAATTAAAATCAAGCAAACATGAGATACGAACGGGAATACGACACGCAACCAAGTACTAAGAAGCCTATGGGCCGAATGTACAAAATAGAGCCGAATGGGCCGAATTAAGAGTAGAAGCCACTTGGGCTGAAAGTAGCAAAATATTGTCTAATGGGCCGAAAGTAGTAGAGTAAAGAGTAGAGTTCTAGTACAAGCCACCTGGGCCAAATTAGGATAGGGGAAAATTGGGCCACAAACATAAAAGATAACAAGGCTAAAGTGTTTGTTAAGGAAAGGGAATTGAAGGCAAAGGTAAGGAATTGGGCTATCGAGGCCGGACACCACCACACAGCCCAAACGTACGCACTCCACAAACCGAGCCCAAATCTGCAAAACGAAAATTAGTAATAGAATGAAGCAGTGACTGAAAATTGGGCTATCGAGGCGATCAAGACAACTCGCAACATTGCGTCCTTGGGCATCAATGGCACGCTCAAAATTTAAGACCTTAAGGCTAAGAGCCTTCACCGCCTCCAAACATTTAGCCCCGTCTTCTCGTAACCCACGACTATCTTGAACCAACGCACCCCGTTGAGTCGTCAAAAAGTGATGACGGTCACTCACCCCGATGATCTCTTCCTTCACAAACTTCAATTCTCGGGTAAGATTAACAAGGCTTCCATTGATCTTCTCCATCCATTCCCGTATATCCACATTCGTCCCCGACCCTTTACCATTCTCGGACTTCGTGTCCTTCAACCCAGCCACAACCGAACACAACTTATCGACCTTTCCTTCAAGAACACCGAGACTTCCGTTCCCCTTAACTTCCTCACTCTCTCGACCGAATAACAAAGCAGCATCCTTTCCAAAAATACCCATTAGCTTCATAAGCCTATGATTCATCCTATCCTTAGGAATGACACCATAGCTTCCAATATCAACAACTCCGGCATCAAGTAACAACTCCGAAACCCACATGCCATAGGGTATATCAAGAGTCGTACTGAATCGTTCCTTAACCAAAATTCTCGAAATCTGACCGACTTTAGCAAGAACCAGAGGTGCTAAATTCACCTTAACACCCGTCAACCAATTATACAAAACAATGGCTTCACAACAACTGAGTTTGTCACGACCACCCCGTCGTGGCAAAACCGAATTCCATAGGAAATTGACAAAGAATTTTAATTTTGGATTAAAAGAACTAGTGAGCAGGGGACTGACTTCGGTGGCCTCATCATCAAAGTATTTGACAATGATTGGCACGGAAAACGAGACGTATGAGAGATCACGTTCGTTCGTTCTTGATTTGCGTGAGGCGTGTGTATTTCGTTGGTTTTGGCGGGTGACATTAAGAGCATATATATACTAATTTAGATCTAGGTTTAATCCTAGATAGTTTAGGAATATTACTTTATCTAGAATACATATTCTAGGTAATATTTAAAACTTAATCTTATTTGATTTAGGAAAGGACTCTAGTAAGATAATATTAATTTAAGATAGAAGATAATATTTCCAAAAACCTATTTGATTTAGGAAACCTTATATCATAAAATATAGTATCCTAATTAAAGTCAATTCCTAATTCTTGTCAAGATATAATAAATTATATCCTTAAACAAATCCTAGTTAATCTTTAGGTAAATTAAATAAACATACATTATTTATTTAAGAGTTAATTTATAAACAATACCAATATAATGACCCTTTTTCATAATCAGTACCAACATAATTGATAATTAGTAATCAATACCAAAATATTAACTTTTTTTTTATGATAGGTACCAAGTCACGTGAAAATCCCATATCAATCTACTCGAATAGGACCAAAAAGTCATTATTCAAGTACAAACTGATACGTGCCTATTTTATGCATTTTATTTATTCTTTTGGCACGTATTTTCTTACATTTTCGTGACTTTTAGTTGCTATTTCTCCCGAAACGGTTTACTTTGGCATTTCTGTGTTTTATATGTAGGAATACGCGGAAGTGAGCAAAACTGAACCTTATTTGTCTTTCGGAAGCTGTTTTGAGTACTAATGCGGAGCAAGGATCCGAGTTGCACACCCGAGTGTTATCATTGGGCCAGATTAAAGCTGAGACGAACAAGACGCGGTCGACCGACCCATCAGAGAGGTCGACCGACCGAAGCCCAATTCGCGTAAAAGCCCAGCAGCGCCAGAAGCGGTCGACCGACTCGCATCAGAGGTCGACCGACCAGAAGCTGACCCGGGACTTCTATTTCGTGTTTTGTACTTACCTAATTTGTAATTATATCTTATTTAAGAAGACCTAAACTCTTCAATTAGGTCAAGCACTTTTATGTTAGACAAGCTTTTCATTAGCAAGGAATTTTATTAGAAAGCAATTTATGTTAGATGAACTCCATAGTTTAGAAAGAGATCTAATCCCAAGTTTTCATCTTTTGTTCTTAATTCCAATTAAGTTGTAAGTTTGCTACAATCAATCTTTCCTTTTAATTTAATCTTGTTGTTCATCTTGTTGTTTCATGTTTTCCCTTTTATTGTCATCTTTAATTATGTTAATTCCTTTAATGTTCTTAGTTATTGTTAGTTTCATAATTAAAAGTATGCATAGCTAATTCTTGTGATTAGGAATTAGGGGAACCATGGTAAAGATTTGATTTTGATAAGTTTAATGATTGAATTACCAATCCCCCATTGTTGTTGGTGAACTAATCCTTAGGATTGAAAGATTATTAGGATTAGTTTAACAACAACTTTGGGATTGCCCTTGAACGAAAGTTTAGTGCTTTTCTAGGAACCCTAAGACCGTAAGGATTGGGTAGAATATTGACCTAAAGGTTTATTCTTTGTTCCTTGGGATTGTGTTATTTGGTTATTTTACCTTTCATTGACTTGTTTTTAACCATGGGGAACCAAAGTTCCTAATCTCCTTTTTACCTTATTTTATTTCTCTTGTTTATTTTGATCTTTTAGTTGTTAGTTCAACCCTTAAATCAACCCCCTTTTTTTGGTTACTTGTAATAGACTTTAAATTCCCAAACATAATTAACCTTGTCTCCTTGTGGTTCGACCCTTGACTTATCCTATCTAGTTTAAGCTGAGGTTTTATAAATCTTATCTTTGGCACCCCTCAACGACGGGTGTCAAATTTTGGCGCCGTTGCCGGGGAGACGGTATAATTTTGTTTGTTAATTTTTAGTTTATTTTTTTTGTCTTAAGGAACTTAGGTTCCTTAAGACCGTTACTTACCTTTTCTTCTAGTTTTGCTTTAGAAGACAGGTTTTTGAGAGGAAGGCTTGAGTACTCTCTTGTTCAGATATGGATTCTATTTATGACCACCTACAGCTAAAGGCTCAAGATTTACCGAAGGGATTCGCCTTGCCTACCCCCACCACTGGCTCCTTTGTGCTCCACCCAAATAATATATATCTTTATGGTGGAACTGAGTCAGTTTTCTGGTCTACCCGACGAAGATCCAATGAAGCATGTTACAACCTTCACGGATTATTGTTGTGCCATACCCATACCTGACGGGGTGACTAGAGATGAGGTGCTGGCAATGATGTTCCTGTTCTCATTAAAAGATGCCGCTCGAGATTGGTACCGCTACCTTGATAGGGCAGCTGAGAAGGTTACGGATTGGACTTCCTTAGCATTGGCTTTTTACAAGAAATACTTTCCTCTTGCAAAAGTCGAAGACTTGAGAAGCCAAATCCGTAACTTTCAACAAGGACCTGATGAAGGATTTTATGAAGCATGGGATCGGTTCAAGAAATTGGTCCGTTCTATCCCTCACCATAACTTTCAACAATGGTACCTGTGTAACCAATTTTACAACGCCCTTTACGATGATTATAAGATGATTCTTGATGTGGCCGCCAATGGGAGATTTCAGAATAACACCGACCATATGAAGGGTTGGGAAACTATTGAAGACATGGCGGTGCATAGGGCTGCTTTTAAGAGTTCACGTGGGAATTCGCGGAGGCTAAATGTGGAGATGAATAGAGTGACGGCTCTTGAGACAACAGTTGAAGCCCGTTTTGAAAAGCTTGAGGCAACCCAGCTGAAGCTTGAAAGTGCGAACCTAGTTACTACGGTTGACAGCACGGGCGAGATTGAGAACTTGAGAGCTCTTGTTGATGTTTTAACAAGGCAGGTTATAGAGATGGGAAAGGCTCAAATTGCCTCCTCAAAGGCTTTTGAAGAACACTTGATAAACATAGCCAACCGAATAACTAGTTCTCCAGCTAGTTGTGAGGGACCCATGGAGACGTTGAACGCCATCAATCTTAGGAGTGGCCGTGTTTGTGAAAGATCAACCCAAAAAGACGGTTCTGCCGAAGTTCAAAACAAAGAATCTGATCCCGTCAACAGGACAGGAGGTCGACCGACCCCTACTGTAGGTCGACCGACCTCGGTTCCTGACGTGAGATCAGATTCTGGAGAAAAGAAAATTTCAGATGTTGCAGATTCTGGTCGGCCGACCGCTGCTGTAGGTCGACCGAACGACGTTCCTGAGCAGAGTGCTGTTTTGATTCCGGAATCGCTGGATTCCTCCTTCATTCAAGGCCTCACCGAAATTTTACAACTGAAAAAGCCAAAGGTTGCTGATCCTATGGCTAATGTGACCGTTCCTTATCCCGAAAGACTGAAAAATTCAAAAGAGGATCGGAAATTTGGTAAGTTTTTGGAGATGGTGAAGAATCTTGAGGTAAACATCCCTTTTACTGATTTAATTACCCAGGTACCTTCTTATGCTAAATTCATGAAAGATATTTTGAGTCGTAAGAGAAATTTTCAGGGCGACGGTGTTGTTTCTTTTGTGGAAGAATGTTATGTTCTTTCACAAAATAATATAGCACCCAAGTTAAAGGAACCAGGTAGCTTTTCTATCCCTTGTACCATAGGTAATCATGTTATAGGGAAAGCCCTTTGTGATATAGGGGCTAGTGTCAGTGTTATACCCTATTCTGTATGTGAAAGACTTGGTTTAGGTAGACTTAAAGTCACCAATATTACCCTACAGATGGCTGATAGATCAACCCAAAGACCATTAGGGGTCTTGGAGGATGTCCCAGTAAGAGTGGGAAAGTTCTTTATTCCTGTGGATTTCGTTGTTTTAGACATTGTTGAGGATAGTTAAATACCTATTATTTTAGGTAGACCATTTTTACACACAGCTGGGGCTGTAATAGATGTTAAACGCGGGACCATTACTTTAGAGATTGGAGATGACACTATCGAGTTTAGTCTTGCCCATAAGGCAACTATTCCTACTGATGATACTTGTTGCTCCATTGATATTATAGACAGGAATGTTATCCTTAATTGGAGGGAATCCTTGACCAAGGATCCCTTAGATGATCTGACAGTTTTAGATAAGTGTGCAGGTAATCCAGCTGAAGATGCTGAAGAGCTGGATGAAATAGAAGAAGAGGAAGAGGAGTATGAGTTCACTGAAGAAGAGAATGAGAAGCTCATAAGCCTAGCTAATGCAAATCTGGTAAACATGTGCTATTCTATTAGTACTGATTCTGTTCAGGCTGTTGAGGTAAAGGTACCAGAGCGTAAGCCACTTCCTCCTAATCTTAAGTATGTTTTCTTAGATGATACTGAACAATACCCTGCAATTGTTAGTTCTAAACTTAATCCTGACCAACTTTCTGCCTTAATAACTGTTCTCAAAAAGAATAGGAAAGCTCTAGGTTATTCTTTGGATGATATTAAGGGCATAAGCCCTGATGTTTGCATGCATAGAATAGAGTTAGAGGAAGGGCATAAGCCTTATAGACAGGGACAGCGTAAGTTGAATCCTAAGATGCAGGATGTGGTTATGGCCGAGGTAATGAAACTTCTTGATGCAGGTATTATCTATTCAGTTGGCAACTCTAAGTGGGTTAGCCCAGTTTAGGTGGTTCCTAAGAAAGGAGGAACCACAGTGGTTAAGAATGACAAAAATGAGTTAATACCAACTAGAGTTGTAACTGGGTGGCGGATGTGCATTGATTATAGACAGTTAAATGCTGCCACCAAGAAAGACCATTTCCCCCTTTCTTTTGTTGACCAAATGACTGAAAGACTGGCTTCTAATAAATTCTTCTGTTTTCTAGATGGTTATTCAGGTTTTTTCCAGATTCCCATCCATCCTGATGATCAGAGTAAGACTACTTTTACATGTCCACAGGGTGTTTTTGCTTATCGCAGGATGCCTTTTGGGTTATGCAATGCTCCTGCTACCTTTCAGAGGTGTATGATGGGTATCTTTTCTGACTTTATAGAAAACATTATGGAGGTATTTATGGATGATTTCTCTGTTTACGGCAATGCTTTTGATCAATGCCTAGCTAATCTTGATAAAGTCTTGCAGCGATGTATTGATGTAAACCTTGTCTTAAACTGGGAAAAGTGTCACTTTATGGTTACTGAAGGGGTAGTGTTAGGGCATCTAATTTCTGATAAAGGTATACATGTAGATAAAGCAAAGGTGCATGTGATTGAGCAATTACCCCCTCCTGTTAATGTTAAGGGGGTGAGGAGTTTCTTAGGACACGCAGGTTTTTACAGGCGTTTCATTAAGGACTTCTCTAAAATTGCTAAACCGCTCACACAATTGCTTCTTAAAGATGCCATCTTTGATTTTACTGATGAGTGCCTTTCAGCTTTTAACAGGTTGAAGGAAGCTTTGATCTCAGCACCAATCATTCAGCCACCAGATTGGGATCTCCCATTTGAGATCATTTGCGATGCTAGTGACTACGCTGTAGGTGCTGTGCTAGGTCAAAGGAAGAACAAGGCTCTTAATGCTATATACTATGCGAGACGCACCCTAGATGAGACTCAAGTCAACTATTTCACCACTGAGAAGGAGATGCTAGCTGTCATATTTGCCTTAGAAAAATTCAGGTCCTATTTAGTAGGTAATAAGGTAATTGTTTACACTGACCATGCAGCTTTAAAAGGTCTTTTTCAGAAAAAGGATTCAAAGCCAAGGCTTTTAAGGTGGATACTCCTTCTCCAAGAATTTGACATTGAGATTAGGGACAAGAAAGGCGCAGAAAACGTGGTAGCTGACCATCTATCTCGCCTACAGTTGACTGATGGGGAAGATTCTTTACCTATTGATGATTCATTTCATGATGAGAGTTTATTTATCATTAATAGTTCAGGTTCTTATCCCCCTCCTTGGTATGCTGATTTTGCTAACTTTGCTGTCACAGGTAAAATCCCTCCTGTGTTGTCATGGCAACAAAAGAAGAGATTTATGTTCGATGCAAAACAGTATTTTTGGGATGACCCTTATGTTTTTAAAGAATGCGGAGATGGACTTATCCGGAGATGCGTCCCCCAATGGGAGGTGAAGGACATTCTGGAAGCATGTCACTCTTCTGCATATGGTGGTCACCACGGTCCATCTAGGACGGTGGCCAAGGTATTACAGTCTGGTTTTTATTGGCCTACTTTGCATGTTGACTGTAGGAATTTTGTAGGTAACTGTGATGCTTGTCAAAGAACTGGGAATGTCTCAAAAAGACATGAGATGCCATAAGTTGGTATTTTAGAGGTAGAGATTTTTGATGTCTGGGGCATTGACTATCAAGGACCTTTTCCTAGTAGTCAAGGTAACAGGTATATTCTTGTGGCTGTTGATTATGTGTCTAAGTGGGTAGAAGCTATTGCTACCCCCATTGTGATGCAAAGGCTGTTATTAAGATGTTTAAAAAAATCATATGTCCTCGTTTTGGTGTCCCTAGGGTTGTCATAAGTGATGAAGGTATGCATTTTAAGGAGAAACGCTTAGGTGACTTGTTAAATAAATTCGGTGTCCAACACCGTAGGGGTTTAGCTTATCACCCTCAGACTAGTGGTCAAGTTGAGATCTCTAATAGAGAACTCAAGGAGACCCTAGCCAAAGTAGTTTCTAAGTCTAGGAAAGATTGGAGCCTAAAACTTGATGATGTTTTATGGGCCTATAGAACCGCGTTCAAAACCCCAATAGGAATGTCACCACTCCGATTGATTTATGGTAAGACTTGTCATTTACCAGTAGAGTTAGAACGTAAGTCTTGGTGGGCTATTTGTGATCTTAATTTAGACCCTAATCTTTCCCGTGAGAAACGTTTGTTGCAGCTCAATGAGTTAGAAGAATTCAGGTTGTTAGCCTATGACAATGCCAGGATTTACAAGGAGAAAACAAAGCGCTGGCATGACAAGAGAATCATTACGCGTGATTTTCAAGTAGGTGATAGGGTGTTGCTTTTTAATGCTCGTATTCGTCTTTTTCCTGGTAAGCTGAAATCCAGGTGGAGCGGACCCTACACCATCACAGCTGTCTCAAAATTCGGGTCAATCGAATTAGAAACCTCATCTGGTGAGAGGTTCAAAGTCAATGGCCAGTATGTGAAGCACTTCAGAGGAGAGAACGAATTTGTCGGAAAGGTCGAAGTTTCTTACTTTGACCCTTTTTAGGATGCTTCATGATAGGTAAAAAGGTCGTGCGGGACCTCTTAAACCAGCGCTACACGGGAGGCAACCCGTGCTCTAGCTTAAGTTTACGTTTTTTTTTTATTTTCCGTTTTATCCTTAATGAAATTTGAAATTTCTGCAGAAAAATAAAAAGAATTCGTCAGTACATCAGTCGACCGACCCAACTACAAGGTCGACCGACCTTCTGGCAGCTTTAAATATTTTCTGACAGGTTAAGTAAAAAATTGCAGAACAGGTAGGAAGGACGGAGGTCGACCGACCAAGAATTGCGGTCGACCGACCGCGCGTGTTTTTTCCGGTTTTTTTTAGAGTCAAAGTCACGGGTGTTTTGTGTTTTGAAAACACAATTTTTGCCTTCATTTGCTCACACTTTCTGCATCCCTCTTTTCCTCTTAAAACCCTAAAAACACCCACCTTCTTCATACTTCACCAATTTACTTGCTTTCTTTCAATTTCCTCCTTCAAGGTATGTTTTTCTTAGTTTTCTTTCTCTCTTTTTCGTTTTTTATCATCTTAATTCCGTTTTAGGTAGTATTAGTTTGTCTTTTTGAGTTTAATTTTGCTCTTAATTTCGTTTCCATGCTTGTTTGTGTGTTTTTCTCTTAGTTTTCTTCTTCCTTTTGATTTTATATGCTTAGATCTGTAATTTGTGTGTGATTTCGTGCTGTTAGGATTAGTTTAATTCTTCCTTTCAATTTTTATGCCTTTTTTCGCGCGATTTCAGCCCCGAAATTCCGACTCTGACACTGTTCACGGTCGACCGACCCAAAACGGAGGTCGGCCGACCAAAATTTGAATTTCCTGAGTTTCGTAATTTACAGATTCTGCATTTTCTTCTGATAGTCGGTCGACCGACCCAAAACTGAGGTCGGCCGACCAAAACTGTGTTTTCCCTGAGTTTATATTTTTGAAGTTTCTGACATTTTTTTTCGTTAGTTGGTCGACCGACCTAGGTTTGCGGTCGGCCGACCTGTTATGCTACAGGAATTCTGTGTTTTCTCGCGAAAATGGTCGACCGACTTAACTGTGAAGTCGGCCGACCCATGTCTGTTACAGGAGTTTCTGTTTTGCAATTTTTGTTCCTAAATTTGTTAAAGAAATGTTTTCATATTCACACAAGACTTATATTTTTATTGAACTTTTCAGATTTACAATGTCTAGCCGTGATCAAGGTGGAAAGCGCGCCCGCACTTCCGGTGCAAGCACCTCTAGAGGCCGTGTTCCTAGGTCGAGAGGGTTGACGGTGCAAGACACGGATAGTCTACCCAACTATCCGCAAATCACTTTCAGCACTCCGGCTCAGAAGGCCCGATTCCTCCATCTCACCGCTTATTGCTTGGTAGTGGCAACCCGGTTCCTATGTGTCCCAACCTTGCAAGCCTTGGGATGTCATGATGAGGTGGTGTCCTTGCTCGATGGGACGGGATTCTCAGGACTTGTCACTATGGATGAGTTCACCTATTCCCTTCTCACTCTTGAGTTCTTTTCTTCCTTTACTTTTGATATTAGAGCATATCACCCCGGCTATGATAATGTTTGCATTTCTTTTCGTTTGTTCAATGAAACTTTTTCTTTAACTTTAAACCAATTTGCTCAGTTTCTAGGCTTATCTTCTACGGGTCTTACGGATGACCCCACTGGGTCATATAATGATTTGTGGTCCTGTCTTTCTGATTCCAGCGATGGGAAGATAAAAAACAGTACCGTTCACCTTCCCGCCCCCCGTTATTATTTGCGTCTTTTGGCCAACACTGTTTTCGGCCGCAAAGAGTCTCAAAATGTTAACAACATTGAGCTCTCCATTTTGTCTGGTTATCTTAACATCAGACGTACGGGTCAGCAATTTTATAACACTGCTTATTTGGTCGCCTCTCACTTCATGTCGGTGGGCGAGGGAACTTCCTTGACTACTATTGTTTGTGGTGGGCTAGTCACTCGATTAGCCCGCTCCCTTGTCCCCCAGTTCCCTCGCTATGAGGATGCGATTGACACTCCCTCCCGGTTCATGGACATGGCTTATGTCAGGTCCGTGCATTGGGTGGACAGGAGAGATTATTGGAAGGTAGACACCTACCTCAGTGATCGCATCCCCATCACCATGGCTCCCCCTATGTTACCCCTTTTTACTGTTGTAGGGGATCCCCGACCACTACTCCCGTCTTACCGCCTCCCACTTAGAGGAGGTGCCTTTAGAGGTCATAGGGTCCCTGCTCCCCGTGGCCACCATACCACATCTGGGATGGGGTACCCATCTGATTTTACTGCTGCTCCTAATGTTTATGTTCCTCCTTATGTTAATGACAGATCTCTGCCACAAATGATGGCAGGCCTTTGCAGACAGTTCAACCAAAAACAGTTGAACGATAGTCTTTGCCAATATCCGGTTTACAAGGAGTATGCCACTCAGGGTAGGCTCCCAACCGGCCCATGGACTCACCCCACCTGGTACACACCTCTCGCAGGCGGTCGTGTCCACGGTGAAGCTTCAGGCTCTGCCTCAGGAAGAGGCATAGGTTCTGAAGAGGAGGACGAGGAGGAGGAAGGAGGAGAGGACTCTAAGCCGGATTTCGACTCAGAGGGATAGGGACATGCTTGACCTTACCCTCTTTGGGGTTTGGTTTGGGGAGGTCCCTCCATCTTGTAAGTAGTTCTTCTTTTATTTTCCCTTTAGATTTCCAGTTTTTCCCTCTAGATTTCCAGTTTTTCCTTTCGATTTCCAGTTTTCCTCTCCTTCCTCCTTAGACTCTTGTTGTACTTTCTAGTCTTTTTCCTTTTCCTTTCTTTGTTTGCTTCTTTTCTGCCTACCCCCATCCCTATGCTGTGGTTGTATACTGATGAGCACAATGGGGGCATTGTGCGTTTTGGTTTGGAGAGGGTGTTTGCATACTCCTTTGTGAGTGTGCAATTGTCTTTGTGTCTTTTGTTTTTCCTTCCTTTAGGTGTTTTTCTTATTTTCGTTTTCTTTTGTCACGTGTTCTTCCCTGTCGCGCATTCTTCTCTGTCTTAAGTTTTTAGGTCGAGTCGGAACGGACGAATACAATTTATGCCTCACATATCACATATTGCCTTGCCTTGCATTTTTCAAAAATTTTCAAGCTAGTCTTTTGCACTGTCTACGAGTTTTTGTTGATTTCATGCTAAATTATTAGACTTGACTCTCTTCTTGGCAAGCTACTACATTTTCTAAGGATTAGAGCTTAACAAATCGGTGACATCCATGACCGATTTCATGTAGGTTTGTGAGTAGTTTCTCCTCTTGAGGCATGTCACATCAATGTGCATAAACATGAATTTTGTCTACTTAATACCTGTATGCATTCGGATTTGTGGTTTGTTGACACATGTGGTAGAGGTCCCCCTTTCTCATTTCACCCATAATCCTCACATAGCCAAATTGAATCTTTTAACCCATTTGCTACATCCAAAAAAATTGCCTACCCTAGCCGAGCTAGTAATATAGTGATGGGACTGTTTTGACCATCCTTTGGTTTGTGCTTCATTGTTAAATTTTGACTTTGGGAGAATGGTAGAAAGGAGAAAAAGAAAAAAAAAAAAAAAGATACGAAAAAAAAAATAATAAGAAAAGAAATGAAAAAAAAAATGAAGAAAAAACGAATCAGCCTGTTTTCAAGGCTGGTCGGTCGATCAGCATTCTGGGTCGGTCGACCAGGACCATTGAACAGGTTATTTCTGGAAAAAAAAGGGAGAAGAAGAAAGAAAGAAAGAAAAGGAGAAAGTTGGAGAAATTGTGATTTTTGCTCCAAAACTTTGAGCATTGGCATGTATGGAAAAGTAATAAGAAGTGATCTTATAGTATGGATAGACGGTTGTTAGCTCGGTTTAACCCCTCTTCCCATAACTTATTTTAACCCCTTCTTACCTTTAGCCTCACAATTCCAAAAATCGCCTCGGCATGTGTCATGGTTATCTAGTGTGGGAATGCATATGTACGGTTGTAGAGATTCTATTCATGTTAGATTGCAGGCATGTTCTTACGGGTCACAGATAGGTGAGAGTCTTTACTTTTATTTATCTTCTTATCTTTCACATATACATTTGACCCTTTGCTTTCATGAATGTCTCGAGCGTACCGCGAGAGTCCAATTAGAACGAGTCTTGCAAGGTTGAAATTTTAGCATGCTATTCCAACATGTCCAATTCGTTTTGCTCTTGACATTATGCTTGATTGTATTTGAAGGTTGCATTAAATTGGTTAGGCATAGTGTTGTGTTTGGTTGTAAAAAGTGTGAAATCCGTTCCATTAGAAGTTTTTCTTTTCTTTTGAGTCTTAGTGCTTGCTTGAGGACAAGCAAGGTTTGTGTAACAACCCGACCCACCACCGTCGTAACACAAACCCAATAAGATGGATGTGCACTTTTGGGCCCGCTATTTGTCCTCACTTAAGCCCAAAAGCACAAGGCCTTGTTACTAAGTGGTGGGTGGAAGTTATTATAAACATATCATAAGCCTCACATTCTACCAATGTGGGACAAATCTCCACACAATCTCATCTCATACTCTTGGGGTGTTACAAACTCCCCCACTTAAAGAACACAACGTTCTCGTTGTGCCTCAAACTTGACCACAACCAGGGCCAGAATCTTCCCCCGCTAGGTGTGTGACCCGGGTACTCCTGACCACAGGCTCACCACACGGTCGCAGGGTCGCTCTGATACCATTTGTAACAACCCGACCCACCACCGTCGTAACACAAACACAATAAGATGGATGTGCACTTTTGGGCCCGCTATTTGTCCTCACTTAAGCCCAAAAGCACAAGGCCTTGTTACTAAGTGGTGGGTGGAAGTTATTATAAACATATCATAAGCCTCACATTCTACCAATGTGGGACAAATCTCCACACAATCTCATCTCATACTCTTGGGGTGTTACAAATACAGTACTTTAAATTGCTAAGTTATCTCAAAGAACAAGTTTATACAACTGAATTAAAACAAACTGTCTTGATAAAATAAAGTACAACTCATAAGTAACTACTATGGTGATCTAGACTCTAGGCAGGTCCGGATCCAAGCTTCTCTCTTCCCCTAGCTCCCATAGTCTCAACACCTGTCAATCTGCTCCCCAATAATTGGTTCATCACAGGTGATCACGAATACACAGGGTCAACCACAAGGTTGAGTAGAGAAAACTGTAAACAAACCACATTACTAGAAATAGAAAGTCGAACTTCTCCACTCCGAATCACAAGACCCATAATTCTCCACACCAATCACAGACCCTTTATCTCCGCACCAATCACAGACCCTTTATCTCCGCACCAATCACAGACCCTTTATCTCCGCACCAAACACAGACGACCCTTTATCTCCGCACCATATCGTATCACAGAATTATATATCACAATACACCAATCATATAACAATATACATGAACATGATTAATGTCAACCAATAACAGATTACACATCTCATATATGTAGTATTCCCCTACCTCGAAACTGCAGAAGAAAATGGTAACTGAGCAACTGCTTCTAAAAGTGCTCCACGCGAAAACTTCCACCTAGATATATAATATAAGGAATTAAAATCCTTCCCAAACCCCTTCTATTTCATTTTCACTTACCAAAAATGGTAACTTCCTAAAAGCGGAAAGTTTCCCAAAATGGAAACTTTCCCAAAGAAGGAAATTCCTTAAAAAGGAAACCCCAGTTAAATTTTCCGACTCATCATTACGCCAACACCAAAGCATAAAACTAACAAAGATAATAATTAATAAAACAATAATGATAAGAAAAATAATAATAATAATAATAATAATAATAATAATAATAATACATAGAAAAACAAGGACAACAATAAATACTATTTATAAAACATTACATACAAACAGCCCCCCTTCAATAGGCCTGAGTTCGAATCCCTTGACAAGCAATCAAAAACAAGGACAACCAAAACAACCCCTTATGCGACAGCCCGAGCACCCACTTTCACGACCACACAACCCCCAGCCATGCCGCCTATGACCAGCACCAACACGCCCACACCCTCACATGAACCCCCAGCTATGACTTACACCCCTTTGCAACCACCAACAACCCCCCATGATTTCTATAACACGCAGCCCAAACAGCCATGACACCCGCTACTACTCTGTTTTCCAGCAACACAAGTGTACACCCTCTTCTTCGCGCCCTTATACTTCTCACCACCACGCCCCACACTGCCCCTGGCCACCACCGTTGTCACCACTGACTCAAGGTGGTTCCAGGGGAAGCCCACTCTTATCCTCGTCCTTAAACAAGCCACCACGACAACCTCACGAACATCCCTGCTCGTACACGACAATACAGCCCCTTTCCTGACACCCCTGATTTAGACGACTACCACCGCCTGTATACCCCACCTATGGCCACCCCACCGGCACCAGGGTGGTCACCACCACACCAGCAACCTTCTACCCATAACCCATAACCCGAACTTACCCAAGACATACCCAAAAACCGACGCCAAAACAGACCTGGAACCCGTATACGAAACAGAGCATAAAACTACGTTTTACTGTCGACAGTTCATGGTTCCTGTTTAGACGAGTTATGGCGATGGGAAAGTGACTTAATCACGAGAACATGTTAATCATACGTCAGTAATTACACCTAACACAAAGCTTTGGTCGAAAAACTCATAGAGGATGCGTAAAACTTACGAATTAAACCCGAGTACGGATGACATGATACGTGATGGTGAAGTGATGTTCACTTGCGTTTCTTCTCTCGTTCCTCTTGGTGGTTTAGGGTGGACGATTGCTGATGAAAGGAGGCAGGGAGAGACGGAGGCAGAGAAGTGAAAAGCGAAGTAGGGTTTTAGGTTTTGTGTGTGTCGTTTTGTTGATGGATGAAAGGGTAACATATGTCGATAGATATGCATTAGGGTTTGCTTACTTTTTTTGTTTTTCTTATTTTTTTGCTTTTGTTTTCCAACCCTAGATTGCACTACACGGTTAAAACCCACCCATCAAGCATTAATCGTAAACCCGAGCCCATCACGCATCCCGAGAACATAAAATGCAAATTCCCGTTCATAAGTCGCAACTTAGAATTTAACAAATACTTATACAAATAACAACAACTAGCAAGGCTTAAGAATTATATATATCTATGGCATCTTGGTAAAAATATAAACAACTCATTTTTTATGAATTAAGAAAATACGGGGTATTACAGTCTTCCCCCCTTAAAATGAACTTCGTCCCGAAGTTCACCATCTTATAACTGTAACGAAACACGTAGCAAGCATGAACAATCACTTGTAACACTTAAGAACGTGGAATGTTACATTCTACCCTCCTTAAGAAAACTTTGTCCCCAAAGTTTAACATACCACAGAAACACAGGACACTTAAAGATCCAGGGTAAAATGAATAACAGAAGTAACAAGGTTATCAAGTATATTCAAACAATCACGACGCATAAACAGAGATTTTACAATCCTATCCTCCTTAAAACTTAGTTACGTCCCCGTAACCCCATTATAAACAAAATTCCAGCACATTACCCTGTCTTGCCCATGACTCTACCACAAAAAAAAAAAAAAAAAAAAAAAAACTTACTCCAAGTAGCCAAGTATTGTATTATCATCGTTGAACCTAAGACCAAAGACAAGGGGTGAGTGAACGGGCGGAGTAAAACTGCAAATCAACACTTCTATTTCAATATCGATTTCAAACTCCGAGTATAACTCAATAACCAAGGTCACACTGGACCGTAAACACGATATGGCACAACGGCCAAATAACTCATAACCCAGTACCACTGACCAATTCTCATCTCAATTCCAATACCAATATTGTCAAATATTCCCTTAAAGGAACTGTTCAACACTTAGAGAGTCAAACTCTAAGCTACTCACCCACGAGTCAAGGTCAAAGAATACGACAACTCGATAAAATACTGAACTGCAATCTCAATCTCAATACAAATCAATCATGGCCTTTGTTCTAGACTCACGGGCAACTCAATGTCATGGTGGTGGTCCTTGACATAATTGCATGTATATATACCGTTCCATAGTTCAAACATAAGGATCTGGACACTATACCCAACCAACCTAATACAACACCAGCATGCATAAACAACTAAGCAATTACCAAAAGTTATCCATCTCACAACTCAACCCGTTGCACAACAAAAAGATTAATTTATCACTAGGAATATTAATTATCAAAATAAGGGAACGATTACTAATTTCAACGCAAGAAGTACTCGTAAGAAACCCATAGCACTTATTAAGCAAACATATATAACCTTGAGCAAAACAGGAGTACTAGGATCAGTAGAAACTGTGTTACGCAGTAAAGCAGAATCAGGGTAGCTAACACTTACATACCTTCGAAATTTTTATTACAAATTGAATATATTTACAACAATGTAAACAATCAAGAAGCTCATAGTTCGTACTTGACAATTTAAAAGTTTCATGTTCATAATCATATTTTTGAAGCAAAACCATCTTAGGAAGGTAATAGAGCAAAATTAATTAACATAATCACATATGGCACACCGACATATTACACGAGATATACGCCAAACATAGACTGGCCAGATCGATTAACATTCCCAGACATCTATAAATTAAAATCACCTAGGCACATTTTTCGTCCACCCACATTACATCATGAAACTATCAGTATATCCGACTTGCACAATAAGGGTTTTATACACTGCGCAGCAATTAAACATTCCAACAGGATTTCATCGACACATAGCCACAGAATTATCATATTGCAAACCATCACCATAATTGTCAAACATCAAGCTTTATCCTGGTTTACCACTTTGAAAGGAAATATTTTGAAATAATTGATGCATTGAAAAGGTAGTTGGTGACAATTTATAAACACGAAACAAAGACAATTTTACAAGTTATAGACCGAAGCAAGACTACACGGAGACATTCTGACCTTTCTTTACTAAAACATTGTTCATGTAATTCCTGAATAATTTTTTTTTTTTTTTTTTTTTTTTTTTTTTTTTTTTTTAACGATAATAGTAAACAAATTCATCAGACTCGTACTTCCATAAATCATATGTCAAACAATTAATAATTCCACATATCATGATCAGATTTTAAATACAGCAATTCGCAATTCACTTTATGGCGTACCCATCTACTTGAAGGTAATAAAGATGATAACATAGAGAACTAGACAGAGATAACCATCAACATACGAAAGAACGTCAACAAGATTCACATTGTTCAAATGATCACAATCACAATTACGTATAACCATTAGATTGTTATATCATGCTAATAAGCTCACCAGTTACATTTCATTTTGCCATTTAGCAAGACTCTTCTTAGATAAACATGCCTTTAACATCACATACGAGCAGCACATCATTAGAAATAGACATATAATTAAAATGATTTTATATTAAACTTGACGAAATAAACAAGGTTACGCTATCACATAGTGGGGTTCATACTCATACCCTATGCCTACTGTTCATGTTACTAAAGCCATATCAGGATATCACGTGGTCACATCACATAATTCACCTATGATTAAACTTTTATACGAAGCTTACATACCTCACAACTTCACCAATTAAACGTTATGCAACAACTTACAAAAATCATAATTAAGTAACAGCTTAGCTAACGTGCGAGCAATTATAGTCTTTTAGAAAATATAAGAAATTAGCTAAACAGAGGAAAAGTATCGAATGCATGTTTCAAGGAAATTATTTAATACAATATTTACAACGCAAACGGTTTGACAATAACTTTACAACATTTCAACAAAATTTTTGGCACTTGCAAAAATCACAATTGAATAACGACTCGTTAAGATTTTACATGGCGTATCATTTTGAAAGCGTGAACGAACATTCTGAACAGTAAAGCTGGAACTATGCACGAGCTACAACCAAGTTTTAAATGATTTCTTTTGCAAAAAGATCGGTCAAAACGGGACTATGCAGTAACAGTCTGTCTACTGCCAACTAAAAGATTTATTTCTGCCAAAGATATAGCTCATATCAACATAAAACACAAGCATTGTAAACCCAACTCAGGGGGTTATCATACATAAAGTTTTCATACTCCAATATGGAACACATTTACATTGGCAGCCCGCACCAACAAGGCAACATTCTGGAAGTTTATTGAAGATTTTGGTTCCGTTACTATTTCACATTACTACACCGGAATTCAAACATTCTTCTCCCGAAACACGTTGACATACATTCGAAGCATAAACATCACTTTGTACCATATTAACATTCATTCCTGATTTCAACAACAATTATCATCTAGAAAACGGTAAGGATTCCGAAACTGAAGTAGGCCCAACTGTATAACTCGATAGCTATACGGGTGTATATAAATAAATTAGTTTCTACCATCATACAATCATAACTTATTCAAGTACGGAAATATAAATTAAGAGTTGCTACGATGTCACTTATTGATTATGAACTTCATAACAATTTTAAATGCGTATAATAGGCATAAAATCTTAAGTACGATATACGCAACACATGACTATGTACGTTCATGGCTTAGGGAAACACATTCCGCATATCACTAGACATGGATTACTATAACATATAATCATAAGATCAACTGAATTACTCATCCTTACAAGAAGTTAAACATTAAAGTCATATAATAACGATAGTCATTTAAATACCAGATAATCGTATAAACATTCCATGCACCATCATAACTATGATCACATTACTCTATCCATTGTTCAACAATTACACCTCTAAACTCTTAAAATTTCAATTCCATCATCCAGATTGATCCACATTTCATATCACACATATCTTTCCAACACACACCCTTAATCATAACTCAAACATTACTTACCTCATTCTTCTCCTGCAAGGACGTTAGTTCAAGATAACTAGGTTACTATATAACCTACCCCACGCTTCAATTACTCTCATTGGGTTCCCGAGACAAAACCAAAAGGGCCCATGGTTTGGTGTGAGGGGGCCCCTAACTCATCCCGTCCCTTTTTGGGGCTCCTATTAGTTTCATCTCGGGGTTCATTTTATTAGACTCTTCTTACGTTCATTATTATTTATTTGGTTTAGGTCTGAGGATCGTTCGCTCTGATACCACTTTGTAACACCCCCATTTATTTAAGGGCCTGTACTAGGACTCCCTAGATAAATAAGGATGTTACCATCTCGGTTTCCCGAGGCAGTAGATACAAAGGAAGATAAACAGTACTTTAAATTGCTAAGTTATCTCAAAGAACAAGTTTATACAACTGAATTAAAACAAACTGTCTTGATAAAATAAAGTACAACTCATAAGTAACTACTATGGTGATCTAGACTCTAGGCAGGTCCGGATCCAAGCTTCTCTCTTCCCCTAGCTCCCATAGTC
Source organism: Silene conica (assembly GCA_029255685.2). Classification (NCBI taxonomy): domain Eukaryota; kingdom Viridiplantae; phylum Streptophyta; class Magnoliopsida; order Caryophyllales; family Caryophyllaceae; genus Silene; species Silene conica. Next base: position 9,397,063 of record CM055311.2, on the reverse strand, counting down.
TTAACACCTGTCAATCTGCTCCCCAATAATTGGTTCATCACAGGTGATCACGAATACACAGGGTCAACCACAAGGTTGAGTAGAGAAAACTGTAAACAAACCACATTACTAGAAATAGAAAGTCGAACTTCTCCACTCCGAATCACAAGACCCATAATTCTCCACACCAATCACAGACCCTTTTATCTCCGCACCAATCACAGACCCTTTATCTCCGCACCAATCACAGACCCTTTATCTCCGCACCAAACATAGACCCTTTATCTCCGCACCATATCGTATCACAGAATTATATATCACAATACACCAATCATATAACAATATACATGAACATGATTAATATCAACCAATAACAGATTACACATCTCATATATGTAGTATTCCCCTACCTCGAAACTGCAGAAGAAAATGGTAACTGAGCAACTGCTTCTAAAAGTGCTCCACGAGAAAACTTCCACCTAGATATATAATATAAGGAATTAAAATCCTTCCCAAACCCCTTCTATTTCATTTTCACTTACCAAAAATGGTAACTTCCTAAAAGCGGAAAGTTTCCCAAAATGGAAACTTTCCCAAAGAAGGAAATTCCTTAAAAAGGAAACCCCAGTTAAATTTCCCGACTCATCATTACGCCAACACCAAAGCATAAAACTAACAAAGATAATAATTAATAAAACAATAATGATAAGAAAAATAATTAGGGTTCGGGAGAGCGAGAGTCTGCGAAGAGCGAAGAGCGAAGAGTGAACCCTGCCGTCATTGCTTCCCCTCACCGCCGGTGACCTCACGTCGCCGGTGTCCATCTTCGTCGGCCTCCTCTATTCGCCGGCGTGCTCCGGGGGGTTGTAGTTTGCGTGGCAGGGAGCGCGAGAGTGCGAGAGTGCGTGAGAATTTCGAGGGTGTCTGTCGTCTGATCTCCGCCTGTCGCCGGTGTTTAGGGTTGCCGGCGTTTTGTCCTCGTCGGCCCTTTTTCCGACGTTCGGTGGCAGTTTTGGCACGGCAGTGGTGTTCGGGGTGTGTTTGCGCATCAAACCCGCCTCCGGTGACCTCACGTCACCGGTGTTTTCTTATCTCATCGTCGGCAACCTCACGTTGCCGGCGTTCTCCTGTGGGTTGTGGTGTTCCTCGGGGAGTGAGGGTGGTTGCTGTGGTGGTGTGGGGCGTTCGTTTTGTGGTTCGGTTTCTCGGTGGTTGTTGGTGTTTCCCGGTGGTGTCTGCTGCGGTGCTTGGGGTGTCGGCAGCCCTTTGGGGTCGCCGGAGTTCTGGGCATTCGCATTGTGGTGCTTGCGCTGGTTCTACTGTCCTCCTCGCCGGTGCTAGTCGTGGTGTGAGAGTACGTAGCCATTGTGAGAATACGTAGACATTGCTGCCATTTGGTTATTTTTAGTTTTTTTTATTATTATTTTATTCTTTTCTTTTCTTTTGTCTTTGGTGGTTGGTGTGGTATGCCTCCGTTAGTTCGTTTTCAGTGTCCCTTTTCGCATTTGCATGAGTGTCCGAATGGTAACGGTAGGGGTCTCGTAAAATCCTCCTGGCGGTATCATTTTCAGGATTGGCATTGTCGTAACGGGGCTGACCGTCTTACACGTCAAACTCTTGCTGATAGTTTGACTGTTTATGCTAATGCCGAGACTGCTTTGAAGCGGATGGGGGTTTGGCTTTGCGGTGTCTGTCTTAGGACCCATGCTTTTCGCTCTAGATGTCATCATGCAGGGGGTGATATTGTAGACCCTCCGGATTGTGGTGATGGTATTGTCCGTTTTGTTATTCAGGGTATCCCTAGACCCTCGGCTCCGTCTCCATCTGTTCCCGTGTCTGATGTTGGGGTTGAGCTTGATCAGTGGTCTATAGCTTCGCTTGATCGTTTGTTTTCTTTGGGCCTTCGTTCGGTGAAATCCATACCTCCTAAATGTCGTCTTGGGTTTGCTCGGGTTTTGAAGGGGGTTCTAGATGAGGTGGCTGACTCTCCTGGTAACCTCTCCTGCTGGATTCAGTTGTTTGTTCTGCCTCTTTGTCTACTCAAGACCTTCACTCCCCGGAGTAATGTTGAGTGTAGATCGGCTGTCAGGCGGCAGCGGCAGGAGGAGAGTATTGCCGGGGCTATCCTTACTTGGGGGGCACCGGGAGGGGGGTTGCAGCTGCTACGGGAGTGTTTGGCTGAGGGTTCTCCTCCATTTCATGTGGATGAGGAGCTTGATTTGCGTGAGCTTAACCTTCGCCAATGCCGGCGGAAGATTAGTGACGGCCATTATACTGCTGCTGTTCGGGTGCTCTCTTCTTCTGGTGTCGCTCCCTACTCTGTTGCCACTCTTGAGTCTTTGCAGGAGAAGCATCCGGTCGTCCCCTCACCGTCTTTACCTCCTTTACCTGAGGGTCATCCTCCACTTGTTGCTTCTTCGGCCGTGGTGTTGGATATGATTCGTAGTTTCCCACGTGGTACTTCGTGCGGGAGGGATGGTTTTCGCGCTCAGCACTTCATGGATTGTTTGAGTGGGGCTGCGGTGGCTATCTCGGATGATTTGCTCGCCTCTATTACTAGGGTGGTTAATCTTTTTTTAGATGGTCGATGCCCGCCGGCTCTCAGTGAGTACCTTGCTAGTGCTCCGCTCACCCCCCTAGTTAAGCCTGGGGGCGGTCTTCGTCCTATTGCTGTTGGCACTGTCTGGAGACGGCTGGTCTCTAAGATAGGCGCTTTTTTGGTTGGCCCTACTTTGGCTTCTTATTTTGCTGATCTTCAGTTTGGGGTTGGGGTGTCCGGTGGAGGAGAAGCTATCTTGCATGCCTTGAACCGGCTCGTGGAGGCTCGTGGTGGCGAGGTAGGGCTTTCTATGTTGCTGGTTGATTTCCGGAATGCCTTCAACCTTGTTGACCGTTCGGTCATGCTTCAGGAGGTCCGTCGTCGTTGCCCGGGTCTTTCCCGTTGGGTGGAGTTCTGTTATTCTCGCCCTGCCCGGTTGTATTATGGGGAACATTGCTTGCAGTCTTGTCAGGGAGTTCAGCAGGGTGATCCTTTGGGGCCGTTGCTTTTCGCGTTGGTTTTGCATCCCCTGGTGTGCAAAATTCGGAATTCCTTTGATCTTACTATGCAGGCATGGTACTTGGATGATGGCACTATTGTTGGGGATACGTTGGAGGTGGGGAGGGTGTTGGATTTGATTTTGGCTGATGGCCCCGGTTTTGGTCTTCATCTTAATGTTGGTAAGACGGAGCTCTTTTGGCCTGTTGAGGACCCCCGTAGTCGGCTTCCCGGTGTTTTCCCCACTTCTATCGCCCGTCCCTTACGGGGTGTATCAGTTTTGGGCGGACCAGTCAGTACTTGCCCTATTTTTAGTGGTGAGCTTGTGGAGAGGAGAGTGATTAAGACTGTTGAGCTTATGGACTTAGTCGCGAGGATCGAGGACCCGCAGTGTGAGTTGCTTTTGCTTCGTTCCTGTACTGGTATTTCTAAGCTCTATTTCTCTCTTCGTACTTGTTCCCCGGTTGCTTTTGGGTCGGCTCATCTACGTTTCGATGCCGCGCTTCGTTCTAGCTTGGAGCGTATTGTCACCGCGTCTGGGCCTGGGTTCGGGGAGTGGCAGTGGCGCCTTGCTACTTTCCCCTTTCACTTAGGTGGACTTGGTGTTTATGCAGCGGGAGATGTGTTACATTATGCGTTCTTGGCTTCCCGTTTGCAGTCTGCTGACTTGCAGGCTAGGCTCCTGCGGCCTTCTGGTATCATTGACCCTGGCCCTTCTTTCGCCGATGCCGTAAGGGTGTTCTCGGAGACTACAGGTTCTGATTTTCTTGGTAACCCTAGTGAAATTGCTGCCCCCAAACTTATGAAGAAATTGGCAGACATTTATTTCTCGACGGTTGCTGCTTCTTCGGAGTCGGTTTTCTCCTTGTCCCCGCGTCAGGTTGCGTTATGGAAATCTCAGCATGGGGCTCACTCTTCTGATTGGTTGAGAGCGGTTCCTGTCTCTGGGTTGGGTCAGACTATGAACAGGAGGACCTACCGTTGTGTGCTTGGGTATAGGCTAGGTGTTCCACTTTTCTTGGTCCCTAGGCCTTGCTCTGCTTGCTCTCGGGTTTTTGCTGAGGATGTTTATGGGGATCACGCTGTCTCTTGTGCTGGTACTGTTGGGATCAAGCATCGTCATAACCTTGTCAGGGACACTCTTTTGGACATCTGCTATAGGTCTGGGATTTCGGCGGGTAAGGAGGTTGACATTGGTCTGGTTGATGGACATGGCGGATCTCTTCGCCCTGCGGATTTGCTGCTTTATTCGTGGGATAGGGGTCGAGATGTGTGTATTGATTTGACTGGGTCCTCCCCTCTGACTCAGACTGGGATGGCCGATTTTGTACCTGGTCGGGTTGTTGCTGATGCGGCTCAGCGCAAGTGTGCTAAGTACCGGGATCGTTGTGCGGCTGCAGGTTACGGTTTCCTTCCTTTCTCTTTCTCTTCGCTTGGGGAGCTGGGTGCGGATGCTGTAGCCTTGCTGAAGCGGATTCAGCAATACTCGGTATCTCAAGATGCAGGGGCGCGGATGGGTGCGTACATTTTCACTAGGCTTAGCTTTGCTGTAGCTAAGGGGGTGGGAGCTCAGATTGTATCTCGGCTGCCCACCAATTTTATGTAAACTCTTATTTTGTTCCTTTTTATATGATAGCTGCGCGCATCCTTCCCATAAAAAAAAAAAAAAAAAAAAAAAAAAAAAAAAATAATAATAATAATAATACATAGAAAAACAAGGACAACAATAAATACTATTTATAAAACATTACATACAAACAGCCCCCCTTCAATAGGCCTGAGTTCGAATCCCATGACAAGCAATCAAAAACAAGGCCAACCAAAACAACCCCTTATGCGACAGCCCGAGCACCCACTTTCACGACCACACAACCCCCAGCCATGCCGCCTATGACCAGCACCAACACGCCCACACCCTCACATGAACCCCCAGCTATGACTTACACCCCTTTGCAACCACCAACAACCCCCCATGATTTCTATAACACGCAGCCCAAACAGCCATGACACCCGCTACTACTCTGTTTTCCAGCAACACAAGTGTACACCCTCTTCTTCGCGCCCTTATACTTCTCACCACCACGCCCCACACTGCCCCTGGCCACCACCGTTGTCACCACTGACTCAAGGTGGTTCCAGGGGAAGCCCACTCTTATCCTCGTCCTTAAACAAGCCACCACGACAACCTCACGAACATCCCTGCTCGTACACGACAATACAGCCCCTTTCCTGACACCCCTGATTTAGACGACTACCACCGCCTGTATACCCCACCTATGGCCACCCCACCGGCACCAGGGTGGTCACCACCACACCAGCAACCTTCTACCCATAACCCATAACCCGAACTTACCCAAGACATACCCAAAAACCGACGCCAAAACAGACCTGGAACCCGTATACGAAACAGAGCATAAAACTACGTTTTACTGTCGACAGTTCATGGTTCCTGTTTAGACGAGTTATGGCGATGGGAAAGTGACTTAATCACGAGAACATGTTAATCATACGTCAGTAATTACACCTAACACAAAGCTTTGGTCGAAAAACTCATAGAGGATGCGTAAAACTTACGAATTAAACCCGAGTACGGATGACATGATACGTGATGGTGAAGTGATGTTCACTTGCGTTTCTTCTCTCGTTCCTCTTGGTGGTTTAGGGTGGACGATTGCTGATGAAAGGAGGCAGGGAGAGACGGAGGCAGAGAAGTGAAAAGCGAAGTAGGGTTTTAGGTTTTGTGTGTGTCGTTTTGTTGATGGATGAACGGGTAACATATGTCGATAGATATGCATTAGGGTTTGCTTACTTTTTTTTTTTCTTATTTTTTTGCTTTTGTTTTCCAACCCTAGATTGCACTACACGGTTAAAACCCACCCATCAAGCATTAATCGTAAACCCGAGCCCATCACGCATCCCGAGAACATAAAATGCAAATTCCCGTTCATAAGTCGCAACTTAGAATTTAACAAATACTTATACAAATAACAACAACTAGCAAAGCTTAAGAATTATATATATCTATGGCATCTTGGTAAAAATATAAACAACTCATTTTTTATGAATTAAGAAAATACGGGGTATTACAGTTTGGTTTGGGGAGTTTGATACGTGCCTATTTTATGCATTTTATTTATTCTTTTGGCACGTATTTTCTTACATTTTCGTGACTTTTAGTTGCTATTTCTCCCGAAACAGTTTACTTTGGCATTTCTATGTTTTATATGTAGGAATACGCGGAAGTGAGCAACACTGAACCTTATTTGCCTTTCGGAAGCTGTTTTGAGTACTAATGCGGAGCAAGGATCCGAGTTGCACACCCGAGTGTTATCATTGGGCCAGATTAAAGCTGAGACGAACAAGACGCGGTCGACCGACCCATCAGAGAGGTCGACCGACCGAAGCCCAATTCGCGTAAAAGCCCAGCAGCGCCAGAAGCGGTCGACCGACTCGCATCAGAGGTCGACCGACCAGAAGCTGACCCGGGACTTCTATTTCGTGTTTTGTACTTACCTAATTTGTAATTATATCTTATTTAAGAAGACCTAAACTCTTCAATTAGGTCAAGCACTTTTATGTTAGACAAGCTTTTCATTAGCAAGGAATTTTATTAGAAAGCAATTTATGTTAGATGAACTCCATAGTTTAGAAAGAGATCTAATCCCAAGTTTTCATCTTTTGTTCTTAATTCCAATTAAGTTGTAAGTTTGCTACAATCAATCTTTCCTTTTAATTTAATCTTGTTGTTCATCTTGTTGTTTCATGTTTTCCCTTTTATTGTCATCTTTAATTATGTTAATTTCTTTAATGTTCTTAGTTATTGTTAGTTTCATAATTAAAAGTATGCATAGCTAATTCTTGTGATTAGGAATTAGGGGAACCATGATAAAGATTTGATTTTGATAAGTTTAATGATTGAATTACCAATCTCCCATTGTTGTTGGTGAACTAATCCTTAGGATTGAAAGATTATTAGGATTAGTTTAACAACAACTTTGGGAATGCCCTTGAACGAAAGTTTAGTGCTTTTCTAGGAACCCTAAGACCGTAAGGATTGGGTAGAATATTGACCTAAAGGTTTATTCTTTGTTCCTTGGGATTGTGTTATTTGGTTATTTTACCTTTCATTGACTTGTTTTTAACCATGGGGAACCAAAGTTCCTAATCTCCTTTTTACCTTATTTTATTTCTCTTGTTTATTTTGATCTTTTAGTTGTTAGTTCAACCCTTAAATCAACCCCCTTTTTTTGGTTACTTGTAATAGACTTTAAATTCGCAAACATAATTAACCTTGTCTCCTTGTGGTTCGACCCTTGACTTATCCTATCTAGTTTAAGCTGAGGTTTTATAAATCTTATCTTTGGCACCCCTCAACGACGGGTGTCACAAACCTCTATTCACCCATCTTCAAAATCATTTTCTCAGATCAAACCACTTTTTAAACTAGGAAAAAACTAGAGTAAAAAGGCGACTTGGTACCTAACATAGAAAAAAGTTAATATCTTGGTATTGATTACTAATTATTGATTATGTTGGTATTAATTATGAAAAAGAGGACTAAAGTTGGTAGTGTTTATCAATTTACTCTTTATTTAATTAACCATAAAAACAATATGAAACGTATTAGATGTCGTGTAGGAAATCGTGAGGGCATGGTTCCCCAACACGCTTTCCCATGCACGTCCCAACACACGTTTCATAGGATACGTTTTTCGAGACATACTTCTCGAAGTACGTTTCCCTAGGAGTTTAGATTTTGACAATAACGATTAAAATAAAATCCTTAGCATATTAGAATTAATATTTACCTCATAAGATAAATATTTTAATTCTTGTTTAACGAAAGAATATTTCTATTTTAAAACCGTTTTTAAGATTACTAAATTAATATATAATAATATATTAATAGCACGCATAAATCTTTACGCTTTGATTTACTTCACGCAAATCTCATTTCTTCGATAGTTATAGGTAAAACCTATAACTTAAGAACTTTTGATATGGCAATAAAAACTTTTGTCTTGTAAATCTTCAAAAAGACTTGACATTAGACATGAGCTTGATATTTCTTTAATCTTCGATTGAATCTATACTTTATTAAACTACGATCTTCGCTCTATAATAAACTGTACACTTAAACGCACGATTACACGCATATGCATATAAGACATAATTATTTAGACTTGTCATTATTAAAACATAAAACAATATATTACTAAGATAGAATATATTACTCAACAAAAAATAAACAGGAACACGGGAGAGGGGGTTTATATTGATTAGTTGATTTGATAATATCCTTGAATATTTGCACATATTCTGTTGTTAAACTTCTAATGTAAATTATGTAATAAATGTAAACTAAGTTTAAATGTAAACTAATGGTGAACTCTTGATATGCTCTAATTTTATACACTTTTCATCCCCATTTTAGCTCATGTTTTATCATCGTTTACTTTATTCTTCAATGTTTATTGAGCTAATTCCATGTTCTAGGTAAATTGTATGTGGTTTAGCGTTTTTTGTTGGAATTTCGGATTTCTCTTACATTTTGACATTTACCGAGCATCGGAGCTAACCAAAGTCAAGACAAGCATTCTTCGGGTTGTAGAAGTGACGGTAAATGAAAGGAAGTCAACAAGAAGTCAACACTTGAAGAACATAATGTGCAAAGCATGACAAAAGCGATCATTACATGACTCTTGCAACGTCATCCAAGAAACCAAATGTAAACAATTGAGGAAATACGGAGTACTTGGACATCGCTTTCACCCCGGTCGGGGTGGGCTGCCCCGGTACACCGGGGTGGCTTTGATCAGGCTGTTTTTTTGGTCCAAATTCAAGGAATGCATACCTCATGTTCTTGCCCCGATCCGGGGTGGCTGCAAGCTACCGTGTCTCCTCAAAACTATATATACCCCTTGATTTCATTCATTTGAAAAGCATCTAATCTAATCTTAGAGTGATCAATTCTTAGAATCAATTTTAGATTAGAAATCATTTTGAGCATCATTAAGCTTGTAAGAAATACTCTAAGTCTTTCTTTATTTTCTTTATAAAAATAGTTCTTTGGTTATTCAAGCATTTTCTGAAGCTTTTCGCATTTCATCTTCCGAGTTCTTATTCCGTTAAATACCGGTATTATCTTTCTTTACGGTTTTATTTCGTTATCGTCATTATGTCTATCTTAGTCAATAGAATTAATAATCTAGCTCACAAAGCCATGTGTGAGTAGTTTTTAAATCTAGGGGGGTAAACCATGCTAGAATAGTTATTAGGTCATGTTAAATTATTGATTTTGCATTATCATATTGTTGATTATATACATGCTTGTTTCATTTGATTGATATATGATTATTGACTATGATTATTGATAAATTATTATTCTCATCCTAAGATTGAAAGCCGGGATAGAACTTGATCAATCGATAGTCATAGTCATAGTCGTATTTGTTAATTGTGTTGTTCTTATCCTAAGATCGAAAGTCGGGATAGAATTAGGCATGGCATGTTATAGTATTTTGTTCCAATGTACGCGAGAGCTAATTGGTAATCAATCTACAGTTAAACTCTAGGCCGAGAGGAAATTGTTATAAACCTAATCAACTATTGACAATGTATTTCTTTTATTTGACATGACTAAGCTCCTATATGCATGTGTAACCCCAATCCCCTAGATTCTTCCCTATAATCGTTTACATCTTCATTTTTATAATTGCTGTTTTAAGTAAATCTTCAATCAAAACAACAAACAACACGTGACCGACCTAGGTAGTATTCTCTTCATAGCTAATCACAATTACATTTCCGTCTCCCTGTGGTTCGACCCCTTCTTCCCTATCTACATTAATTTGTATGTTAGTCAAGTCTAGGGACTTTTATTTTTGGTAGGAGTGCGATTAGCCTGGCCAAATTTTGGCGCCATTGCCGGGGATTGCACGGTTTTATTTTTGTGATTAGTAGAATTCTATCTCGTTTTCTTTTGTCTTTAGGAACACTTGTTCCTTGAGACCGTTACTTACAATCTCCCCTAGGTTGTTGTCTTATGCCCAGGTCCTCTCGAACTGGTGAACTTCTTCCCGTTGATCCCGAACCTGAGAAATCTTTGTGTAAGAGATTACGCTTCCTTAAGGAGATTGCCGAAGCCGCAACTCTTGCGGACCTTGATAATATTCAAGGTTTTTATCTAGAGGATCTCAAAACTCTTGAGAAAGAAGCCTCTACTTCTCAACCAACAAAGGAAAAGATGGTGCGTTTGTCTGATCATTCCAAGCCCACTACGGCTATGCTCCCAAGGGGAATAGTCACGTCTCAAATTGGTAAGGTAAACTTTGAAATCAAGCCGGCCTTTATAAGCATTGTTGAAAGAAAACAGTTTGGGGGAACTCCTACGGAAGACCCCAACTTATATGTACAGAATGTTTGTGACTATTGCTCCATGATTCGGCAACCGGGTGTCACACAAAAGCATATAAGGGAGATACTATTCCCTCTCTCCCTAAAGGACAAGGCTAAAGTTTGGATAAATAGCCTTGATCGAGTTGCATTTGGAATCAACGATTGGGATAGTCTAGCCCTTGCATTCTATCAAAAGTATTTCCCTTCTGAGAAAACACAACAACTAAGGAGCCAAATCACCGGTTTTCGCCAAAGTGGTCATGAAAGTCTACATGAAGCATTGGAAAGATATAAGGAGCTTCAAAGGGAGTGTCCTCATCATGGTTTGGATTCATGGTTTCTTGCCATCACGTTCTACAATGGGTGTTGTGCAGAGTCTCGTCGAGTTTTAGACTCCGCAAACAATGGGAGATTCGATAACATAGATGTGGAGTTATCTCACTCGACCATAGAATCTATGGCGGTGCACGACTCTCAATATGTCAACTCGAGAAACATCCCAATAAAGGCAAAGGAAGAAGATCCCGGAATAGCTCTCTTGAAAGCTCAAGTAGCTCTTCTCCAAAGACAAGTCGACAATCAAGGATCAAGTTCCTCTCAACCTCATGAACAAGTAAACGTGACAAGTCAAGTTGTGGTATGTGAAGCTTGTGGAAGTGCGGGACACGGATTCCAAGAGTGTAGAAGTAATATAGAACAAGTCAATGCCTACCAAAGCTTTAGGCAAAATTTCACCCCTTTTTCTAACACCTACAATCCGGGTACAAAGTTTCATCCAAACTTCTCCTACAAAAGTACAAATGTCCTTAACCCACTACCACCAAGACCACCACCAAGTATTACACCACCGGGTTTCCAAAATCAAGGACAAAAGAACCAGTTCCAACAAAACTTTCAACCTTTCCCTCAACACCAATTTCCAAATCAACAACCATTTCCCCAACACCAATTTCCAAATCAACAACCATTTCCCCAACAACAATTTCAAAATCAACAACCATTTTCTCAACAACAATTTCCAAATCAACAATAATTCCAAAACCCCCAAAATCAACAAGGTCAACCCTCACATCCACAGCAATTGAGTGAGATAGGAGCACTGATGCCCGTCGTTGAGGGTACCAAAGATAAATTTATAATTCCTAAACTTAAACTATAGATAGTGAAAGTCAGGGTTGAACCACAAGGAGGTGGGGAATGTTTATTGTTTGATGTTAATGTCTAAAGTAACAAAATTGGGGGTTGATTGGTTGTTTACTAAGTCTAAGGCAAAGATTAAAATAAAACAAGAAATAAAAGATGAGATTAAAACTATATAAAAAGGGATGCTAGGATGTTTGGGTAATAAATAGCTAAGGTAAAATAAATCCTAAGGTCAACATGTATTGCAGTCGCGTAAGGGGTGTAACATATCCTTTCGGTCTATGGTATCTAATAGCTCCTTTCGGCCTATGCTATTAGTCCCTAGGTCTCACAATTATTGGGTGTCAACAATAAGGGTGATTCCTAAATCCTAGGTCACATACCTTTCAGTCTTAACTAACCTAGCCGTCTTAAAGTGTAAACTAATGCCCTTCCCGTATCTCTCAATCTTGGGTAGGTCATTACTAATATCCTACAAGTCTCCTTTCAGTCTCATTGTAGGGTATTATAGTCAACAAAGAAAGACGAAACAGAATACAGACGCGGGTGGGTCGACCGACCGGCTATTCCAGTCGGCCGACCACCGTCTTGGTCGACCGACCCATTATTTGAGTCGGCCGACCACGGCTCTGCTACAGGTCGGTCTCGGAATTTACGCTACCCATGCATATTCATCCCCTACATCCTAACATATGGAATTTAGCTAAGCATGGTAATTGAAACAATAATAAAAACGGGAATAAACATGGAAAACATAATGAAAATCAATCTAAGCATGCAAGATTTAATAAAGCTTGGGATTCTAACTTAACCGAATGCAATAATAATAAGAACAATAATGAAACTAAATTAAGAGAGTAATTACCAGAAATCGGAATTAAGGCACAAAGGAACAAACTTTATTGAATGCTTGAGAATTATTGAAAGATTACAATTGAACTAAAAGATTGAATAAAACTAAATTACGAACTTGATTATTATGGTGGGTGCTAAAACTGAATATAAAAACTGAATGCTAAAAATTGAATATCTAACCCTAATCACAAGATTAGTTTATATAGGGTAGAAATTAAGAGTTTCCTAAGGACTCCATACTTCTAAACGATTTCCGAAAACGCTTCTGGGCTTTGCTGAGGTCGGTCGACCAGTTTTGTGGGTCGGTCGACCTCTTTACGGCCTTCAGGAATTTTTTGGCTTCAAAGAACTGGTCGGCCGACCCATATAGTAGGTCGGTCGACCCGTTACTGTATAAGATTGCTTTGATCCATCTCGGGTTTGACTTTTGATACTTGATTAATGATTCCTGTTGACTTTCCTTCGTTCCTTAATTATGCAAAAAGTCCCGAGGGCATAGATTTGGTGTAAAATCGTCCTTTTTCCGCACAAATCTGCAAAAGTGCATAAAAATACGAAAGTGCACGAATTTTGGGAATTTATGGCTAAAACATAGTAAATGAGCGACCAAATGCGTGTAAAAATAGATGTAAAACATCATAAAATAGACACGCATCAAATTCCCCAAACCAAACCCTTGCTTGCCCTCAAGCAAGAAATAGACTCGATCTTAACTAATGGAACGATTTCAATCTCAGAGCGAAATTTACATGTAAGCCTAAACCATTGCTAAGTACAAAATGAGAAAGTATTTAAATCATGCAAACGAGTTATGGTGTCGTCAAGCCTGCAACACTAGAGACTGTAGAGACTTTATACCATGGACTCTCGCGGTACGCTCGAGACACTCATGAAGCAAAGGGTGAGTATATGTAAAATATAGAAAGAAGTAATTTTGTAGAGACACTCACCTAACTGCGACCCATGAAAGCATGCCTGCAATCTAACATGAACGAGAATTCTACAACTATGTATAACAAACTCATTAAGTGGCCCAGATACATGCAATTGAGGTAATGAAAGATATGTGAGGAAAAAGGTAAGAAGTGGTTAAGATATTTTTGGATTTGTGGGGTTAGTAGCCAAGCTAGTAAAACCGTTTCCCAAAAACATATTTCATAACTTTCGATATTAAGAAAGTGCTTTTTTTTGTAGCACAACTCTCACATTATATATAAGAAAGAACTCCCAAATATTTTGAATGAAGTACGGGAGTGATAACATATAAAAGAAAGGGATTTTGGAACGATTTTTTTTTTTTTCATTCTGATGCTGTCAGGTGGTCGGCCGACCCATGAAAGAGGTCGGTCGACTTCTTTCCTGTACGTTTTGATTTTTTCGTTTTTTCTTTTCTTTCTTTTCTTTTTCTGGATTTTTCTGTTCATTTTTTTTTTCTTTCTTTCTTTTCTCTATTTGCTCATGATTGCATACAAACCAAGATGCCTCAAAATAAACCAAAGACCACAAATACTAGCTTGGAAAGGTAGGCTAAGTATGGGATGTAGTTTTGGGGGAATAAAAAGGCAATTTTGGCTATGTAAGGCTTATGGGTAAAATTGAGAAAAGGGATCCCAAATGCACGAATTACGACTCACAAAACGAGGAAGTAAAACAAGTATATAGCAATTCAAGTTCATGTTAATGCATATTGATCTAACATGTTCCAAGGGGAGTACTACTCACATCCTAGACAACTGGTTTAAGAATGAAACCAGGAATTAGGCTCTACAACTCAGAATGTATAGTAGGTCGCCAAGGTATAAGTCAAGTCTCAAGATATAAATAGTTTGACAAAAACTCGTAGATATGCAAAAGACTCTCATACTAAAACAAGTTGACAAGGCAAGGCAAAAGCATAAACGTGTAGGATAGCTAAATCATTCTTGAAATACTCTCGTTCCGACTCGACCTATATATGCCAAAATAAACGTGCATTTTTTTGGAATTTTTGAATTTTTTTCATTTTTTTGTATTTTTCTTTTGTATAGGTAGAGAAAATAAAGAAAAGAACAATGCAAGACGGAAATGCAATAAACGTGTGACAAAATGCAATGCATGTGACACGAAACCATTCCCCAAACCAACCTGCACAATGTCCCCATTGTGCATTAGCCTAAGTAAAGGTTTCAGAAAATTTAAAAGAACGATGCAAGGAAAATAAAAACTAAGGAAAACTGGGAAGAGCTCACTGGATTAATAGGCGCATGAGAAAAACCTCCCCAAACCAGCGTAAGCTGGGAGGTTTTGGTGACCAGCAGTGCTACTCAAGTACCCAAGATGGTTGCACAATTCCCGAGGAAGAAACAAACAGGCTGTGACAGACGGGTAGGTCGACCGACCCGTATTTCAGGTCGACCGACCTTTCCTGCTGACTGCAGGAATTCCAGCATTACAGGGACTAGGTCGACCGACCCATATTTCCGGTCGGTCGACCTCACTGCTGAACAGCGGTCTTCGTTTCTTCGTAAAAACATGAAAAAGCAATAAATATGCGCCCAACAACCGCGCGAGACGCCAGAAACAAGTCCAAAGTTTTAACTACGCAAGCATAAAGGAAAAACTACGAGCAAACCAAATTAAAAAGTCTCAAACAACAAAAGTAAATTGTCTTAAAACTGAAAATTAAAACAATTATCCGCTAAAGATGCGGAATATCTCCGACCACGACTTTTGACGACATGCCGTAGTCTCCACAGTGTTTTCTTGAGTAGCAAAACACATCTTCTTTCCGCCGCAAAGCATATGCGACGAACTCTCCCTTGAACCTTGTCTCCTCTTTTTCTTTTCCTCCCGATCTACAACATCTGGGTCTTCATCTTCTTTATAGCTCAAGAATCCCATTCCCCCTCTCTGCACTGTGACTTCCTTTACTTTGGATTTCCCCAAGCCAATTCCTGCATTAGTCACAATAGAAGTATCCTCCATATTGCTCCCAATCTGGGGCGGAGGTGTAAAAACAGATATAGGAGTAGGCAATAAGGTAGGAGAAGTAGTGATGACCTTATACTTCTTTTCAGAAGTAATAGCATTACAAGTGATGGGGGTCATAGCATCCTTCTTCCTATAAGATAGGCCAAAGATAATGGAATGCTTTCCTACCTTGAAGGTTAAAGTCGCAGTGCCTACATCTATGATGGCTCCCGCAGTGTGAAGGAAAGGTCTTCCTAGTATTATAGGTATATGGGCATCCTCTGGGATGTCCAAAACTACGAAGTCAACTGGGAAGAAAAATCTGTCTATACGCACAGGGATGTTTTCTAACACTCCTATGGGTTCCATAGATGTACGGTCTGCCATCTGGACAGTCATGCTGGTTACTGCAAAATTGATCATTCCTAGTTTTAGGGCAACACTTAGGGGCATGGCACTGATACTAGCTCCTAAGTCGCATAAGGCCTTTTTTACAGGGAACGTTCCTATATTGCAGGGGACAGAAAAACTGCCAGGATCATCGAGTTTGTGAGGGGCAATAACATGTGATAAAAAACTGGATGACTCTTCAGTGAGGGCCACCGACTCAACCTTATCTAAAGACCTCTTTCTTGACAAAAGTTGTCTCATGAACTTAAGATACGAAGGAACCTGTTGGACTAATTCTAAAAACGGAACTTGAACATTTAATGAACGAATTACGTCTTTAAATTTGTCAAAAGATACATGGTCTTTTGAAGGTATGAGTCTCTCTGGGAAAGGAGGGGCTGACGAGTCAGTATTTGCAGCCCTTTTCAGAAACCTAGGGGTCTTATCACCCCGGAAAAGGAAATCCCTCAAGTTGTTTGGCAAATCGGGACGAAAAGGGGCCTCTTTCTCCGCATCGGTGGTCGGCCAACCCTCTTCCACGGTCGACCGACCCGTTTCCTGCACATCGGAATTTTCCGGATTCTGCTCAAAGGTCGGTCGACCTGGCTCCTGGGTCGGTCGACCTTCCTCGCTACCAGTCAGCTTCGGCTGCCTTTCTTTCTTTTTTTCGCCTCCCACTTTAGCTCCACTTCGTAGGGATATGATATTTAGAGTCTCTTTTTTCTGGTCCGTCTTGGTCGGAAGTTGACCCGGAGCCCTAGTATCGTTCTTGCCCGCGATTTGAGCAATCTGAGATTCTAACATCTTCATCCCCGCTTCCCTAGCCTGAGATTCCTTCTGAACCAACCCAATGAGATTTTGGATAAGAGCATCTGTGTTGGGTGGTGGATTTGAAGGTGGTTGAGGGTTGAAGGGTGGTTTTTGGAAACCTTGCTTATGTGGGGGGACGTATGTGGAGTTTTGCTGAGGTTGTAGGTGTTGTGGGTTGAGAACATTCTGGCTTGTCCACCTCATGTTGGGATGGACATTATTATTATTTGGGTCATAAAAATTGTTCCCACGATAGTGTTGGAAAGCGGCACATGTCTCATTGGATGAGGTACAGAATTTTGATACGTGCCCTTCTCCACCACACCTCTCACAAGCAAAGGGTCCGTCTTGAACGGCATTCACCTGATAAATACCTCCCTTGCTCCCACTACCTATATCGAACTTGCCTCCAGCTTCTAGTTTCTCTAACTTGGTCGTCAAGGCCTCAATAGCAGCTAGGTTATACTCAACTTTCCTTTCATTGCCTCGGGAAGTTCCATGTTCAGCACGGTGCACAGCAACATCCTCTATTAACTTGAGACCCTTAGTCTCTCCGGAATTGTCCTGAAATCTCCCATTGGCTGCAGCATCTAAATAGGCCCTGTTGTCATCGTAGAGGCCATTATAAAACTGGTTACAAAGAAACCATTGTTCGAATCCATGGTGTGGTATGGATCGAACAAGTCTCTTGAACCTGTCCCACGCCTCACTGAAATCCTCATTAGGTCCTTGCTTGAAATTTTTAATCTGCGCCTTCAGAGCATTAGTCTTGGATGCAGAATAGTATTTTCTGTAGAATGCTAAGGCTAGGGTATTCCAATCTGTGATTCCCGCAGCAATGCAGTCCAGGTCTCTGTACCATTCTCTTGCGGAGTCCCTAAGAGAGAAGATAAACATGGTCTGCTTAATCTGATCTTGCGTCACTCCTTCTGGGGGTGCAATAGAGCATATGTAATCTGTGAAGATTTCAATATGCTTTGCAGCATCCTCATTGGCCGAGCCTCCAAATTGGTTTTTCTCAACCATAGTAATATAGGCAGGCTTGGCCTCGAATGGCTTCCCAGTACCTAAAGGTAAAGTGAACCCTTTGTATAGGTCCTTCACCTGAGGCATGGAGTGACTGGCAATAGTAGCTTCCTCGGTCATGTTTTCTTCTTCTTTCGGAAAAACCTGCAAGTAAATATAAGGTGGTGTTTTTGGTGAAAGGGGATTGTTGGGTGAATTTGGTTGTGAAGTTGGTGTTTTTGGTGAAGTTGGTAATGGTGGTTGTTCAAAGATGTCCTCTTGGAATAAGGAAGATGGTGAACCTCCTTCCTTACTTGCTAGAAGTTGCTTTCTCCTTTCTCTTAAAGTCCTCTCAAGCTCGTGGTCAAGTGGTAGGAGTTCTCCTTGAACTGACCTGCGCATAAGACGGAAACTACAAGAAAAAGGTGAGAAGGTTTAAGGAACAAAAGTTCCTTAAACAAAAAGAAACAAAAACAATAAACAATAAACACTGGCGTCACCTCCCCGGCAACGTCGCCAAAATTTGATGCCCGTCGTTGAGGGTACCAAAGATAAATTTATAATTCCTAAACTTAAACTATAGATAGTGAAAGTCAGGGTCGAACCACAAGGAGGTGGGGAATGTTTATTGTTTGATGTTAATGTCTAAAGTAACAAAATTGGAGGTTGATTGGTTGTTTACTAAGTCTAAGGCAAAGATTAAAATAAAACAAGAAATAAAAGATGAGATTAAAACTATATAAAAAGGGATGCTAGGATGTTTGGGTAATAAATAGCTAAGGTAAAATAAATCCTAAGGTCAACATGTATTGCAGTCGCGTAAGGGGTGTAACATATCCTTTCGGTCTATGGTATCTAATAGCTCCTTTCGGCCTATGCTATTAGTCCCTAGGTCTCACAATTATTGGGTGTCAACAATAAGGGTGATTCCTAAATCCTAGGTCACATACCTTTCAGTCTTAACTAACCTAGCCGTCTTAAAGTGTAAACCAATGCCCTTCCCGTATCTCTCAATCTTGGGTAGGTCATTACTAATATCCTACAAGTCTCCTTTCAGTCTCATTGTAGGGTATTATAGTCAACAAAAAAAGACGAAACAGAATACAGACGCGAGTGGGTCGACCGACCGGCTATTCCAGTCGGCCGACCACCGCCTTGGTCGACCGACCCATTATTTGAGTCGGCCGACCACGGCTCTGCTACAGGTCGGTCTCGGAATTTACGCTACCTATGCATATTCATCCTCTACATCCAAACATATGGAATTTAGCTACGCATGGTAATTGAAACAATAATAAAAACGGGAATAAACATGGAAAACATAATGAAAATCAATCTAAGCATGCAAGATTTAATAAAGCTTGGGATTCTAACTTAACCGAATGCAATAATAATAAGAACAATAATGAAACTAAATTAAGAGAGTAATTACCAGAAATCGGAATTAAGGCACAAAGGAACAAACTTTATTGAATGCTTGAGAATTATTGAAAGATTACAATTGAACTAAAAGATTGAATACAACTAAATTACGAACTTGATTATTATGGTGTGTGCTAAAACGGAATATAAAAACTGAATGCTAAAAATTGAATATCTAACCCTAATCACAAGATTAGTTTATATAGGGCAGAAATTAAGAGTTTCCTAAGGACTCCATACTTCTAAACGATTTCCGAAAACACTTCTGGGCTTTGCTGAGGTCGGTCGACCAATTTTGTGGGTCGGTCGACCTCTTTACGGCCTTCAGGAATTTTTTGGCTTCAAAGAACTGGTCGGCCGACCCATATAGTAGGTCGGTCGACCCGTTACTGCATAAGTTTGCTTTGATCCATCTCGGGTTTGACTTTTGATACTTGATTAATGATTCCTGTTGACTTTCCTTCGTTCCTTAATTATGCAAAAAGTCCCGAGGGCATAGATTTGGTGTAAAATCGTCCTTTTTCCGCACAAATCTGCAAAAGTGCATAAAAATACGAAAGTGCACGAATTTTGGGAATTTATGGCTAAAACATAATAAATGAGCGACCAAATGCGTGTAAAAATAGATGTAAAGCATCATAAAATAGACACGCATCAAGCACTATTGGCCCAAGTAGCCGAGACACAAAGGAACATGGTCCTTCACATTCAAAAAACCGATCAAGCAAGAGATGCTTCAATCAAAATGCTTGAGACACAAATCGCCCAACTTGCTACTTCCAACCCTCAAAGACAACAAGGCCAATTGCCACCTCAAGGAGCACAACCTCATGAACAAGTTAATGTCATCACTCTAAGGAGTGGTACCATCTATGATGAACCTCCAATGCCCAATGATGCAAGTGAAAAAGTGGGTAATAAATACAATGGTGGAAGCAAGGTTGATAGCTCTAAAAAAAGTGAAGAGGAGTCAAAGAAGGATGATGACCCAATAGTGATGGAAGATGTAGAGAAAGAGCCTCCAAAAGTGAATGACAAAGCTAAGGAGCCGGAGAAAATCCAAGTGCCATTTCCACATCGTTTGGCACAAGCTCAAAGAGAGACCCGACTCGGTAAGTTCATGGAAATGATGAAAAATCTCAAGGTAACTATCCCTTATCTAGAACTTATCACTCAAATACCTTCATACACTAAATTCAGGAAGGAGATTTTAACTAAGAAGAGGACTAATGACAATGTTGAAACAGTTGCCTACACTTCTGAGTGTGAAGCTTATTTGAAAAACTTGTCCCCTCCTAAGTTAAAAGATCCCGGAAGTTTTTCCATACCATGCACCATAGGCAATTTTCCAATTGATAAAGCTCTATGTGACCTTGGTGCGAGTGTAAGTGTCATGCCTTACTCGATTTACGAAAAACTGAATTTAGGAGCTCTTAAGTGTACTAGTGTCACCCTACAAATGGCGGACCGTTCTATCAAACGCCCCTTGGGTGTGTTGGAGGATGTTCCCGTCAAGGTAGGAAAGTTTTTCATTCCGGTTGACTTTATCGTGCTTGACATTGCCGAAGATGCGCAAATTCCCATAATCTTGGGTAGACCATTCTTACATACCGCGGGTGCATTGATAGATGTTAAGAACGGTAAGTTGATTTTAGCCGTAGGGGATGAGAAGGTGACATATAGTTTGAGTCATGGTCTTAAGAGTCCAATGTTGGAGGAATCATGTTATGCTTTGAATAAAGCTAACCCCTTGTCTCAATCTTTGAGCAAGGACATGGAAAATTCTTTGAGCTCTTGCGTAGGAAATGGTGAAACGATAAACAATGGGAAGAAGGTTTTGATGGAAGAGAAAGCTCTTGCAAGGTCCCAGCCATTCAAGGAGATGGTGAAGAGTCGACATAAGAAGAAGCTTATTAAGGATGGTCTCAATGTTGGTGACAAAGTGCTTATGTTCAACCCTCGGAAGAAGGTTTCTCCAGCCCTTATATCATCATCGATAACGACAAGATTGGGTCCTTTGAAGTGTTGGCCCCGGATGGGGAGAAGATCAAAGCTGGTGGCCACTACTTGAGGCCTTATCATGAAGACGCAATGGTTGGGATGGTAGAGGAAGTTTTCCTGAAACTTCCGGATTCTAAAAACTGAATTTTTGTGACATTTTGTCTAGCAAGACTTTAAATTGCGCTTCTCGGGAAGCAACCCGTGTTTTTGGTTGTTATTTTTGAATATAGTATAGTAATAATGTTAGATAGGTTTTATTTGGAAGACTAATATGCAGGTTAACGAAAAAGAACCAAAACATCAAGAAAGAAAAGCAAGAAAACTGCAAGGAGCTCGGTTGCACTCACCCCGGGGGTCCGGGGTGAGCCGCCCCGACCGGGGCCGATGCGAAGAGGCTCGGCGGTTGTAGAATTACTAGTCGAATTCTTTTCTTCTATTTTGCTCTTCCTCTTTGACGGGTATATTTTTTCCTTCCATTTATTCTACCTATTTCCCCTACTCCAAGTCTTCCTTGTCTTCAATCAACAAGTATTCATACTTTTACTAATTTCTTTATTTTCTCTAGAAATCAATCATTCACTCAACCTAATTCCAATTTTTCCCAATTGGTATTTATCTCATGAAGTGAATAATTCTTTTTCTAGTTGAAATTAATTGATTGTAGAGTTAGTGTGCATAATTCACATAATGAATATGATTGTTTGATACTAGCTTGGGGGAGGGTTAATAATCTAGCACATTTGTTTTTCTTTCTGCCTTTTCTTGTAATTCCCTTTCCCCATTAAACTTGTTGGTTAGTTAATCGTCTCTATGATTCACATTAGGGACAATGTGAAGTTTAGCTTGGGGGAGGGATTGCATTTGCATTCTATCTTTTTGTTTTTGCATTTAGTTTAGCTTGAATAAAATGATGATGAATTTGATGATGCCATGCTTTGCTTGAATCTCCTACTGTTTTCCTCTTGCATTTTCCAATTCTAATGCTTTTTGAATTTTTGTGAGTCTACTATGACGAATTTTGACTTACATGGGGATGTCTTGACATAGTAGGTAGAGAATGGATTTTTGATGTTTTTGGCTTGATCTTTTGGCATTGGCAACCTACAAAATTGAAAGTTTTAGAACCTCCTAAGACCGTTACATCTTTTTTCGATCTCATCTAGGTATGTGAGTAGGTCTCCTCATGGTTTTGTGTTACATCAAAAGGCATAAATATGGTTTTTGTTCCACCTCATAAGCATTGCATTCATCTTGTGAGTATTTGTAAGCCTTTGACATGATTCTTTTTGCCCATTTCTGCTCCTTTACACATGTTTTTATTGATTTTCTAAGCTACACTCAAAATTTGCCTACCTTGCCAAGTTAGTAGCTTATTCTTAGTGTTTGGGTGCTCAATTGGGATATAGTTCAAATGTTGGCTTTTATCATTGTGATTTGGCATTGAAAAAAAAATGATGGTCAAAAAGTCGAAAAAAAAATATTTACCATCCATGAGAAAAAAAAAGAAGAAAGATGAAAAGAAAACAAAGAAAAGAAGCATGAATTGAAAAGAAAAGGAAGAAGAGAAATATAAAAGTTTCCATGACATTCATCATAAAAATATTTGTTGGGAAATTCTCATATGCTTTGTCTTGATTAAGAGAAGTCATTTTGCTAGTTTCGACTTCAACATTTGGTAATGAGTTGGGTTTGATTTTGGATTGAGCATCCTTGCATTAATGGTTAGTTGCTAGCTTGAATTAGCTCCAATTACCATAACTCACATGTTCCCTTCCTTACCCATCACATATTGCTTCCTCCTTATGGCTTCTTTTACATACTTGCATTTTGATTTCATTGACTATTGAATTGGAATGCTTACCATATTAGATTGCCGGCACAACTTCATGAGTCGAGGTTAGGAGAGTGTTTTCACATACAAACCTCCTTTGCATTGACATGTGTGCTTGAGTGTACCGTGAGAGTCCTTTGTCAAAATGATCGTGCAAAAGCCAAAGAGTCTAGATGAAGTTCTATACGCTACGCCGTCATGTAAATCTCAACCATGCATTGCATCTTTCCTATGCCCATGTTGTCTTCGGGATTTCGTCTCACAATTATTTCATTAGCTAAAATTGGGATTTGTAATTGATGGGATTATGGAGATTCATCTGCTTGTCTTGGTTTATTTTAGCTTGCTTGAGGACAAGCAAGGGTTTAGCTTGGTGAACTCTTGATATGCTCTAATTTTATACACTTTTCATCCCCATTTTAGCTCATGTTTTATCATCGTTTACTTTATTCTTCAATGTTTATTGAGCTAATTCCGTGTTCTAGGTAAATTGTATGTGGTTTAGCGTTTTTTGTTGGAATTTCGGATTTCTCTTACATTTTGACATTTACCGAGCATCGGAGCTAACCAAAGTCAAGACAAGCATTCTTCGGGTTGTAGAAGTGACGGAAAATGAAAGGAAGTCAACAAGAAGTCAACACTTGAAGAACATAATGTGCAAAGCATGACAAAAGCGATCATTACATCACTCTTGCAATGTCATCCAAGAAACCAAATGTAAACAATTGAGGAAATACGGAGTACTTGGACATCGCTTTCACCCCGGTCGGGGTGGGCTGCCCCGGTACACCGGGGTGGCTTTGATCAGGCTATTTTTTTGGTCCAGATTCAAGGAATGCATACGTCATGTTCTTGCCCCGATCCGGGGTGGCTGCAATCTACCCCGTCTCCTCATCACTATATATACCCCTTGATTTCATTCATTTGAAAAGCATCTAATCTAATCTTAGAGTGATCAATTCTTAGAATCAATTTTAGATTAGAAATCATTTTGAGCATCATTAAGCTTGTAAGAAATACTTTAAGTCTTTCTTTATTTTCTTTATAAAAATAGTTCTTTGGTTATTCAAGTATTTTCCGAAGCTTTTCGCATTTCATCTTCCGCGTTCTTATTCCGTTAAATCCGGTATTATCTTTCTTTACGGTTTTATTTCGTTATCGTCATTATGTCTATCTTAGTCAATAGAATTAATAATCTAGCTCACAAAGCCATGTGTGAGTAGTTTTTATATCTAGGGGGGAAACCATGCTAGAATAGTTATTAGGTCATGTTAAATTATTGATTTTGCATTATCATATTGTTGATTATATACATGCTTGTTTCATTTGATTGATATATGATTATTGACTATGATTATTGATAAATTATTATTCTCATCCTAAGAACGAAAGCCGGGATAGAACTTGATCAATCGATAGTCATAGTCATAGTCGTATTTGTTAATTGTGTTGTTCTTATCCTAAGATCGAAAGTCGGGATAGAATTAGGCATGGCATGTTATAGTATTTTGTTCCAATGTACGCGAGAGCTAATTGGTAATCAATCTACGGTTAAACTCTAGGCCGAGAGGAAATTGTTATAAACCTAATCAACTATTGACAATGTATTTCTTTAATTTGACATGACTAAGCTCCTATATGCATGTGTAACCCCAATCCCCTAGATTCTTCCCTATAATCGTTTACATCTTCATTTTTATAATTTCTGTTTTAAGTAAATCTTCAATCAAAACAACAAACAACACGTGACCGACCTAGGTAGTATTCTCTTCATAGCTAATCACAATTACATTTCCGTCTCCCTGTGGTTCGACCCCTTCTTCCCTATCTACATTAATTTGTGTGTTAGTCAAGTCTAGGGACTTTTATTTTTGGTAGGTGTGCGATTAGCCTGGCCAACTCTATTGTATGCAGATGTAAGGGACACACTCCAGTAGCATCATCAGATATTAAGCACGGCGTTAACTCATAATTCTTGCAATGTATGCTGTCTATTTTGTTTATTTGTTTTCTTATCGAAATCTGTTTTGTTTATTTGTTTTCTTATTGAAATCTGTTTTGTTTATTTATAATTTATGATATAGTGTAAACTTATATCTGTTTTTTATCCTTTCAATTAATAGATGTCGGGCCCCCAATCCAAGTCTCTCAATCACAGTTTGCCATCCAATGAAGCAACAAATTGTCCAACCGTTGACGTTTCAGATGACGAAATGCTAGACTAGTCCATTGGGTCAGAGTCAAAGCGCACATTTCGTGGAAGTTACAAGCCTCACCCAACAAAAAAGCTGAAGGATGGTCGTCGATATATCATTCGAAAGAATAAAAGGAGGGCAACTTATTGGGCGGACTACACTGAGTATTTAGATGATAATGATTGTCTAAGGGCAGAATGTAGCTTCTGTGAAACCGAAACTTTTGCAGCTGATTCCTCCATAAATGGGTCTAAAAATGTTGGTAAACATTGGTCAGCTTGCTCAAAAAATCCAGCCAATAAAAGTAAAGGTAAACAATCTTATTTGGCCTTTGACCCTATTAATGGTAGTGAGCATGAAGTTAGATTAAGGACTAAAGAAGTTAGTATGGAAGATGTTAGAAAAGCATTAATCTACATGATCATACTTGATGAGTTGCCATATAGATTTGTAGAGAAGCCTGGGTTTAGCTATTTTATGTCTATTGTTTTGCATGCCTTTCACATCCCTTGTCGTACCACTATTGCAAAAGATTGTTACCAACTTTATCTTGGTGAGAGAGCAAGTCTCAAAGCTTTTCTTAAAAACTCTTGTCAAAGGGTATGTGTGACCACTGATACTTGGACTTCTATTCAAAGGATTAAGTATATGTGTCTTACTGCACATTTTATCGATAATAATTGGCGACTACAAAAAAGAATTTTGAACTTTTGTCCAATTTCAAGCCATATAGGGGAGGCTATTGGAAAGGCTGTTGAAGATTGTTTGAATACATGGGATTTAGGACATAAACTTTTTACCATCACAGTTGATAATGCAAGTTAAAATGATGTAGCATGTGCTTATTTGAAAAAAGTTGTGAAAAAAAAATGGTGGGATTAGTGAAGGAAAGTATTTGCATATGAGATGCATAGCTCACATTTTTAATCTTATTGTTTGGGACGGTCTAAAAGATCATGGGACATACATAGACAAGATAAGAGGTATGGTAAAATATGTTAAAAATTCTCCAGCTAGAATTGTCTTGTTTAGAGAACAAGTAGAGAAGTGTAAAATTGACTGTGAGTTAGCATTGTCTCTTGACGTTCCTACGAGATGGAATTCAACTTACGACATGTTGGATAGAGCATTAAAGTATAAAGATGTTTTTGGTAGGATTGGACTTCCTTCTATTTTGGAACCTGAAAACTTGGGTCCCATTGTTGATGAGGATTGGGATAAAGTTGATAAACTGGTTGTTTTTCTAAGAGAGTTCTACGATTTGACTAACTGTATCTCAGGTTCCCTATATGTGACAAGTAACTCTCTTTTCTTTCAAATTGGCCACACATATGATTTACTTAATGATTGGTTGGTTAGTGAGGATCTTGAGTTTAAGGATATGGTTGTCCAAATGAAATTAAAGTTTGACAAATATTGGGGTGATGTGGAGAAATGAACATGCTTATTTATTTGGCTGTGATTTTAGACCCAAGTTTCAAATATCTTGGGGTGAGTATTGCTTTATGTGGTATGTATAGAAAAACAAAAGGTGAGTTGTTGGCTGAAAAAGTAAAATAGTTTGCATATGACATGTTTGATGAGTATAGGCGCATCTATGCGCCTGTGACCGGTGATAATGGTGAAATCAATGAGCCTATGTCTAATATGTCATCGAGTGGTTCACGGACTACATTAAGATATATGAGTAATATTGAGGAACAAGTTAAGAGACAAATGAGTGGGTCAAATCGTCTTGTTAGAAGTGAGTCTGATCGCTACTTGAGTGAGCACAAGGGTGAGGATGAAGAGAAGGATATATTAGCTTGGTGGAGGAAAAATGCCTTTCGATTTCCAATTTTAGCTCATATGGCTAGAGATATTTTAGCTATGCCTATATCTACCGTGGCCTCAGAATCTGCATTTAGTTCCGGAGGGCGCACTCTTGATCCATTTAGAAGCTCTTTGACACCAAAGGTAAACTTTTATTTTTAATCAATAAGGTTACTTACAATTTAATCATGTTTACTTACTAATGAATTACTATGGGTTTTTCTTGATTTGAATTATGGTAGATGGTTCAAGCTCAGATTTGTACGCAAGATTGGATTCGAGCATCTCTCCGTGAAACAAAACTTGATGTGGAAGAGAATTTGGAAGAACTTGAGAAATTGGACAGAGGTAAGATGGCCTATTTCTTTGTTTTTTGGTGAAATCCTTCTTGACACTAGCAAATCAATTACCGATTTTGTAAGCCAGAATTTGTCAGTAGTACTAGTGCTGACTGCTGATTGTTGATTTCTGTTTGTGTTTGTGTATATCAATCTAAATTCTGTTTTTGCACAAGTTTCTCCAAGCCCAGATAGAATGCAGAATGCATGGGCATTTGATTTTTGATTGTTGATTTCTATTTGAAAATGGTTGTTCATTTAGCATTACTCGTAAACCCGACAGCCTATATAATCAGTTCCCTAATCCACTTTTTTTTTTTACAGACTTTGAGAAGTTGAAGGTTGGGATGAAATGATCTTCATGACTTGAAATCTTGGAATGGAAGTAGAAGCTTTTGCATCAACATACGACATCAACCCGGAGGCTCTTGATTAGGTCGTTTTGGACTTTTGGTGATGTAATAATTATTGAACAATGAACATTTCGGTTGTGTATTAATGGTTAAACAATGGACTTTAGCACTTAGATGGACAAATGGACAATTATGTAGTTTTTAAAAGTTGAATGAACTTTTTGGTTGTTTTAAGTTTAATTTACAAAGAAGGTAAAGGTACAAATAGTTTTGCGCAGTTTCAGCCTGTGACAATTTCCAGTTTGTAGCCCAGATTATAAACAGGTCCTAACCGGTCCTCATCGGTCCAACAGGTCCAAGACCGAAATTTACAGGTCCGGTCCAGGTCTTCATATTTTTCAATCCGGGTCGGTCTTAGGTCCTCCCCATTTAACCATTCCGGTTCCGGTCCATTCCGGTTCCGGTCCGGTCCGGTTCTGGACCGGTGCACACCCCTACTTACAGATCTCGAATCAGGGCTAGTACTCGCACCATCCATGAACTCATCATGAACGCTAAATATATTACATAAGTGTTTTACTTGAACTTCCCAAGTGCCCTCCACATGAATCCTGGTAATTCATGAATGCCTCTAGTGATCCTAAAGCCTTAAGGATTTCTTGGGGTTAGAGCAATAGCCCCCACATTCACATAGGTAAATTCATCAGGTTTGACTGTCACAAACCATCCGTTAGGACTATGAAATTATTAAGAGTTGTGGCTCAAACTTATAAACACATGACGGTAACTCTAAATGAAAACAAAAACATATGACACATACATGCATGTTTAAAGGAAATGGTCGTGACATTACATCTCGAGTTTGTTGTGACTTCGTTTGACCGCATTTGACCTTAGCTAAGCTAAGTTGGATATCAATCACAGTTTACTCCTTAATGGGTTTTAATATCAATCCCTTGTGCTGCCACACCAACACCAACACCAACTTCTACCATGGCCATTGGTAGGAGAATCTCAATATCCTCTTCATAATTTACGTATGTACTATCATCATATCACATTGTGTAAGGGATCTCAATATCCACTTACAATTCACAGTCTTTGTGAACACATTATCGATGAGATTATTCATCACTATTGATAATCTGCCAAAAAATCGGATGCTTTGCATTATAATACAGACAACTAATGGAGTTAAAATATTTCCACAACGGAATACAACCCCTTAGCTATTCAACTTTTTACCCTGCAAATTCTTCACAATATATGCATACTCCATTACATATCCAACAATGCAATTATGCATCTATAACTTGTATGATATAGTCTTATGAAAGATACTATTTTTCCAAAGTCAAATAAATACCATACTTATTCGAATGTAAAAGTGTATGTAAAACTACCCTGGACGCCTTCTATTTATAGTATAGAAGAGTCTTATTTGCATACAACACGAAAACTAGAATTAGAATATAACTAAAACTATAAATCTAATGTCGACATAAGAGCAGCCCGCAGACGCCCTCGATCGAGTGCTTTAAGAGTCCTCGATCGAGTAACTTTCAAGAATATTCCCTCGATCGAGTATAGTCTATCCTCGGTCGAGCACTTCTTCTGGTAAATCCACTCGATCGACCATATATATAGGCCACTCGATCGACCGCCTTTGGAACAAAAACCACTCGATCGAGGCATTAGACTTCTCGTTCGAGTAAAATATTGTTGCACAGCTACTAAGGAGGCCATTAAACTCTTTCAAGACGCTTCACGCATTACGAGGCGATGTAATCCTGCTCCAAAACTCCTCTAGCTCCTAAATGCATGCGCAAGGACGGGTTCAGGTTTGATTTGCACCACTTTTGCGTCTTTCCTGCACAAATCACAAGGCAAACACAACGTAGCAAATTCGGGGCATAATATAACTCAAAGCTATAATAAAAGCACATAAATGCGGGTCAAATATACGATAAATATCTATATAAAAGACACGCATCAGGCGCCAAAATTTGATCGGGGCTAGTCGTATACCAAATAAAAAATAATCAACCAGTCTAACTAATATAGCTAGGGAAATCGGGATCGTATCCACACGGAGACAAGAAATATATATTTGTTATTAAAGTCTATCTTAAGGTAACAATTTGGGGGTAAAAAGAATGATTTATCTAAACTAAGGCAATAAATAAAACAAAGCACGCAATTAAAATAGCTAAAGCAAATAATAAAATATAAGGGATGTAAATAGTAAAGAAAGTAGCTAGAATTGTCGGTTCATCATGGACAAGTCTAAGGTCAAAGGTAAAGTCGAGATTTATCAAATAATCGGTCTGAAGGTACTGAATAAATATCCGTTAGGTCTGATAGTAATACTAACTTAGCACGGGCACCCTCATCAGCATACTTCAATGTTCACAAAAGGTCTCGCCCCTTCCAATCTTTCCGATCTAGGTCAGGACACGGATTAATTAACCAATTCTATGCATCTAACTATTTAATTACTATTTTATGTTGTGATTAACAATTCAGACGTGGAAACAAGACAAATTTGTTAATTAACTAAAAACATATTAAAACCATGCATGACTCCCCTAAATCCTAACATAGAAAATCTAGCTACTCATGTGAAAGGTAACAAAATTAAATAATTAAAGGTAAACATAATTTAAGACGAAGGTAAAACTAAGGTAAAAATAACTAACTAAGAATTTAAGGCAATAAATAAAACGAAAAGGAATTAAAAGGAAAGAAATAAGAAGGGAAAGAATTGAAAATATTACGAAACTTCGCTATACGGAAAATAAGAACTTTATTAAAACTTGAATAAAAACCGTCTTGAAACTAGAAACTAAAAGCGAAACTAGATGTCTGAATTGATTCGGAAACCAAATCAAAACTGAATGAATAAAACTACGTACTAAGTAACTCTCTATTTATAGTAGAGATAATCTTTATTTGAGTACAATAAGGAAACTAGAAATAGAAACCTAAAGAAACATTAAAAGCTACGAAAATCAATGTAATCGCGGAAACTGCTAGATCGAGCATTTCACAGTTACTCGATCGACTAATATTCAAAGGGAAATCACTTGATCAAGGGAAACATTACTCGATCGACTATCTTCTACCTCAAAACTTCTCGATCGAGCAACTATAAGCACTCCATCGACCACTGTTATCTCAGAATCCACTCGATCGATCACAGAATATGCTCGATCGACTAAATTTGCACCGCCCAGCTACTAATAACGCCATAAATGCATGCTCAAAGGACAGGTCTGTGGGGAATAAAGCATGTATTCGCCCTAAACTTGCAGGATTATAATGAAATTTACAGTTGTGAATATTGTCATAAGATAAATAAAAACAAGAAAAGAATACAACCTTGGGTCCTTGCTTGAATAGGCCTAAGAACAGGAATTAAAGTAAATTCCCTCCTATAACTTGCACCCAAGACTTTGTTTGAGATGATGCCGCGTGTGCTAGAAAATACTCTCCAATTGCCTTACAATATGGGGAGAGCTATTGAGGTTTTAGATGTGAGAACTGAGTTTTGGGAGAAGAATGCTCTCAAAACCCTAATTGTGAGAATTATGATTCAACAGTTACTGACATAAGGAGAAGAACTCTCCTTATGTAGCAATTTGGTGGGTCGGCCGAATTAGTGTAAGAATGGGATTTGTCCACTCTTACCTTATTCCTTTGCATGATTCGACCCGATTTGCTAAATATTATCTGCGGGATTTTTATTATAGATCGCATACGTGTTATCAGACATTAATGCAGTCGATGTATTAATAATGGTCTGATAATATTACGATATTGTATAATTACCCAAATTAATATAACTGTTTATATTAATACGCAAATACAATATTTAATTAAATATAACTACTTATATTTAATTTTACGAATTAAACATGTAATCCGTATTAGCTAAAATTATTTAATCCGCATTAAATAATAATCTCAACATCTTATTGACTAATTTAATAGTCAATACCTCTGACTAACTGTTTAGTCATATCCGTCATAAATGTGACTGTATTTTCATACCTTCACATCTCTCAAACGTGTCCTATAGGTGTGACGTATAGGGACCAGTTGATCACCGCCATCCGTATGACAATAACGTCAAACTTATCTAGCAAGCCAACCGTTATTGATAAACGTGGATCAACTGGTAATAATACTGAAGTATGCCCTTGTGATCCTTAAAGAGATTTAATAAGTCATTGTACTTAATTGTCAAGGACACCAGCCCCAACAATCTCCCACTTGTCCGTACAAGGGTATGTGCAATGACGTTATCACACTACATGTGGAGGACACAAGGCTCCAACAAACTCCCACTTGTCCGTACAAGTGTAGGTGCGATAACCGATTCTCATATCCTTTTAAAATTTCTCCCACTCAATGTAAGACAATTTGCAAATCCGCATTCGCAAAGGTCGTATCTCACAAGCGATCTGTATCAAGAGTGGTTTCCCCGACTAGAGAGTAACTTAACTGATAAAACGAATCTGTATTCGAGCATGGCCATGCATTTCAGTTACTACTCCTCGAGTGGCCCTGAGAAATGATAAAATCCTGATAAGGGTTTGGATATTTCCCTCAACTCGAATCCTGCCGATATCGCGCAGCATGAAATAACCCAGAAAAAATCCTCTTGGCCCCTGTTACGATGACCGTGGGAAAGAAACCAAAGTTACCCAAAATCTACCTTAATCTCAAGAGACAGTTGAAAGTCAAAAGACTCGACTCTAAGGAACACTATGGAGGTCCTATCCACGACCTGGCACCCAATGTTATAAAACATTTAGGACTCCATAACGTTGTCACAGGGTGTCATACGAGATATCCGTATAACTCGCCTTTGTGATAAGTCAGTCATCCGCGTGACTTATGGCTCGTTGAACCCACCATCAACCAACGATACAAAATCATTACCTGAGTTATCAGCTCAAGTGGGTAATCAAGGACTAAAACGATGTAATGTTATTCAGTTCACTTTGTGGTGTTCAAAATTGGCGTACAATTCCACATGAAAAACAAAACATTATATATCATAACAATGAGGTTGAATAGAGTACACGAGAAAATGAATTATTACATGAATTCATAAAAGAGTACTACAAATTAGGAACACATCTAATTCCCATGGAATGAATGTGCCCTTCATGCTTATCACGTGGTAATGCTTTAGTGAGAGGATCAGCTATGTTGTCATCCGTAGCGATCTTATCAATGAAAATCTCCTTTTGCTCCACTTAATCTCTGATTAGATGAGCTTTTCGTTGTACATGCCTAGCCTTGTTGCTAGACTTATGCTCCTTAGCTTGGAAGATGGCACCTTTATTATCACAATAAACGGTGATTGGGTCATTCGAACTTGGCACTACTGATAGTCCTTGTAAGAATTGACGCATCCATATTGCTTCCTTAGCTGCTTCTGAGGCGGCATAGTACTCGGACTCAGTCGTAGAATCTGCTGTAACACTCTGTTTAGAACTTTTCCAGCTGACAGCAGCGCCATTAAGAGTAAAAACGAATCCACACTGAGATTTCTAGTCGTCTCGATCCGTTTGGAAGCTAGCATCTGCGTAACCCGTGGCGCAGAGCGTTGAGTCGCCTCCATAAGTCAATCCCCAATCTTTAGTCCTCCGTAGGTACTTAAGAATGTTTTTCACGGCCATCCAGTGTTGTTCACCTGGATGAGCTTGGAATCGACTGGTCATACTCAATGCATATGCAACGTCTGGACGTGTGCATATCATGGCATACATGATCGATCCTATTGCCGAAGCATAAGGAATCCGACTCATGCGCTCTTTCTCTTCCAATGTCTTAGCTTCTTGAGACTTGCTCAAGTGAAGCCCAGTAGTCATAGGAAGGAACCCTTTCTTGGAGTTCGTCATGCTGAATCTCTCTAGAATCTTATCTATGTAAGACTCCTGACTGAGAGACAACATCCGTCGTGATCTATCCCTGTAGATACGGATGCCCAAAATTATTTGTGCCTCTCCCAGATCTTTCATTTGGAAATGGTTTTTCAACCACGCTTTAACCGAAGAAAGGAGAGGTATGTCATTCCCAATCAAGAGTATGTCGTCGACATACAGCACTAGGAAGACAATCTTGCTCCCACTCGACTTGATATAGAGACATGGTTCCTCGACTGATCGAACAAACCCATTCTCTTTTATCACTTGGTCGAAGCGATGATTCCAACTCCGCGATGCTTGCTTAAGTCCATAGATGGAACGCTTAAGCTTGCAAACTTTCTTAGGATGTACTGGATCAATAAAACCCTCGGGTTGTACCATGTACAACTCTTCCTTCAAATAACCGTTTAAGAAGGCGGTTTTAACGTCCATTTGCCATATTTCATAATCGTGAAATGCGGCGATCGCTAAGATAATCCGAATGGAACGTAGCATGACTACGGGTGCAAAGATCTCATCGTAGTGCAAACCTGGCACTTGGGTGAAACCTTTAGCAACTAGTCTTGCCTTATGGATATCTTGTTTACCTTCCACGGCATGCTTTATTTTTTAAAGCCATTTGCATTGAAGGGGACGCACCTTTGCAGGTAGGTCCACAAGATCCCACACGTTGTTCTCATACATGGAGTCCATCTCGGATTGCATGACTTCTAGCCATAGCTTTGAGTCAGAACTGGTCATGGCACCTTTATAGGTTGAGGGTTCATTACCCTCTAGGAGTAAGACGTCATCCATATCATGTTCCTCGACCATACCAATGTATCTGTCCGGAGGAATGGAGACTCTTCCCGACCTCCTAGGTTCCTCAGGAATATCTACCGCAACCTCGGTTGAAGGAACTGTTTCCTCCAATGGTTGCTCGGTAGTTGGTTCTTGAACCTCTGATAAATCGAAGGTTCTATTACTCGACTTGTTCTCGAGAAATTCTCTCTCTAAGAACGTCGCACTAGCCGCAACAAAAACACGTTGTTCGGTTGGCGAGTAGAAGTAATGACCAAAAGTTCCCTTTGGATAACCTATAAAGTATGTCTTGACCGATTGCGGGCCGAGCTTATCCTCGTGTCTCCACTTGACATAAGCCTCGCAGCCCCAAACCCGAATAAAGGACAAGTTAGGGACCGTTCCCTTCTATAATTCGAATGGAGTCTTGTCAACAGCTTTAGACGGACTTCGGTTAAGAATTAGAGCGGCCGACAAAAGAGCATAGCCCCACAATGAATCAGGCACAACGGTGTGACTCATCATAGATCGAACAATATCGAGTAGAGTTCGATTTCTCCGTTCGGACACACCATTTAATTGTGGTGTTCCAGGTGGAGTCAACTGTAGCACGATGCCACAGTCTTTAAGGTGTTGATCAAACTCGTGTGAAAGATATTCACCACCACGATCAGAACGTAGTGCTTTAATCTTTCTTCCCAGTTGGTTTTGTACCCGATTCTGGTATTCTTTGAACTTGTCAAAGGATTCACTTTTATGTTTCATTAAGTAGACATAGCCATATCTACTCAAATCATCCGTGAAAGTGATGAAATACCTATAGCCTTCTCGTGCGTTGATCGACATAGGGCCACATACGTCCGTATGTATGAGTCCTAATAGGTCGGCAGCGCGCATTGCAACACCTTTGAAGGAAATACGAGTCATCTTACCGATGACACATGATTCACACGTGCCATATGATTCAAAATCAAAGGGCGAGATAGCTCCATTCTGTATGAGCTGTTTCACGCGTTTCTCATTTATGTGTCCCATACGACAATGCCATAGGTAAGTTTGATCTTATGTCACCTACCTTTAATCTCTTGTTATTCACATGTAATATCTCGGTGGTTTGATCTAAAACATAAATTCCATTCATGGAAACTGCCTTGCCATAAATCATATTGTGTAAGGAGAAAATACAGCTATTATGATAACGTCATTGCACATACCCTTGTACGGACAATTGAGAGATTGTTGGGGCTGGTGTCCTTGACAATTAAGTACAATGACTTATTAAATCTCTTTAAGGATCACAAGGGCATACTTCAGTATTATTACCAGTTGATCCACGTTTATCAATAACGGTTGGCTTGCTAGATAAGTTTGACGTTATTGTCATACGGATGGCGGTGATCAACTGGTCCCTATACGTCACACCTATAGGACACGTTTGAGAGATGTGAAGGTATGAAAATACAGTCACATTTATGCCGGATATGACTAAACAGTTAGTCAGAGGTATTGACTATTAAATTAGTCAATAAGATGTTGAGATTATTATTTAATGCGGATTAAATAATTTTAGCTAATACGGATTACATGTTTAATTCGTAAAATTAAATATAAGCAGTTATATTTAATTAAATATTGTATTTGCGTATTAATATAAACAGTTATATTAATTTGGGTAATTATACAATATCGTAATATTATCAGACCATTATTAATACATCGACTGCATTAATGTCTGATAACACGTATGCGATCTATAATAAAAAATCCCGCAGATAATATTTAGCAAATCGGGTCGAATCATGCAAAGGAATAAGGTAAGAGTGGACAAAGCCCATTCTTACACTAATTCGGCCGACCCACCAAATTGCTACATAAGGAGAGTCCTTCTCCTTATGTCAGTAACTGTTGAATCATAATTCTCACAATTACGGTTTTGAGAGCATTCTTCTCCCAAAACTCAGATCTCACATCTAAAACCTCAATAGCTCTCCCCATATTGCAAGGCAATTGGAGAGTATTTTCTAGCACACGCGGCATCATCTCAAACAAAGTCTTGGGTGCAAGTTATAGGAGGGAATTTACTTTAATTCCTGTTCTTAGGCCTATTCAAGCAAGGACCCAAGGCTGTATTCTTTTCTTGTTTTTATTTATCTTATGACAATATTCACAACTATAAATTTCATTATAATCCTGCAAGTTTAGGGCGAATACATGCTTTATTCCCCACAAGTGGTCTATTACAAATGAAAAACCGAGTTTGTCAAGTGCAGAAACTGAAATAATGTTTTTGGACAAACTAGGAACATAATAACAGTTATATAAAAATAACTCGAATCCACTTGGAAGCTGGATCACGTATGTTCCCTTCGAGACTGCAGCAACACGTGCTCCATTCCCGACACGCAGGTCAACCTCACCCTTGATGAGGGGTTCTTGGTTTCGGAGGCCCTGCACATGATTACATAGATGAGAACCACAACCAGTATCTAGTACCCAAGTTCCGTAACTTGCATGGTTAATCTCAATCATGTGAATAAAAGAAGAAGAAGACATACCAACAGGAGTAACACGGCATGCCTTAATGTCCTCACGATACACGGGGCATGAGCGCCTCCAATGCCCAGTCTTGTGGCAATGGTGACATATTATGCTTGTATCCTTGCTCTTTGTTTTGCCCTGTGAGTTGCTCGATGATGCGTGTCTATTTTATGATGTTTTTCATATATTTTTACACGCATTTGGTCGCTCATTTACTATGTTTTAGCCTTTATTTCCCAACAATCATGTACTTTCGTATTTTTATGCACTTTTGCAGATTTATGCGGAAAATGGACGATTTAGCACCAAATTCATGTCCTTGAGTCTTTTAAATAATTAAGGAACAATGGAAAGTCAACTGGAGTCTTTATCTAAGTACCAAAAGTCAAAGCAAGAAGAAAACCGAAGAATTCCTTGCGGAAGCGGTCGACCGACCACAACTTAACGGGTCGGCCGACCAGGCCTGATTTTCATAAAAGTCCAAATCCTGAAAAAAGGCCCAGAATTCAACTAAGCCCGTGAAAGAGGTCGACCGACCCACCAAAGTGGTCGACCGACCTCAGCGAAGCCCAGAACGTGTTTTCGGTAATAAAGTAGAAGTAGAAGTCTTTTAGGAAACTCTAATCTCTAAGCCCTATATAAACTAATCTTGTGATTAGGGTTTTGGATTCATTCATTGTCATCGAGCAATATAATTCAGTTTTATTTATAAGAAGTTACATCTAGGTTTTATCAATTCAATCATTCAGTTCGTTAGTTTATTTTGTAATCTTTCAACAATTCCCAAGCATTCAATAAAGTTTGTTCCTTTATGCCCTAATTCCGACTGTGGTAATTATTCTTTTAATCTAGCTTTTTTATTGTTCTTATTATTATTACATTCGTTTAAGTCAGAATCTCAAGCTTTATTAATTCTTGCATGTTTAGATTATTCACTATGTTTACCATGTTTAATCCCGTTTTCATAATCGTCTTAACAACCATGAGTAGCTAATTTTCATATGTTAGGATTTAGGGGATAATATGCATAGGTAGAATAAATTCCAAAACCGACTTGTAGCAGAGCCGCGGTCGGCCGACTCAAATAGTGGGTCGGTCGACCGAGGCTGTGGTCGGCCGACTGGAATAGCTGGCCTAAAAAGATATGTTACACCCCCTTACGCGACTGCAATACATGTTGACCTTAGGATTTATATTACCTTAGCTATTTATTACCCAAACATCCTAGCATCCCTTTTTATATATTTAATTCTCATCTTTATTTTGTTGTTTTATTTTAATTCTACGCTTAGACTTAGTAATCAACAATCAAACCCCTAAATTTGTTACCTTTAAACATTAACACCAAACAATAAACATTCCCCACCACTATGTGGTTCGACCCTGACTTTCACTATCTATAGTTTAAGTTTAGGAATTATAAATTTTATCTTTGGTACCCTCAACGACGGGCATCAAATTTTGGCGCCGTTGCCGGGGAGGTGACGCCAGTGTTTATTGTTTTTTGTTTTTGTTTCTCTTTGTTTAAGGAACTTTTTGTTCCTTAAACCTTCTCACCGTTTTCTTGTAGTTTCCATCTTATGCGCAGGTCAGTTCAAGGAGAACTCCTACCACTTGACCACGAGCTTGAGAGGACTCTTAGAGAAAGGAGAAAGCAACTTCTAGCAAATCAGGAA
This sequence comes from Silene conica, assembly GCA_029255685.2. Taxonomy (NCBI): domain Eukaryota; kingdom Viridiplantae; phylum Streptophyta; class Magnoliopsida; order Caryophyllales; family Caryophyllaceae; genus Silene; species Silene conica. The sequence continues at coordinate 9,358,609 of CM055311.2, read as the reverse complement.
GGAGGATCACCATCTTCCTTATTTCAAGAAGACTTATTCGAACAACCATCATTACCATCTTCACCAAACACACCACCTTCACAACCAAATTCACCCAACAACCCACTTTCACCAAAAACACCACCTTTTACCTACTTTCCAGTTTTTCCGAAAAAAGAAGAGGATATGGCAGAAGAAGCTACTATTGACAGTCACTCCATGCCTCAGGCAAAGGACCTATACAAAGGGTTCACTTTACCTGCAGGTACTGGGAAGCCATTCGAGGCCAAGCCTGCCTATATTACTATGGTTGAAAGAAACCAATTTGGAGGCTCGGCCAATGAGGATGCTGCAAAGCATATTGAAATCTTCACAGATTACATATGCTCTATTGCACCCCCAGAAGGAGTGACGCAAGACCAAATTAAGCAAACCATGTTTATCTTCTCTCTTAGGGACGCTGCGAGAGAATGGTACAGAGATTTAGACCGCACTGCTGCGGGAGTCACAGATTGGAATACCTTAGCCTTAGCATTCTACAGGAAATACTATTCTGCATCAAAGACCAATGCTTTAAGAGCGCAGATTACAAATTTCAAACAAGGCCCCAATGAAGACTTTAGTGAGGCGTGGGACAGGTTCAAGAGACTTGTTCGATCCATACCACATCACGGATTCGAACAATGGTTTCTTTGTAACCAGTTCTACAATGGCCTCTATGATGACAACAGGGCCTACCTAGATGCTGCAGCTAATGGGAGATTCCAAGATAATTCAGGAGAGACTAAGGGTCTCCAATTGATAGAAGATGTTGCTGTACACCGTGCTGAGCATGGAACCTCCAGAGGCAATCAAAGGAAATCTGAATACAACCTGGCAGCTATTGAGGCCTTAACGGCCAAACTAGAAAAATTAGAAGCTGGAGGAAAATTCGATCTAGGAAGTGGAAGCAAGGGAGGAATTTACCAAGTAAACGCCGTTCAGGACGGACCCTTCGCTTGTGAGAGGTGCGGTGGAGAAGGGCATGTGTCAAAATTCTGTACTTCATCCAATGAAACATGTGCCGCTTTTCAGCACTATCGTGGGAACAACTTCTATGACCCGAATAATAATAATATCCATCCCAACATGAGGTGGACAGGCCAGAATGTTCTAAACCCACAACATATGCAACCTCAGCAAAATTCCACATATATCCCCCCAAATAAGCAAAATTTTCAAAAGCCACCCTTTAACCCTCAACCACCTTCAAATCCACCACCCAACACATACACTCTTATCCAAAATCTTATCGGGTTGGTTCAGAAGGAGTCACAGGCTAGAGAGGCAGGGATGAAGATGTTAGAGTCTCAGATTGCTCAAATCGCGGGCAAGAATGATACTAGGGCTCCGGGTCAACTTCCGACCAAGACGGACCAGAAAAAAGAGACTCTGAACGTCATATCCCTACGAAGTGGAGCTAAAGTGGGGAGCGAGAAAGAAAAACAGCCGAGCAGCGCTGAAGACGGTCGACCGACCGAAGATCCAGGTCGACCGACCATAGAGCAGGACCCGAAAATTTTATCTAAACAGGAGAGCGGTCGACTGACCGAAGAAGATGGTCGACCGACCGCCGAAGCAGAACCAGAAGTTCCTTTTCGTCCAGAATTACCGAATAACTTAAGGGATTTTCTTTTCCGGGGTGACAAGACCCCTAGGTTTCTGAAAAGGGCTGCAAATACTGAGTCCTCAGCTGCTCCTTTCCCATAAAGACTCGTGCCTTCGAAGGATCAGGTATCTTTTGATAAATTGAAGGATGTGATTCGTTCATTAAATGTTCAAGTCCCTTTTCTAGAATTAGTTCAACAAGTTCCTTCCTATCTTAAATTTATGAGACAACTTTTGTCAAGAAAGAGGTCTCTAGAAAAGGTTGAGTCGGTGGCCCTCACTGAAGAGTCATCTAGTTTTTTGTCACATGTCATTGCCCCTCACAAATTAGAGGACCCTGGTAGTTTTTCTGTCCCCTGCAATATAGGAACCTTCCCAGTTAAGAAGGCTTTATGCGACTTAGGTGCTAGTATAAGTGTCATGCCCCTAAGCGTTGCCTTAAAATTAGGAATGACCGAATTTAAAGTGACCAGTATGACAGTCCAGATGGCAGATCGTACATCTATGGAACCTATAGGGGTGTTGGAAAACATCCCTGTGCGTATTGATAGGTTTTTCTTCCCAGTTGACTTCGTAGTTTTGGACATCCCAGAGGATGCCCATATACCTATAATTCTAGGAAGACCTTTCCTTCACACTGCAGGAGCCATCATAGATGTAGGCACTGGGACTTTGACCTTCAAAGTAGGAAAGCATTCTATTATATATGGCCTATCTTATAGGAAGAAGGATGCTATGACCCCCATCACGTGTAATGCTATCACTTCTGAAAAGAAGTATGAGGTCATCACTACTTCTCCTACTTTATTACCTGTTCCTGTATCTGTTTTTACACCTCCGCCCCAGATTGGGAGCAATATGGAGGACGCTTCTATTGTGACTAGTGCAGGAATTGGTTTGGGGAAACCCAAAGTGAAGGAAGTCATAGTTCAGAGAGGAGGAATGGGATGTCTAAGCTATAAAGAAGATGAGGACCCAGATGTCGTGGATCGAAGGAGAAGAAGAAGAGGAGGCAGGCTCAAGAGGAAAGGCCGTCGCGTATGCTTTGCGACGGCGGGAAGAAGATGTGTTTTAATCAAGAGAACACCGTGGAGACTACGGCATGTCGTAAGAAGCCGTGGTCGGATATTTTCCGAATCTTTAGCGGATAGTTATTTCAAGTTTAAGTTTTTAAGACAATTTACTTTTTGTTGTGTGAGACTTTTTTTTTTTTTTTTGGTTTGTTCATAGTTTTAGAACCTTTTTCTTTATGCTTGCGTAGTTAAGACTTTGGACTTGTTTTTGGAATATCGCGCATTTGTTGGGCGCATATACTTTTCTTGCTTTTTGCAGGTTTTTACGAAGAAACGGAGACCGCTGGGACACAGAGGGTCGACCGACCAGATACACCAGTCGGTCGACCTAGTCGCCGTATTGCCGAAATTCCTGTACTCTACAGGAAGGTCGGTCGACCAGATATACCAGTCGGTCGACCTACCTGTCCGTCGCAGTCCGTTCGTTTCTTCCTCGGGAGCCGTGCAACCATCTTTGGTATTTCAGTGGCACTGCTAGCCACCAAAACCTCTCAGCTTACGCTGGTTTGGGGAGGTTTTTCTCATACATCTATTAACCCAATGAGTTCTTTCCAGTTTTTCCTTAGTTTTTATTTATTCGCATCTTTTCTTTGATTTTCTGAAACCTTTACTTAGGCTAATGCACAATGGGGACATTGTGCGGGTTGGTTTGGGGAATGGTTTCGTGTCACATGCATTGCATTCTGTCACACGTTTATTGCATTTCTGTCTTGCATTGTTCTTTTCTTTATTTTCCTTATATATACAAAAATCCAAAAAAATTAAAAAAAAAAAATTCCAAAAAATGCACGTTTATTTTAGCATATAGGTCGAGTCAGGAACGAAAGTATTTCAAGGATGATTTAGCTTTCTTACATGTCTATGCATTTTCCTTGCCTTGTCAACTTGTTTTAGTATAAGAGTCTTTTGCATATCTAAGAGTTTTTGTCAATCTGTATATCTTGAGACTTGACTTATACCTTGGCAACCTACTATACATTCTAAGTTTTAGAGCTTATTTCCTGGTTTCATTCTTAAACCAGTTGTCTAGGATGTGAGTAGTACTCCCCTTGGAACATGTTACATCAATATGCATAAACATGAACTTGAATTGCTATATACTTGTTTTACCATCTCGTTTTGTGAGTCTTGATACGTGCATTTGGGATCCCTTTTCTCATTTTTACCCATAAGCCTTACATAGCTAAAATTGCCTTTTTATTCCCCCAAAACTACATCCCATACTTAGCCTACCCTTCCAAGCTAGTATTTGTGGTCCTTGGTTATCTAGAGGTATCTTGGTTTGTAAGCTATCTTGAGCAAGAAAGAGAAAAGAAAAGAAAGAAAAGAACAAGAACAGAAAAAGAAAGAAAAAGAAAGAAAGAAAAGAAAAACGAAAAAATCAATATTTACAACAGAGTCAGTCGACCGACCACCATCATAAGTCGGTCGACCAACTGACAACATCAGAATGAAAAAAAATCCGTTCCAAATTCATTTTCTTTTATATGTTATCACTCCCGTACTTCATTCAAAATATTGGGGAGTCCTTTCTTATATTTAATGTGAGAATTGTGCTACAAAAGAGCACTTTCTTAATTTCAAAAGTTGTGAAATATGTTGTTGGGAAACGGTTTTACTAGCTTGGCTATTAACCCCACATATCCAAAAACATCTTAACCACTTTTTACCCTTTTACTTCACATATCTTTCATTACCTCAATTGCATGTATCTAGGCCACTTAAATGAGATTGTTGTACAAAGTTGTGGAATTCTTGTTCATGTTAGATTGCAGGCATGTTTTCATGGGTCGCAGTTAGGTGAGTGTCATGACAAAAATACTTCTTTCTATCTTTTACATATACTCACCCTTTGCTTCATGAGTGTCTCGAGCGTACCGCGAGAGTCCATGGTATAAAGTCTCTATAGTCTCTAGTGTTGCAAGTTTGCCAGCACCATAACTCGTTTGCATGATTTGAATACTTTCTCATTTTGTACTTGGCATTGGTATAGGCTTACATGTAAATTTCGCTCTGAGATTGAAATCGTTCCATTAGTTAGGATCGAGTCTATTTCTTGCTTGAGGGCAAGCAAGGGTTTGGTTTGGGGAATTTGATGCGTGTCTATTTTATGATGTTTTTCATATATTTTTACACGCATTTGGTCGCTCATTTACTATGTTTTAGCCTTTATTTCCCAACAATCGTGTACTTTCGTATTTTTATGCACTTTTGCAGATTTATGCGGAAAATGGACGATTTAGCACCAAATTCATGTCCTTGAGTCTTTTGCATAATTAAGGAACAATGGAAAGTCAACTGGAGTCTTTATCTAAGTACCAAAAGTCAAAGCAAGAATAAAACCGAAGAATTCCTTGCGAAAGCGGTCGACCGACCAACTTAACGGGTCGGCCGACCAGGCCTGATTTTCATAAAAGTCCAAATCCTGAAGAAAGGCCCATAATTCAACTAAGCCCGTGAAAGAGGTCGACCGACCCACCAAAGTGGTCGACCGACCTCAGCGAAGCCCAGAACGTGTTTTCGGTAATAAAGTAGAAGTAGAAGTCTTTTAGGAAACTCTAATCTCTAAGCCTTATATAAACTAATCTTGTGATTAGGGTTTTGGATTCATTCATTGTCATCGAGCAATATAATTCAGTTTTATTTAGAAGAAGTTACATCTAGCTTTTATCAATTCAATCATTCATTTCGTTAGTTTATTTTGTAATCTTTCAACAATTCCCAAGCATTCAATAAAGTTTGTTCCTTTCTGCCCTAATTCCGACTATGGTAATTATTCTTTTAATCTAGCTTTTTTATTGTTCTTATTATTATTACATTCGTTTAAGTCAGAATCTCAAGCTTTATTAATTCTTGCATGTTTAGATTATTCACTATGTTTACCATGTTTAATCCCGTTTTCATAATCGTCTTAACAACCATGAGTAGCTAATTTTCATATGTTAGGATGTAGGGGATAATATGCATAGGTAGAATAAATTCCGAAACCGACTTGTAGCAGAGCCGCGGTCGGCCGACTCAAATAGTGGGTCGGTCGACCGAGGTTGTGGTCGGCCGACTGGAATAGCTGGTCGGTCGACCACTCGCGTTTGTATCCTGTTTCGTCTTTCTTTGTTGACTATAATACCCTACAATGAAACTGAAAGGAGACTTGTAGGATGTTAGTAATGACCTACCCAAGATTGAGAGATACGGGAAGGGCATTGGTTTACACCTTAAGACGGCTAGGTTACTCAAGACTGAAAGGTATGTGATCTAGGATTTAGGAATCACCCTTATTGTTGACGCCCAATAATTGTGAGACCTAGGAACTAATAGCATAGGCCGAAAGGAGCTATTAGGTAGCATAGACCTAAAAATATATGTTACACCCCCTTACGCGACTGCAATACATGTTGACCTTAGGATTTATATTATCTTAGCTATTTATTACCCAAACATCCTAGCATCCCTTTTTATATATTTAATTCTCATCTTTATTTCTTGTTTTATTTTAATTCTACGCTTAGACTTAGTAATCAACAATCAAACTCCCAAATTTGTTACCTTTAAACATTAACACCAAACAATAAACATTCCCCACCTCTCTGTGGTTCGACCCTGACTTTCACTATCTATAGTTTAAGTTTAGGAATTATAAATTTTATCTTTGGTACCCTCAACGACGGGCATCACTCGACTCACCTGGCCCACTCTTAGTAAATCCTGACTTCTTAAACTTGGGCTTGCCTACTGTTAGGTCGCCCTGAGCTTTAGCTTTACCCTTCCCCTTACCCTTACTGGAGATCATGAGAACATCTTGCTTCACGCTCCCACTTACCCTACTATTAGGTCTGTACGAGAAGGGAGTGGAGCTCATGAGGAGTCTTCTTCATGTCGTTCATGTAATAGTTGGCCCTGAAGAGGGCGAACCCATCATGAAGCGAATGAAGCATTCGATCAACGATTATGTTCTCACTGATCTTGCAGTTTAGGGCCTCCAGTTTCTCGATATTCTCAATCATGTGAAGAATATGTGGGCTAACTGCTTGGCCCTTCTGGAGTTTCGCTTCAAAGAAGCGACAGGTATACTCATAAGAAACGATTCTCGGAGCCTTTGAGAATTCGTTAGTGAGCGTGGTGAAAATCTTGTTTGCACCATGGGCTATGAAGCGTCTTTCCAAATTGGATTCCATTGCATAGATGAGTACGTTCTTTATCGCACCCGCTTCCATGACGAAGTCGCTATGAGCGCGAACTTCGTTAGCTCTAGCTCCAGTTCCTGGGTGTGCCGGAATTGGCTCAGTTAAGTACTTAAGCTTTCCGTCAGCAATGGCAGCATTCCGTAGTGCTGCCTCCCAGTCAGAGAAGTTTGACCCATCATTCCTCAGTCTAGTAGACTGATTCATGGAGTCCATGAAGGCTTTTAGCCAGGATTCACGTGCTAGCTTGGCACTTGGCATTGGGTCTTCACCAGCCATTTAGTTATACAGCAGTTTAATTGAACGTGTTCTACACTGAAAAGAAGATAAAACAGAACCATATAAGCAACTCATTGTTGTGATTTAAGTCTATATTAAATTGAAATTTAAACTCGAAGACTCATGCATATATATAATTGATCTCCCTCAAGAATTATATAAACGATCCCAAGACTCAATTTCCGTATATTGATAAGCCCACAGCTTGGCTAATTCCACCGTTGGAACTCCTGGTCGATAGATTTCTGTAAATCCTATCTATTAGTCCATCTCAGTCGCTAGATATTATCGAGTGACCATGATGTTGAGATAAAATAAATCATTTGTTCCCACTTACCCGACATAGAAGGGGTCATATTATGCCTACCGACGAAGAAGGGATTCATGGGAGTCTGATTTATAAAGACTATTCTCAATTTTTGGTTATACGAGGAAGACCCCATCAACTTTTATTTATCCATTTTAAGTGAACTAATATCTAGCATATGCGTGAATGAATGAAATAAAGTGATGGCTTTGCAATTGACATGTGACATCTGTATTGTCACAGAAAACTAACGCGTAAGCTCTACATGAGTCAGTTTTCAGGCATGTTATAGGTGGTTTGGTTTTAGGCGGAATATGATGTTGGAAACTAGGTTCCTTATTTTATACTCAAATCTAATGTGAGTTTTGTTTCTTTAAGTTTAGTCATAAAACTTAAATGGATCTTATGCATGCAAGATGATATCATAAGATGAGATAGTCCTTACATTGGTTTTAGAAGGTTTATACTCAATAATCACCTATTATTTGAGTCTTCAAGCCACCGAAATTACCCTTAAACGATCTAACAAAAATCGTCTCCTAAAGGTGCGTATCAAGGACCCGATCTCAAACTATTACTAATTTTGTTACTAGAAAATTAGTATTAGTAAACTAGAAATAATAAAAATATTACTCTTAATATTATTATTAGTATGGAAATAATTATTTTACTAGAAAACTATTTTACTAGAAAATGTAGAGAATGAAGTTATGAGGTTTTGCATGAGATGAACAACTTTCAAAGTGCAACCACAACTAACAAGTAAGAGGTGTGTTGAGTGTATTTAAGGAGCAAAGGTGAGCTTTCTTGCTCACTCTTTGGCCGGCTATGATAAGCCAAAATGGCCTATGCATGGTCTCTTACATCTTACACAAAAGTAAGCAAGATGCCTTACATGATTCCTTTTGCACAACACTCAACCTTTGCATACTAGCACACACAAACTCTTTGTTTATTCATGCACACAAATCCCATATACATGCTACATTACACGGCTGAAAATGTGGTACCAAATGGACCCATTTTATCTTTGTCAATTGTGTTAATTTGTAACATGTCACACATGTCCTATAACACATGACCCAATTTGTTAATTGTGCAATTTTAACTATTAAAATTCATAATTTACAAATTTATTACATTTAAATAATTACACTAATAATTTCGAAATTATTATTGTATAAAAATGTAATGTCATAATTTAATTACAACTCTTTGTAATTTTATGATCAACCGTGTTCATTCTCAATTTAATCGTTTTCCAAACGAATAAATAAACCGAGTAATAAAACGATTTTATTACTTTGACTTTTATTATTATAATCCTATTATAAAAATATTCGTCATATAAAATTATTTCCAAAATTTCCAGTTATTAATTAATTTGTATCCAATACAATATCAATTAATTATTCCATTGAGACGGAATTCCCTAAAGATATGACCTTAAGGGATCAACTGATCACCACCATCATATGACGATAATGTCAAACTCTAGACAGCCAATCATTATCGATAAATGTTGATCAGTTGACTTTAAAAGAGTAACACTCCCAGTTGTGTTTCATTCAAATGAGTTTTAATTACGTCAACACACTATTGTCGAGGACACTTCCTCCAACAATCTTCCACTTGTCCGAGACAAGTGTGTGTCACCAATTCTCTTGCCCTATTACTATCTCCCACTCAATGCATGGCGTCCTCTCAGGTCGTGCCGGCAATTGATTAAAATCTAGAGTGGTTTATCTCGATCTGGAGTCATAACTACTGACCGGAATTATCTACCATAGATACCTTCCGAGCGTGGCCACGCATTTCTAGTTATTATTCTCCTCGAGTGGCCTAGAGATATTTCTCAACCCTGACAAGGGGTGGACAATTCCTAATCGACTTATTCCTTCCGGCTAGCCACAGCCCATCATAACCCAAAATATGTCCTTATAAACCCCAGTTACGAAGGTGTTAGGACATAAATCAAAGTTAATCTGAAAACTATGCCACCTCAGAGAACAGTCATTAGTCCAAGAACTGACTCATGTGAAACACGATAGATGCTCCCGCCACGACCAGGTAGTCTTTCAATAAGAGTACGCCAGAGCTCTATCAGCGGTCATTAGCCCGGCAAATGTATCTTAACATGTCTATGCCTAGGTGATCGATTAGTCATCTCGTATGACTCTATGGCAATTGAACTCGCCAGCAATCGCATCACACATCCGGTTGCATTGAGATGTCACCTCACTTAAGCAACTAGGGGCGAGGTCATGATAATTCAATTCACTTTAATGGGGTTCAATATGGTCTTACCATCCCATTTGAATTTACTTGACCTTTCGTGAGTTATAAATAACTCAAACAATTAGTGGATTACACCATCCAAGTGGTCAACCTTTGAACACCATTTAATTTACAATCAGCTTTAGGGTCTCTCGTTTACATCCCTTAAAATTGTAATTATCTCCATTTTGAGTAAACCAGGTTTACCACGGTTCGTGCGATCGTTCACTTTGCGGATCATATCCACACATTGATCTTTCCTCTGAAAGAGACAAGTCATTCTCATGACTATCGAATAAGATTATGTGCATTGTGTAACTCCCAGCCACAGTAATGCCTTTACATAATTTATGAACTTACACATTTTGTAGAATCTTGTGATGACCATGTAGTTAAAATACAAGTCATTGAGATGCATAGTCAATGAATGTAAGCCAAAGATTATCTCAAATCTTTGCTTGGTTTCTTGGAACTTGAGTCGTTGCAAACCTTTTACCAAACGACTAAGTTATCTTCCAAAATCTTGAATTTGTCTTTCATCTTCATTGGAGAATACTTTGACAATTTACCAAGGTTTAATCATTGGTTTAACACCTGCTCCAAGGGGTTGTCCTGCAAGCGGTGCGCATCCACTTTACACGATTATACTAATGGCGGAAACATTAGTGATTTAAACGTGCAAACAATAGTACTTAAGGTTCGATAAATTTCATGATCCCATCATGGTTATACTATCTTCATCTCCATGAACAACCTTAACACTAACAAGATGTCTCTTATAATCTCAACTAAACATCCCATGTTCAATTTAGATTTAATTCATATCAATATGTCATCTAGAACCAAAAACTCGTGTACCTTTCATGAGTATCAATGCTTCATTCCAAACGAGCAATGAGTTGTTTTAGATAACGTTTACTCCCACTAAACTCTTGTTCTTGCCTGATTCTGAAGATCCCGAAGTCATACCCATGACTCAATAGCTTCAAATCCTGGAGCGAGAACTCCCACTGAACTTTACATTTAACCGTAAATCATAAAGCTCCCACTCAATTCAATGTTCCTTAACATTTAATGAATTGAAATGGTTGGGACTTCAACCATATGTGCTAATAGTCACATCCTTTTCAAATACCCATTTGAAAAGTGGTTATTGAGTTTACTGAATTCATTCTCAATGAATTACCTTACTACTTTCAACAAAGTTACCCTTAACTTTGTAGACTGCAGACATCCACATGTCTGCTTATGCTTCTCTCAACAAATCTCATTTATCAGCACGTATATCTTATAAATTTCATGGTTCTTTGCTTTGGCATATTTAGATCACCATCTAAATCCAAGAACCCTTTCTTGAGCCTTTACAAAGTCTTTTGAATAATTTTCTTCGAGTGTCCTCCCGTAGTTTCTATAAGAGTCTTTTCTTATGGTATATAATTTTGTGTGTGGGAACTTTCAGTTCCCCACATTTATCTTGTCTTGTACTGTACGAGGACTCTATCATGGATCTTATCCATGTATAGAATTTTTCCTTACAAACTTCAAGAATTTATCTTTGAAGTATCCTCCAGGGCCGGGGCCGTTGGTATATAAGGCGTAGATTTTTACCAAACCGTAGATCTTATCTACAACCTTTGGGCTTATCCACAACTTTTGGGATGATAAGGCGTAGAATCTTATCCACAGCCTAATCTACCTTTTACAACCATAAGGTGTAGATTGCTCTTGGGATATAAGGCGTAGATCTTATCTACAACCTTTGGGCTTATCCACAACTTTTGGGATGATAAGGCGTAGAATCTTATTTACAGCCTAATCTATCTTTTACAACCATAAGGTGTAGATTTTATTAAATCGTATATCCCATCCACAACTTAATCTTCCTTCTTATCTTTCACATAACCAAAACACAATAAATCCTACTATTCACTAATAGATCACATCCATTGTGCTTGTCAAAATCATATGCTATTTGTGGCTTTTCAAATTTCTCCCACTCTATCTTTGTAATAATAATCCCATTTTATCACCAAAGATAGCTACTAAGGCCACAAGCAATGACTTTGATGTTGGTTTGTGTATCCTTATGGTTTATTACAGAAAATATTCAATTTAAAGCTTTAGATAGTTTAGAATGGTTGATAACTTTGAAGTTGGTTTGTGTACCCTTATGATAACTTTTCCTCTTTAATTAAGTTCTTAACTTAATTTGATTTTGATTTGATTTGAATTGGGTATCCTATACCTATTCGGTTTCAATGGTCATACATTGAAATGTGACAATCAATTCTATTCTATGTTTAAGATTTGCAAGTGTTAAAACTAAATAAGAACATAAATATAAAACCAATAGTGACTTGGGTTGAAAACCAAGTCACTACATTATCCAAAATACAACATATTGTTCAAGGATTACCCTTTCCTTGTCCAACAAGGAAATAAAACATAGGTTTTAATTGTTCATTACAACACTTGAAATATTAGCAAAATAAGCGGAAAAACAAAGCTCCTTGATTATCCCGAGTGGATCTACTCTTAGTTCCCTTGATCCATCAAGCTTGTTTCTCTTTTCCCTTATCTTTGCTTTCATGCCCTAATTCAAGTAAGAAAAGCATTCACATCACAACTTGTATCATGATACATTAGTTGAGATTAACATAAAATCGGGATAGTTATCGTACCAACTGGAAGAATCTTCCCAGCTTTGAGATCGCTGAGATACTTGGAACAGTTCCTCTTCCAATGTCCTTTGTCATTGCAGTAAAAGCATTTGGCCCCTTGATGAGGGCTCTTCTTGGATTTGGAGGTGCTTGCCTCAGAAGACACTTTCTTTGAACCTTTGGAAGGTTGCTTCCCCTTTGCCTTACCCTTCCTTTTGAACTGTGCAATTCATCGAGAGAGATGTCTTGGTTTCTCATGTTGAAATTCACCCGGAATTGTATATAAGTTTTCACCTTAGACAAGGAGTGGAGGATTCTGTCAATCACAAGTTCCTTAGGAATGTCCACTTGATTCATCCTTAGGGTTTCTACATGCTCAATTAACTTGAGCACATGTGGGCTAGCCTTTTGCCTCTCCTTAAGGTTGAGATCAAAGAAGGCCGATGCCGCCTCGTATTGGACAATTCTCGAAGCCTTTGAGAACATTGTCACAAGCTTGGAGTAGATCTCATAGGCCGTGTCAATCTTTATGGCACTCCTTTGGAGTTCCGGCTCCATCGAGAAGATCAAAACATTTTTGATTGCCGCAGACTCCTTCTGATAAGTATCATAGGGTCGTCTTGCTGCGACGGTGGCATTTTCTGCAGGTTCAGGAGGTGATTCTTCAATGAGGAATTCGGTCTTACCGTCTCCCTCTGCCGCTAACAACAGTTGGGCATCCCAATCGGCAAAGTTCGCCCCATTCTTTTCTAGCTTACAACGATCCATGAAGGAACGTAACCATGAATTGTTCGTAGTAGTGGAAGTAGCCATAATTGATATTGATACGAGGACTACAAAATTTTAAACATATGAAGAAATTAAATGCTAATCGTTTTAATTTTCATTTTAACTTGTAAACATATTTACTAAGTTGATGCATCTATAAAATGACCTCTATCCAATTTTATAAATGATTCAAAGACCCAAACCCATACTATCGAAATCGTGAACCACCGGAACTCCGACCCAACAATATGGTTTGGTGGGTTATTATAAACCGGTTCTACCCTAGAACTCTTGGTTGATGACAAATCATAATTTATACATCTTAGCCCGGAACACATTGACCACTGGTCCTCTACACTTCCGTTGAGTACAACCCAAATTTCAAATGCATCGGGATGCGATCCGCCCACTGGACTGAATCCATCCCATCGCCCCACTTATCCTACGTAATGGGGTTCGTACTGCCCACTGGACTAGCACCACCCCACGAAATAGAAGCTCATGGGTTCTACTATTTGGTAAGGCTAATCCTCAATTGTTTTGTTTAATATAGAGGTCTTGTCAATTTATTATCTATCTCCTTTAAGCGAATTAAATTGGTGAACTCGATAATTATAATTGACACGGTCGTTTTTAACGATCTAAACTAATATGCATGTTTATGGCGATTTGGCTATGCATGCAAACACATTAAAATGCAAAAGTAAAAGCAATAAAGCAATAAAATCCTAGTATGGTCTTCCTAGTAATAGTAAAAACTAATTAACTATTACAAATTCGGAAACCAACTCCTTGGTCCCTTGAACTTCATTGGCACGCCATCCAAGAAAACACCGTCTTGTCGGAACTCCTTTCCGTATGGCACCGTCTTTTGGATCTCCGGAATTACAATAAAATAATACAACTATTCTATTGTAAAACTGAAAATTTAAATTACAAACCCGTGATACGAGATCACATAAATTACAACCGAATCAATATTCCCTTTCATTACGGGTAATATTGATTAAACCTAAGGCCATACTAAGAAAATTACATAATTCCAAATTATATAAATAACATTCAAAATATGACATTCATATTAAATAAATTGCAATAAATAAAATATGTATGCACATGCTCAATTTTTTAATGCCAAATCGCCTTATGGGAGCAAATATCTCATATTTGTTTACGGTTTTTACGGATATGCGCGATTTTAACTATTAAAATCATCCAAAATTACATAAATCTCATTTATGTCCAAGTTAATCATCCTAACTTACTTTAGGAATCAATGTTTAGTCTCTACTAATATTTGATCATGATCTAACTTGATTTTGCATTATTGTTCATAAATTACTTGTATTTTCGGGAAAAATAAACAAAATATGGCCAAATGAGTCAATAAAATTCGAAATTTAAAATTCAAAACTTTAAACTTTATGGAAATTTTCTAAAAATTCAGAAATTAATAAAATGGTCTTTTGCAAATATTTATGGTTTATTTCTTAAATAAATCGTATAAAAGCCGTTTTTATGGCTTAAAATCCGATTTAAATTATAAAAACTTGCAATAATTTGCCATAAAATTTTAGTCATCCTAAAATATATATATATATATCTGAAAATGACCAAAAATTACAGACCATACCCGAATTTTTATTTTTACGACTCATAAATTACGATTATTAGCTAATTAACTCATTAAAAATTAATAATCATAAAAACAGAAAACTTTTTGATATCCAACTTTTAGATCTGATGTTCCTATCATATAAGACATCTATGGGTAAAATTTCATGCCATAATATTAAGATTAACTATATTTAACACAATAAGTCACTATTTATCCGATTTTAACCTTTAAAATCATAAATCATGCATCACTTGGGAATAAATTCCCAAAACTTACATACATACTGTAAATATTGCATGTGACATTGTGTAAAGTTTTTATGGCAAAATTCCAACTATAACTATTAAAGTCGAATTTAAGTCACTATTAATACGATTTTTACTATAAAAATCATTAATCATGCAAAATAAGTCCAATAAATCCAAAAATTCATACAGGATCTTTATATATTGCATGTGACTTCTCATAAAAATTTTAAGGTTAAATTCGAAATATAACCATATATACCCATTTTTGGTCATATTATGACTATTTATCTCATAAAATTCATAATCCATGCATATTAACTCCATTTCTTACGAAACATCATATACAATATATTAAATATGCATGTGAGAACATATCAAAAAATCTCGGCCAGAAACTATTTTTAGCTATTTTTCCCATTAATTGTTTAAAACCGATTTAAACTACAAAATATACAAATAAATATAAAAATGAACAATAAAAATCCATAAAATTATTTTTATGTCCTAAAACCATTTTAGAAACAGAAACTTTAACATGCAAAATTATTTTGTGATTTATCATAATAAACACAATAATTTCGAAAAATCGAAATATATATGTTAAACCTATTTTAACATAAATCATGAATCCGATCATGCATGCAACAACCGTAATGCTCTGATACCAATTGTTGGAAACTAGGTTCCTTATTTTATACTCAAATCTAATGTGAGTTTTGTTTCTTTAAGTTTAGTCATAAAACTTAAATGGATCTTATGCATGCAAGATGATATCATAAGATGAGATAGTCCTTACATTGGTTTTAGAAGGTTTATACTCAATAATCACCTATTATTTGAGTCTTCAAGCCACCGAAATTACCCTTAAACGATCTAACAAAAATCGTCTCCTAAAGGTGCGTATCAAGGACCCGATCTCAAACTATTACTAATTTTGTTACTAGAAAATTAGTATTAGTAAACTAGAAATAATAAAAATATTACTCTTAATATTATTATTAGTATGGAAATAATTATTTTACTAGAAAACTATTTTACTAGAAAATGTAGAGAATGAAGTTATGAGGTTTTGCATGAGATGAACAACTTTCAAAGTGCAACCACAACTAACAAGTAAGAGGTGTGTTGAGTGTATTTAAGGAGCAAAGGTGAGCTTTCTTGCTCACTCTTTGGCCGGCTATGATAAGCCAAAATGGCCTATGCATGGTCTCTTACATCTTACACAAAAGTAAGCAAGATGCCTTACATGATTCCTTTTGCACAACACTCAACCTTTGCATACTAGCACACACAAACTCTTTGTTTATTCATGCACACAAATCCCATATACATGCTACATTACACGGCTGAAAATGTGGTACCAAATGGACCCATTTTATCTTTGTCAATTGTGTTAATTTGTAACATGTCACACATGTCCTATAACACATGACCCAATTTGTTAATTGTGCAATTTTAACTATTAAAATTCATAATTTACAAATTTATTACATTTAAATAATTACACTAATAATTTCGAAATTATTATTGTATAAAAATGTAATGTCATAATTTAATTACAACTCTTTGTAATTTTATGATCAACCGTGTTCATTCTCAATTTAATCGTTTTCCAAACGAATAAATAAACCGAGTAATAAAACGATTTTATTACTTTGACTTTTATTATTATAATCCTATTATAAAAATATTCGTCATATAAAATTATTTCCAAAATTTCCAGTTATTAATTAATTTGTATCCAATACAATATCAATTAATTATTCCATTGAGACGAAATTCCCTAAAGATATGACCTTAAGGGATCAACTGATCACCACCATCATATGACGATAATGTCAAACTCTAGACAGCCAATCATTATCGATAAATGTTGATCAGTTGACTTTAAAAGAGTAACACTCCCAGTTGTGTTTCATTCAAATGAGTTTTAATTACGTCAACACACTATTGTCGAGGACACTTCCTCCAACATATGATGCAAGCTATTATCGGTGAATGCATAAAATAAATGCAATAAACGTAAATAAAAAGTCTTAGTGTGGCCTATCCTACCAAAATAAACATAAAACAACTTGGAATCCACCGTTGGACCCTAGAAGCTTGTCTTGATGTTCCATCTTGGTCCTTGCAGCGGGAGTGAGCATCCGGTCTCCGTCTTTGGTCTTCACAAAATTACTAATTTAAATTACAAATATAACCCTATTTACATTCTAATTTAAATACAAAAGTAATTACATGGCAAAAACCCAAAACGGAGATTCAAGATCTCAAAATTACAAGCAAGACTGTGTTCCATCATTACGGTAACACAATCTACTAGGGCCACATACACTAAGTTACAACCGTTTGCAAAAATAAATACGTTATTGAAAGCATTCACAAGGCATTCAACAAGACGATAAATAAAATGCATCAACTAAATAAAATTCATACATGACATAATACTGTTATTATGATTAATAAATTTTTACCAAACCACCTTACGGGATTAAAATTATGTGATTATACCGTTTTAATCACCCAATTTTAATAAATTTATAATCATATTATCTTAAACCGTTTTAAAATAATATGTATCAAACGAGGGTGAACCGTTTCACAAACTAATAATATACTATTTCCGTATATAGTATATTACTAAAGGCCAAGTGAAAATAAAACATGTTATTTTCGAAAAATTAAAAAAAACGAGTCTGTTACAGGGGGGTGGTCGACCGACCTATACACGTGGTCGACCGACCTCCATACGAGAAACAGAAACTTTCTGCAACAGCATAATCGGTCGACAGACCTATCAATTAGGTCGACCGACCAACAGGCAGTAAAAACGAATTTCAGAAAACGCAAAACGCTGCACCTTTTGAAATCAAAACAAGTTTTTACCTTTTAAACTTTGATTAAAACAAGTAAATCAAAATTAACATCATCAAGGGTTCACATATTGTCAAGAATATCGATTAATTAACAATATGTAAACAGGAATCGAAAAACAAGATCGATTACTCACAAAAGGAAAACTGTCGAAACAGAAAAAGACACAGGAGGCGGTCGACCGACCGCAGCAGGGGGTCGATCGACCGACTCAGCGACAAAACACGATTTTTCAGATTTTAAAACTTATGAAAAACACAAAAGTAAAATTTTCATAACCTGGCTCTGATACCACTTGTGGGGAATAAAGCATGTATTCGCCCTAAACTTGCAGGATTATAATGAAATTTACAGTTGTTAATATTGTCATAAGATAAATAAAAACAAGAAAAGAATACAACCTTGGGTCCTTGCTTGAATAGGCCTAAGAACAGGAATTAAAGTAAATTCCGTCCTATTACTTGCACCCAAGACATTGTTTGAGATGATGCCGCGTGTGCTAGAAAATACTCTCCAATTGCCTTGCAATATGGGGAGAGCTATTGAGGTTTTAGATGTGAGATCTGAGTTTTGGGAGAAGAATGCTCTCAAAACCCAAATTGTGAGAATTATGATTCAACAGTTACTGACATAAGGAGAAGGACTCTCCTTATGTAGCAATTTGGTGGGTCGGCCGAATTAGGGTAAGAATGGGCTTTGTCCACTCTTACCTTATTCCTTTGCATGATTCGACCCGATTTGCTAAATATTATCTGCGGGATTTTTATTATAGATCGCATACGTGTTATCAGACATTAATGCAGTCGATGTATTAATAATGGTCTGATAATATTACGATATTGTATAATTACCCAAATTAATATAACTGTTTATATTAATACGCAAATACAATATTTAATTAAATATAACTGCTTATATTTAATTTTACGAATTAAACATGTAATCCGTATTAGCTAAAATTATTTAATCCGCATTAAATAATAATCTCAACATCTTATTGACTAATTTAATAGTCAATACCTCTGACTAACTGTTTAGTCATATCCGGCATAAATGTGACTGTATTTTCATACCTTCACATCTCTCAAACGTGTCCTATAGGTGTGACGTATAGGCACCAGTTGATCACCGCCATCCGTATGACAATAACGTCAAACTTATCTAGCAAGCCAACCGTTATTGATAAACGTGGATCAACTGGTAATAATACTGAAGTATGCCCTTGTGATCCTTAAAGAGATTTAATAAGTCATTGTACTTAATTGTCAAGGACACCAGCCCCAACAAGGTCTACACTTGATTTATACTACTTTTGAGTCTTTCCTGCACAAAAAACAAGACAAACACAAAGTAGCTAATTCGGGGCAAACTATAGCTATAAGTTATGATAAAAGCACAGAAATGCGGGTCAAATATACAAAAAAGTCTATATAAAAGACGCGCATTACTACTCCACAAATAAAACTTGCTCAACAACTGATCACCATCCCCGAATAGATCACCACAATTTTACAACAATAACACGGGGTCAGTCATCTGCATAATCATGAAGTATAAGCAAAGGAAACAATCACAAGCACCAACAACCACTCAACTACTCCCTCGCTCACTCATAGTACCCGCTTACACACCGCTATGTGTAGCCCTGTAAGATTACCCATCACAACAGGTAACCCTCGCCGTTAGTCGGGACCGCAACCTTGCCACTTAATTCCCGCTCGCCGCAACGAGCAACCACAGGTCATTGATGTGCACATCTACTGTGCTGGGAGTCACAAGAGGTGAACATGGGAATGAGACTATCTTCGGACATATAGTCCTATCACAATCACAACCACATCACCATCATCTCCTCCGTTCCAATCCAATCGCAGAAATGCGTACAATCATATCCATTAACGAATACACAATAATCACACAAACGACTGAGTAGGGAAACCCTACCTTATTCGCAAATCACAGAAAATGGAGCACACGTCGATCTAGAAATGCTCTTCTAAAAATCCGTCACTTACATAAAGCAATATATACATCAAATAATCAACAACAACCCCAAATCCGCAACTAGGGTTTGACTACACTACAAAACCAATACATAAAACAGAGACATGAACTTACCGAACGGTTACAGTGGAAACTAAGCGACGACTCTTGAAACAATGAACTAAGCCTGGGAAGAGAAGAGGAGAGAAAGAGATTTTGTGTAAAAAGTAGAAAGAAAAATAATTAGGGAGTAACCAAAATGTTTTAAAATCTCTCCATTTAACTTAATCAAATTCGTAGAAACTACTCGTCAGATCACTTACTTGGCCGAGTCACCAACGTACTCGACCAAGTTAGCCCAACTCGGCCGAGTTCCCACTCGGCAGAACCCAAACCTTATATAACTGACATCCAACTCGGTCGACTTAGCCCTACTCGACCGAGTAACTGAGGGACATAAACCTGTAGTATTATTGTCCTGCCTCCTTAAAAACGAACTCCGTCCTCGAAGTTCACACCAAACCCTCTTCTTCTCTTCCCAACACCAACTCAACTAAACTTCGTAATATTGTCAAATACCTTTAACTCTCGTGCCAACATATGGTTAACACTGTCTCACATATCCTACCGCCACTAATAAATCCAATACCAATACACTTTACCCAAGAAGAACTACCACCAAATATAAAATATTACATTCTACCATGTTTAATTAAAATGAACTTCTTCCTCGAAGTTTGCTCACACTCACAAGCGTAAAATCCCACAAGAATCAACAAAATCGCAACCATACACACTACATTACTCTATATTCAATCATGTCAAATAGATAGTACCACAAGCATCGCCATTACGTTTGACGATACACAACCACAAATCCATCCTTAACTCCACAGTAAAACTCAAACCTCAAAATCTATTGCAACACGTTAAACTTTCAAACGCTCTTTGTTGTTTCATATATACTCCTCTTTAAATAAAAGTGACGTTCTCATAACTCAACCAGAGCTACATCCTTAGTTATTCCCTTCCATTATAACCATTATGTGCCACTGATAACCGATTATCGTTTAACATCAATATCGATGACTACTCCCATATCTAATTCTCTCTCTAACCATGTTCATATATACCTCCGGCCAATCATCCTCTCACTACCTAACAGATACAACGACGAAATCCTTAAAATACTCCATTAAGTTATTAACTAATCCGCACCGCCGCAGAACAATATCCTCCGCTATACACTCACTTATCCCAATTACGTAGTACGCGACTCATCAAAACCTTACGCATCAGTGTAATCTTCAAAAATTCTTTTATCGCTACCAAACTTGTCCAAATTTTAATAAAATATTCATCCCCCTAGAGCCCATCCTTACTATGTCAAGGACAGATTAAGCCGCACTTTCAGTTTCTAATTCAACAGAACATAACACCTCGTTAATCGCATGAGACTACTAAGTCTATAATTGACTAATCTAATCAAATTTAAAAGTTCCCCAACAACCTAGCCTTATTAAGATATCTACGAAAATACGACGATAAAGAAACCGCGTACAAGTTGGTCAAGTTCCCTTCAGGTCAACAATTAAAAGCACTAAATTAAGCCTTTGAAAAGATTAGATTAAGAGGAGAGAATAGATTTTGTGCAAGAAGTAGAATGAAAACTGATTAGGGCGTAATTAAAATGTTTTAAAAGCTCTCCTTTTAATTTAATTAATCCACGGAAATCATCCGTCAGACCGCTTACTCGGCCAAGTCACCAACTTACTCAGTCGATTTCTTACTCCGCAGACCCAAACCTCATATAACTGACAGTCAACTCGATCGAGTTAGCCCTACTCGACCGACGAATAGCTAAGGGACGGAAATATGTAGTATTACACACCAGGCCAACAATAAAAAAAAGGTTTAATCTTAAATTGGGTAGACAGGTTACACATCCAAATGAGGTTTACCAAGAAGGGATTGGAGTGATGGTCGAGCAAGGACGCATAACAGGATTTTAAGAAAAAATTGTATTATAGGAGCAAGAGAAGTGGTAAGAATATCGATCTAGAATGGTATATCAAACATGATTAAGAAGGACGAAATCAAGATAATCAACGGTTCATTGGCCATTTGACATAATAGAAATATTTGTTTTAAACGAACTAAAATAAGACGGATCAAATGTTACCATTTTTTTAATAGAATGTAATTATTTAATAACAAATACTTCTTCCATTCAACTTTTATCACCCCATTTGAATATAATACTCCTCACATATAATGGAGAAATGGGGTGATATAAAATGAATGAATGGAGTATAACTTAAAAATAATTAATAGTCGTCTAGGTAGCACCAAAACGGATACGGACACGGATACGGACACGACACGGACACGGGACACGGCATGTCATGAAATTTAGGACACGGGACAAGACATTTAAATTTAATAAAATCTACAGTATATTTTATAGTTATAAATGTTTGATTTTATTCTTATAAAAGTATCTGATATTAATTTTAAATAAGTGAAAGTAAAATTTGCCCTTAATAATAAATTTATTTTCATTCCTCGTCCGAATTAATATTCTAATTAATTTCTTTCGATAGCGCATTTCTCGTCTGAAGAACATCATTCACCGCAAATCATAACCAAATATCGTGGACACGCGACGGACACGGCTCAAATACCATGGACACGCGTCGGACACGTGCCCAAATAAATGTAGAAAGTTAGACACGGCTGTTTAGATGTCGGACACGTTTCGACGTGTGTCCGTGGAGTGTCAGTGTCGGACACGGTACGGCTCATTACGAGAAGTGTCCGTGCTACCTAGATAGTCGTCACTTTTTACCTTGAAAATAATAGTAATATTTTATCAAAAAAATTGTAACATTTTATTGTAAAATGGCTACATTTAGTCCGTCTTATTTCAGACGAAAAATTAGTCCGTCTCAAATAAGAGTTTACCTTAGAGATAATAGAGCATAACTTAGCTCCATGAGAATAGTAGTTATGAGTAGGGATGGCAACGGGTCGATCTGGACCAGATTTAACAGGATCCAGATCCAGATCCATATTGCATACCCTAGATCTAGATCAAACGGGTCTAAATATGTGAGATCCAGATCCGAATCGGGTTCGTTGCAGATCCAAGTTTCTAGCCCAAAATTATTTTGAAAAAAAAATCATGAGTAATAAAACTATTGATACCCATTTTCCAAAATACAATAAAATGAAAAAGTAGCTATCTAGTAGCATAGCAATTATGTTCAACAAAATAGTACAAGTAGTAATTAGTAATGACTAAGTAATCCAAACACAAATAAAGAAACAAAATAACTAAGACGTACCAAGAGACGTTTTTATACTGAGCTACTGCGGTACATTAAACGGTTGGGATGTAAAGTGAAGATGAGGGAAGAAATGGGGAAAATTGAAAGCTAGAGAATGAAGCGTTTTGTACATTTTCTAAATTAATCAAAGACTCCTGCTATTTTCTTTTTTCAAACTTGATGTTTTTACTATGAAAGCGGGTCCAGGGTCGGATCCGGGTCTGCGTAGAAGAATCTAGATCCAGATCCGTTTTAAAACTAGTGGATCCAGATCCGACCCGGATCAAACGGATCTGAAAAAATATGATTCAAATCCGATCTATCAGAGTCGAGTCTTACGGATCTGAAACCGGATCCAGGATCCATTGTGATCCGTAATTAGGAGGTCCAAAAACATGTTATCTTAAAGGTCCAAGTCTATCTCAAAAATCAAACCAAATACTAATGGTTGACCCATCCCCAATAATGGACCATATACATATGAGCTAGGTAGCACCAAAACGGACACGGACACGGACACGGACACGGACACGGACACAGACACGACACGGACACGGGATACGGCATGCTCTGAAATTTAGGACACGGGACACGGCATTTTAATTTAATAAAATATACCATTTATAGTTATAAATTTTAGATTTTATTTTTGTAAAAGTATTTGATATTAATTTTAAATAAGTGAATGTAAAACTTGCCCTTGATAATAAATTTATTTTCAATCCCCATCCGAATCAATATTCTAATTGATCTCTTTCGATAACGCATTTCTCATCTCAAGAACATCATTCACCGCAAATGATAACCAAATATCGTGGACACGCGACGGACACGGCTCAAATACCATGGACACGCGTCGGACACGTGCCCAAATAAATGTAGAAAGTTAGACACGGCTGTTTAGGTTTTGGACACGTTTCGGCGTGTGTCCGTGGAGTGTCGGTGTCGGACACAGTATCGGACACGGTACAACTCATTAGGAGAAGTGTCCGTGCTACCTAGCATATGAGTACAAGTGTACAACATTGATGAGGGATGATGTGGCGCCAGTAGTAGAAAAATACTCCCTCCATTCAAATCCAAATGGTACTTTTGGATTTTGTACACTATTTACAAATCAACGTTCGGTATCAATTTTCTCCTAATACGTAAGAGAAAATATATTCATGCGGGATCTTGTTTGATTCGTCTTAACGAGTAAATTGAAAATATCTAACTTTTATAATTTTTGCGAATATGTACCTAAAGATATTTAGCACGTAAAACGTGCGTTGACAAACGTGAAAAAGCAAAGGTGCAAAGTGGATATGAATGGAGGGAGTATTCACTTGCTGCTCTCTATTTGCGGCTTTTTATCCAAATAGCAGCAAATAAATGTACCAATATACCACCCTCCTTAATATTAAGGAAAAAAAGGAAAAAAAAATTTAAATAAATAAAACAAACGCAACAAATACATTCGCATATACCGCGTTATACAATCACCTCTCATACATTAACCCTATTCCCAAAAACACAGTCATTTATAAACACAAAATCCATCACCACCACCGCGTGCCTCACCACAACCGTGCCAGATCGCCGGAATTTAACCTTCAATCCACCGTGTGCCTTACCACTTTCAATCCAACTCGCCAGAACCATCATCCTCTTCGATTATTTGGATATTAGGTATGTAATCCAGTATTAATTTTAGGGTTTTAGTGTGATTGATTTACTGCATTATTTGTTGTAATTTGTAGTTAGTTTTGAAGAATGATTATGATTATCTCTATGTTTATGCAATAACTGAACAACTAACTGTATGAAATTGAGTAATGCTTTTTATGACATACTCTTTGAATTCGTCCACACAAGATCTGCTAATGGTGAAAATTGAGTAAATGAGGAAAATTTGTAGAGATAATTTGACAAAAGTTTGGTTAGGTAAGGAATTAAGATGTTTTAAATGATATCCGCATTTATGTTTAAGGTGATGTACTAATGTTGCGGAAAAACAGTGTAACATGTTAGGGATCGTTGTTTATAAATTGCTGCTTGTCTATTCTTCGACAACCACCCTGTCGATTATGGAAAAATAGTGTAACAGGTTGTATCATCTTACTACTACCAGTTAATTCAAGGCTTTTTCAAGAGAGTCTATCCGTCCATAACATCCCTATCTAGCTCGGGAGCTTCTGTTAATTAAGGCTAACTACTCATGGAATCATAATTCTGTATTTAATTTAAAAGGTCTTACTGCTTAGCAAGGACCAAGGGATAGTTGCGGGTATGCTCCTCTTTCCTAAACTACTGCTCTAGTTAGATTTCATTTAGACCGAATAAAGAGGCTTTTAACTTACTAAAGCTTTACAGTAATTCAAAACAAACTTCAAAGGCGGATTCTTAAGAGTTCAATCTTCTTTCTTATTCGTACAGATGTCGACTCTTTCTTATTCGTACAGATGTCGACATTCTCATCTCTCCAATGGGCTCTTTAAACGTGTCTATTGGTTTTTTTCTTTTTGGACAGCGCTAAGATAGCCCTATGTCTGGGGGTTGAAGCTAGGCCTTGTACATGTCTTGATCTATGAAAATAGAAGTGGCTGATCAATCAGTTATAATATAAGAAATTCTTTTTCTTTCGGTAGAATAAGATGCTGAATTGGTTGCATTAGTCTAATTCCGCAAGAAGCAGCTTATTTATAAAAAGGGTTGGTAGTCTCTTAAGGAGCCTTTGTTTGTATCTGACAGAATCCGAGGGTCAAACCAATCTTAGCCTTGCCTTGTAAATTTCAATGCGAACTTTTCTATACTATAGTTGTGTATTCTATGAGAGCTGTAGAATCACAAGGGGTTGAGTCAAAATAAAAATTCCCTAAATTGCGCATTAATTGTCAAAATTAAATTATGCTACACAACAATCCCACGTCCTGCCTTCCTTTAGTTTTAGCTTCTCAATTCTCATATGCGAAGGCATGCTAGAATCTCTCAGATGTGAAAGAGGGCGCACTAAAGCTGCTAAAAGTTCTTCAAATTCTGATTACTGTGACAAATGCAAGGTTTTTTAAAATTTCCCCCTCCTGTATCTTAATGATACCAAGCCATATATGATACGTGGGAGTGCTCCTGTAACTTAGTTCAACATCCTTTCGTCTTTTTCTTTCTCTTCTGCCTTCAATTTCAATAGATTGTTTCATTCAATAATTTGTTCACTTTTGTATGTGGGCAGTTACACTTTTTTTCTACTTTGGTGAACAAAGTGCTTAAGTTGATTTAGAGTCTGTCAATTTTTAAATGTATTCACAAGGCTTTTGCAATATTCATGAGACTATCTTGAATTGCATGAAACAAAAATATCTTTTGTTTAAGTGTTGCATCTGTGTTTCTTGTCTCCGGATTTGCATTTTTGTATAATAGATTTTGACATTTAACTCGACTCTGGTACATTGGGCCATATATATGAGTTAATGCTGTTTCCATTAGTTCTAGTTACTGATGGAGGAAGGTATCGGTTTCCATAGAAGGGTAATTTAGAGTATGTCTGGTGCTTCTTTCAAGTGAAGCATGTCATGCTTCGATCATTAAAGCTTATGCATCTTATTCTGAGCACGCAGCTTCAAGAACCCAATTTCAGGCAGTTGTACTCGCTGTTTCCCAATTTCAGGTAGCTTGATCAGATTTAATATAATGTCCCACTAGACCGGCTTGTGAACTAAGGTTGCTGATATGTTTTACATGCAGTAAGCATTGGCTTCTACTCGCTATTTCTCCACGAACGTATACCATATACGAGTTTGACTCAGCAACCCTTAAAGAAGGTCGTAAGCTGTATATGAAGATGGTAGTGTTGGGGCTAAGGTCCTTGACAGTTAGTACAATGACTTAATAAATCTCTTAAAGGATCACAAGGGCATACTTCAGTATTATTATCAGTTGATCCACGTTTATCAATAACGGTTGGCTTGTTAGATAAGTTTGACGTTATTGTCATACGGATGGCGGTGATCAACTGGTCCCTATACGTCACACCTATAGGACACGTTTGAGAGATGTGAAGGTATGAAAATACAGTCACATTTATGCCGGATACGACTAAACAGTTAGTCAGAGGTATTGACTATTAAATTAGTCAATAAGATGTTGAGATTATTATTTAATACGGATTAAATAATTTTAGCTAATATGGATTACATGATTAATCCGTAACTTAAATATAAACAGTTATATTTAATTAAATATTGTAACCGCGTATTAATATAAACAGTTATATTAATTTGGGTAATTATACAATATCGTAATTTTATCAGACCATTATTAATACATCGACTGCATTAATATCTGATAACATGTATGCGATTTATAAATAAAACCCGCGAATAACTTTTAGCTAAATGGGTCGAATCACGAATTAGAATAAGGTAAGTGTGGAAAGCCCACTCTTACCCTATTCGAGATTTTCGGCCGTGTACTACATAAGGAGGAGAACTCTCCTTATGTCAGACTACTCTTGTTTCACTGATTAAACAAATCTCAAAGAAAAATTAGGGTTTGAGAGCATTCTTCTCCCATAACCTAGATCTCACATCAAAACTCAAAAAGGCTCTCCCGATATTGCAAGGCAGTTAGAGAGGATTTCTAGCACACGCGGCATCGTCTCAATCTAAGTCTTGGGTGCAAGTTATAGGAGGGAATTTGTTTTAATTCCTGATCTTAGGCCTTTCGCGCAAGGACTAAAGGTTGTACTATTTTTCATGTCTTTTTAATCTTATGACCATATTCACGACTGTAATTTTCATTATAATTCTGCAAGTTTAGGGAGAATACATGTTTTATTCCCCACAAGTGGTATCAGAGCCTGAGGCCATGAGATTTTACAATTGTGTTTTTCATAAGGTTTAAAAATTTTTAAAAATCGGAACTTTCTGCCTTGACACTCGATCGAGTCTCTGTAGCACTCGATCGAGTGTCCCGGTACCAGGCATCGTGCGTGTGTTTTTAGGGTTGTGATCGATCTTGTTTTCGATTCTTATTTGCATATTGTTAATTAATCGATATATTTAGCAATATGTGAATCTTTTGTTGTTTTTTCATGATTTACACGTTTTAAATCAAAGGTATAAACTTATTTTGATTTTAAAAGTGCAGCGTTTGCGTTTTAAACAGTCACTCGATCGAGCCATGCTGCACTCGATCGAGTGACACTGATACTCGATCGAGTGTCCCTGATGCTCGATCGAGTGTCCCTGTTTCTGGCAGTCCTTTCTCGAAAATAACTTGTTTTTATTTTCCCATGGCCTAAAGTAATATACTGTATACGGAAATAGTATATTATTTTTGTGAAACGGTTCACCCTCGATTGATACATATTATTTTAAAACGGTTTAAGATAATGGATTATAACCTTGTTAAAATTAAAGTGGTTAAAATGGTATAATCACATAATTTTTATCCTATAAGGTGGTTTGGTAAAAATTTGTTAATCATAATAACAGTATTATGTCATGAATGAATTTTATTTTTAGTTGATGCATTTTATTTATCGTCTTGTGAATGCCTTGAATGCTTTCTATAACGTATTTAATTTTTGCAAACGGTTGTAACTTAGTGTGGCCTTAGAAGATTGTATCACCGTAATGATGGGACACAGTCTTGCTTGTAATTTTGAGATCTTGTATCTCCGTTTTGGGTTTTTGCCATGTAATTACTTTTGTATTTAAATTAGAATGTAAATAGGGTTATATTTGTAATTTAAATTAGTAATTTAGTGAAGACCAAAGACGGAGACCGGATGCTCACTCCCGCTGCAAGGACCAAGATGGAACATTAAGACAAGCTTCTAGGGTCCAACGGTGGATTCCAAGTTGTTTTATGTTTATTTTGGTAGGATAGGCCACACTAGGACCTTTATTTACGTTTATCGCATTTATTTTATGCTTTCATCGATAATAGCTTGCATCATATTCCACCTAAAACCAAACCACCTATAACATGCCTGAAAACTGACTCATGTAGAGGGTACGCGTTAGTTTTCTGTGACAATACAGATGTCACGTGTCAAATGCAAAGTCATCACTTTATTTCATTCATTCACGCTTATGCTAGTTTTTAGTTCACTTAAAATGAATAAATAAAAGTTGATGGGGTCTTCCTCGTATAACCAAAAATTGAGAATAGTCTTTATAAATCAGACTCCCATGAATCCCTTCTTCGTCGGTAGGCATAATATGACCCCTTCTACGTCGGGTAAGTGGGAACAGATGATTTATTTTATCTCAACATTAGGTCACTAGATACTATCTAGCAACTATGATGGACTAATAGATAGGATTTACGGAAATCTATCGACCAAGAGTTCCAACAGTGGAATTAGCCAAGCTGTGGGCTTATCAATATATGGAAATTGAGTCTTGGGATCGTTTATATAATTCTTGAGGAAGATCAATTATATAAATGCATGAGTCTACGAGTTTAAAATTCAATTTAATATAGACTTAAATCACAACAATAAGTTGCTTATATGGTTTTGTTTTATCTTCTTTTCAGTGTAGAACACGTTCAATTAAATTGCTGTATAACTAAATGACTGGTGAAGACCCAATGCCAAGTGCCAAGCTAGCACGTGAATCCTGGCTAAAAGCCTTCATGGACTCCATGAATCAGTCTACTAGACTGAGGAATGATGGGTCAAACTTCTCTGACTGGGAGGCAGCACTACGGAATGCTGCCATTGCTGACGGAAAGCTTAATTATTTAACTGAGCCCATTCCGGCACACCCAGGAACTGGAGCTAGAGTTAACGAAGTTCGCGCTCATAGCGACTTCGTCATGGAAGCGGGTGCGATAAAGAACGTACTCATCTATGCAATGGAATCAAATTTGCAAAGACGCTTCATATCCCATGGTGCAAACAAGATTTTCACCACGCTCACTAACGAATTCTCGAAAGCTCCGAGAATCGTTTCTTATGAGCATACCTGTCGCTTCTTTGAGGCGAAACTCCAGAAGGGCCAAGCTGTTAGCCCACATATTCTCAACATGATTGAGAATATCGAGAAACTGGAGACCCTAAACTGCAAGATCAGTGAAAACATAATCGTTGATCGAATGCTTCATTCGCTTCATGATGGGTTCACCCTCTTTAGGGCCAACTACTACATGAACGACATGAAGAAGACTCCTCATGAGCTCCACTCCCTTCTCGTACAGACCGAGAAGGATCTGAAATTAAGTGGGAGCGTGAAGCAGGATGTTCTCATGATCTCCAGTAAGGGAAAGGGTAAAGGGAAGGCAAAAGCTCAGGGCGACCTAGCAGTAGGTAAGCCCAGGTTCAAGAAACCAGGATTTACTAAGAGTGGGCCAGGTGAGTCGAGCAACTCACAGGGCAAGACAAAGAGCAAGGATACTAGCATGGTATATCACCACTGCCACAAGACTGGGCATTGGAGGCGCTCATGCCCCGTGTATCGCGAGGACATTGAAGCAGGCCGCGTTACTCCTGTTGGTATGTCTTCTTCTTCTTTTATTCACATGATTGAGATTAACCATGCAAGTTGCGGAACTTGGGTACTAGATACTGGTTGTGGTTCTCATCTATGTAATCATGTGCAGGGCCTCCGAAACCAAGAACCCCTCATCAAGGGTGAGGTTGACCTGCGTGTCGGGAATGGAGCACGTGTTGCTGCAGTCTCGAAGGGAACATACGTGATCCAGCTTCCAAGTGGATTCGAGTTATTTTTATATAACTGTTATTATGTTCCTAGTTTGTCCAAAAACATTATTTCAGTTTCTGCACTTGACAAACTCGGTTTTTCATTTGTAATAGAGAATAATAGTTGTATTTTCTCCTTACACAATATGATTTATGGCAAGGCAGTTTCCATGAATGGAATTTATGTTTTAGATCAAACCACCGAGATATTACATGTGAATAACAAGAGATTAAAGGTAGGTGACAAAGATCAAACTTACCTATGGCATTGTCGTATGGGACACATAAATGAGAAACGCGTAAAACAGCTCATACAGAATGGAGCTATCTCGCCTTTTGATTTCGAATCATATGGCACGTGTGAATCATATCTCATCGGTAAGATGACTCGTATTTCCTTCAAAGGTGTTGGAATGCGCGCTGCCGACCTATTAGGACTCATACATACGGATGTGTGTGGCCCTATGTCGATCAACGCACGAGAAGGCTATAGGTATTTCATCACTTTCACGGATGATTTGAGTAGATATGGCTATGTCTACTTAATGAAGCACAAAAGTGAATCCTTTGAAAAGTTCAAAGAATACAAGAATCGGGTACAGAACCAACTGGGAAGAAAGATTAAAGCACTACGTTCTGATCGTGGTGGTGAGTATCTTTCACACGAGTTTGATCAACACCTTAAAGACTGTGGCATCGTTCTACAGTTAACTCCACCTGGAACACTACAATTAAATGGTGTGTCCGAACGGAGGAATCGAACTCTACTTGATATGGTTCGATCCATGATGAGTCACACTGTTGTGCCTGATTCATTGTGGGGCTATGCTCTTTTGTCAGCCGCTCCAATACTTAACCGAAGTCCGTCTAAAGCTGTTGACAAGACTCCATACGAATTATGGAAGGGAACGGTCCCTAACTTGTCCTTTATTCGGGTCTGGGGCTGCGAGGCTTATGTCAAGTGGAGACACGAGGATAAGCTCGGCCCGCGATCGGTCAAGACATACTTTATAGGCTATCCAAAGGGAACTTTTGGTCAATACCTCTACACGCCAACCGAACAACGTGTTTTTGTTGCGGCTAGTGCGACGTTCTTAGAGAAAGAATTTCTTGAGAACAAGTCGAGTAATAGAACCTTCGATTTATCAGAGGTTCAAGAACCAACTACCGAGCAACCATTGGAGGAAACAGTTCCTTCAACCGAGGCTGCGGTAGATATTCCTGAGGAACCTAGGAGGTCGGGAAGAGTCTCTATTCCTCCGGACAGATACATTGGTATGGTCGAGGAACATGATATAGATGACGTCTTACTCCTAGAGGGTAATGAACCCACAACCTATAAAGGTGCCATGACCAGTTCTGACTCAAAGCTATGGCTAGAAGCCATGCAATCCGCGATGGACTCCATGTATGAGAACAACGTGTGGGATCTTGTGGACCTACCTGCAAAGGTGCGTCCCCTTCAATGGAAATGGCTTTACAAGATAAAGCATGCCGTGGAAGGACAACAAGATATCCACAAGGCCAGACTAGTTGCTAAAGGTTTCACCCAAGTGCCAGGTTTGCACTACGATTAGATTTTTGCACCCTTAGTCATGCTACGTTCCATTCGAATTATCTTAGCGATCGCCGCATTTCACGATTATGAAATATGGCAAATGGACGTTAAAACCGCCTTCTTAAACGGTTATTTGGAGGAAGAGTTGTACATGGTACAACCCGAGGGTTTTATTGATCCAGCACATCCTAAGAAAGTTTGCAAGCTTAAGCGTTCCATCTATGGACTTAAGAAAGCATCGCGGAGTTGGAATCATCGCTTCGACCAAGTGATAAAAGAGAATGGGTTCATTCGATCAGTCGAGGAACCATGTCTCTATATCAAGTCGAGTGGGAGCAAGATTGTATTCCTAGTACTGTATGTCGACGACATACTCTTGATTGGGAATGACATACCTCTCCTTTCTTCGGTTAAAGCATGGTTGAAAAACCATTTCCAGATGAAAGATCTGGGAGAGGCACAAAGAATTTTGGGCATCCGTATCTACAGGGATAGATCACGACGGATGTTGTCTCTCAGTCAGGAGTCTTATATAGATAAGATTCTAGAGAGATTCAGCATGACGAACTCCAAGAAAGGGTTCCTTCCTATGACTACTGGGCTTCACTTGAGCAAGTCTCAAGAAGCTAAGACATTGGAAGAGAAAGAGCGCATGAGTCGAATTCCTTATACTTCGGCTATAGGATCGATCATGTATGCCATAATATGCACACGCCCAGACGTTGCATATGCATTGAGTATGACCAGTCGATTCCAAGCTCATCTAGGAGAACCACACTGGATGGCCGTGAAAAACATTCTTAAGTACCTACGGAGGACTAAAGATTGGGGATTGACTTACGGAGGCGACTCGACGCTCTGCGCCACGGGTTACGCAGATGCTAGCTTCCAAACGGATCGAGATGACTCCAAATCTCAGTCTGGATTCGTTTTTACTCTTAATGGCGCTGCTGTCAGCTGGAAAAGTTCTAAACAGAGTGTTACAGCATATTCTACGACTGAGTCCGAGTACTATGCCGCCTCGGAAGCTTAAGCTGCTAAGGAAGCAATATGGATGCGTCAATTCTTACAAGGACTCTCAGTAGGGCCTAGTTCGAATGACCCAATCACCGTTTATTGTGATAATAAAGGTGCCATCTTCCAAGCTAAGGAGCATAAGTCTAGCAACAAGGCTAGGCATGTACAACGGAAAGCTCATTTAATCAGAGATTACGTGGAGCAAAAGGAGATTTTCATTGATAAGATCGCTACGGATGACAACATAGCTGATCCTCTCACTAAAGCATTACCACGTGATAAGCATGAAGGGCACATTCATTCCATGGGAATTAGATGTGTTCCTAAGTTGTAGTACTCATTTATGAATTCATGTAATAATTCATTTTCTCGTGTACTCTATTCAACCTTATTGTTATGATATATAATGTTTTGTTTCTCATGTGGAATTGTACGCCGATTTTGAACACCACAAAGTGAACTGATTAACATTACATCGTTTTGGTCCTTGATTACCCTCTTGAGCTGATAACTCAGGTAATCATTTTGTGACGTTGGTTGATGGTGGGTTCAACGAGCCATAAGTCACACGGCTGACTGACCAGTCACAAAGGCGAGTTATACGGATATCTCGTAGGACACTCCGTGACAACGTTATGGAGTCCTAAATGTTTTATAACATTGGGTGCCAGGTCGTGGATATGACCTCCATAGTGTTCCTTAGAGTCGAGTCTTTTGACTTTCAACTGTCTCTTGAGATTAAGGCAGATTTTGGGTAACTTTGGTTTCTTTCCCACGGTCATCGTAACAGGGGCCAAGAGGATTTTTTCTGGGTTATTTCATGTTGCGCGAAAATCGGCAGGAGTCGAGTTGAGGGAAATATCCAAACCCTTATCAGGATTTTATCATTTCTCAGGGCCACTCGAGGAGTAGTAACTGAAATGCATGGCCATGCTCGAATACAGATTCGTTTTATCAGTTAAGTTACTCTCTAGTCGGGGAAACCACTCTTGATACAGATCGCTTGTGAGATACGACCTTTGCGAATGCGTATTTGCAAATTGTCTTACATTGAGTGGGAGAAATTTTAAAAGGATATGAGAATCGGTTATCGCACCTACACTTGTACGGACAAGTGGGAGGTTGTTGGAGCCTTGTGTCCTCCACATGTAGTGTGATAACGTCATTGCACATACCCTTGTACAGACAAGTGGGAGATTGTTGGGGCTGGTGTCCTTGACAGTTAGTACAATGACTTACTAAATCTCTTAAAGGATCACAAGGGCATACTTCAGTTTTATTATCAGTTGATCCACGTTTATCAATAACGGTTGGCTTGCTAGATAAGTTTGACGTTATTGTCATACGGATGGCGGTGATCAACTGGTCCCTATACGTCACACCTATAGGACACGTTTGAGAGATGTGAAGGTATGAAAATACAGTCACATTTATGCCGGATACGACTAAACAGTTAGTCAGAGGTATTGACTATTAAATTAGTCAATAAGATGTTGAGATTATTATTTAATACGGATTAAATAATTTTAGCTAATACGGATTACATGATTAATCCGTAACTTAAATATAAACAGTTATATTTAATTAAATATTGTAACCGCGTATTAATATAAACAGTTATATTAATTTGGGTAATTATACAATATCGTAATTTTATCAGACCATTATTAATACATCGACTGCATTAATATCTGATAACATGTATGCGATTTATAAATAAAACCCGCGAATAACTTTTAGCTAAATGGGTCGAATCACGAATTAGAATAAGGTAAGTGTGGAAAGCCCACTCTTACCCTATTCGAGATTTTCGGCCGTGTACTACATAAGGAGGAGAACTCTCCTTATGTCAGACTACTCTTGTTTCACTGATTAAACAAATCTCAAAGAAAAATTAGGGTTTGAGAGCATTCTTCTCCCATAACCCAGATCTCACATCAAAACTCAAAAAGGCTCTCCCAATATTGCAAGGCAGTTGGAGAGGATTTCTAGCACACGCGGCATCGTCTCAATCTAAGTCTTGGGTGCAAGTTATAGGAGGGACTTTGCTTTAATTCCTGATCTTAGGCCTTTCGCGCAAGGAGTAAAGGTTGTACTCTTTTTCATGTCTTTTTAATCTTATGACCATTTTCACGACTGTAATTTTCATTATAATCCTGCAAGTTTAGGGAGAATACATGTTTTATTCCCCACAGGTAGTTCTCAGACAAGTAATTGTAGTTTAAGCTTTACTTATTTATATTATCTAGCCTACAACTTGAGCGTCACTTATATAACTTCACTTGTAATTTTTTTTTATTGTAGCTCCCTAAAAAGGTACAAAATGTCGGGTGGCGAAATAAAGGTGAAACGGAATGAGCCATTGTGGAAATCTGGAAAGATGACCGATTGATAAATTTCAGAATACTTTAAGCTCATTTATTATTATTATTAATTATTAGCTCGTTCAATTACGACTATCTCATCTAAATTTTATATGTTTTAGTGCCCTCAACAAAACGAGCGCTTCAAGTCTGGCTATTTTGTGATGCGTTTCATGTATGACATAGTGAAGATTTGCACAACTATAACTGATTTGAAGAAGGTATGTGTCATTATCTTCCATTTATAGTGAAGATTTGCGCTTCAAGTCTGGCTCATAGTTTTTGTTATGTTATATTTAGGTTTTCAACTCGGAAGGAAATGAGTCGTACTCGGATTGTCAGATCAATGAAGTGCGGGATAAGTAGGCTACATACTTCACTAGTCGATGTATTACTTAGTCCTTAAACCTGAGAATCATTGTAAGAATTTGCTTTCTAGATGATTACGAGACATCATTTTCTACTTTTGATGATTGATGGTAGTGGTTGTAACTTGTAAGAAGTGTATTGAATGTACTTGTTATGGTTATATATATAATGGTATTCCGGTTGACTTTGGAAGTTTCTGTATATAGGTGTATTTGGGCGAAAACAGCCCATTAATTTTTTTTTTTTAAATAAAATACTATTTGCGGCTCCTTTGCAACAAAAACGTCTCAAATAAATGTATTTATTTGCTGCTCACTTTCAAAAAAACGCAGCAAATAAATGTACTTATTTGCTGCTCCACCTTCAAAAAACGCAGCAAATAAGGCCATTTATTTGCTGCGTTTTTTTAAGGTGGAGCAGCAAATAGCCATTTATTTGCTGCGTTTTTCTACAGCCGCAAATAAATGTTCTATTTGCTGCCCCCTTATTTGCTGCTACGCTAAAAACGCAGCAATTAGGCCTTTATATGGAGCAGCAAATAAATATTTTTCTACTAGTGCGCTATGAGATTTGTTTCACTTGATATGTGGCGTTTTAATAGCTACTCACCATGCATTTTAATTATATTGCTTAGATAAATTACATGGTCTTTAGGCCACTTAACAGTTGTTACTGTAGAGGATGAATACGATCTGTATAAAAGTATATAAGAAGAACCACTACATATGAATCGGACATGTGTCATTCTCACATAAAAAAATTTTCCGCCCAAATTTCCATGATGTAATATCGATTTTGGAAAATCTTGGAAAAAATATTCTCGCTGATTAATGTATACAAAATAGGGAATATCTGGCATGTCCGTGCAATATTTAATAAATTTAGACTGATATTCAAAATCTAAAATATTCCTATACATATCGGTGCAAAAATATTCTATATAAATTTAGAAGTGTTTAGACTATAAAAATATTCTATATAAATCCGTGGAAAAATATTTTATATAAATATTCTATAAAATTATTTTATATATCTTTTAAATTTAGACACCTTCTTAGTGCCAATAGACAACGAGTAATATTATTTAAACATATTATCCGTACAATATTAAATTTATCCGTGCAATATTAAAACCTCCAAAAATTATTCTCACATACAATTGTTGGAAAAAATATTCTCACATATAATTAATTACCCGTGCAATATTATTCAAAGATTCAATTAATTCAATGAGATCCAAACTACCATTTTTAGCGTAACTATAACATATATTTTCAATTCTATAATAGTGCTATTATGTCATGGCTAAATATAAAACTAAGAACTATTTTTAATAATTAGCTATGGAGTCATTTACACAAGTGGTATGTAATTGGTTTGTCTCAAGAAAGACTTATTATTTAATCAAATAGAGACTAATATAATAGATATTAAATTATACAATCTATATATTTATCTATATATAATTATAATAGAGAAACCATTAGACACACGACAGAATTAGTTAAATATTTTCCCGCTCAGTAACTATTTCGTTATTTATGATAAAAAAATCATTACTTAATTTCTTATTAATATTGATTGTAATTATTATATTACAATATTATTATACATACTCTCTTTTTATGATTTTATGCAATCACGTTATCTATATATATTTGTAATTTATTTTTCTTTTTTGATTGTGTTGTGTAGAATTTTTATCAGTTTGAATTTACTTGAGTAATTCGACGTCTACGAAGTATTATTCGGTTGGTATTTTCTTATTTGTAAAGAAGTATTTATTAATGTAATTTAATTCAGGTTCTGTCGGGCCAATTCGGGTCATGTCAGTCTGGTTCATCATTTTTTCCGAGATAATTAGGGTCGGATCGGACTGGATCATTACGGGTTGGGTGGGGCCAATGATTAAGAGAGAAATCTTATTTCAAGTCATTTTGTTCATTAGAGTTTTTGTTTTTCCAAGTTATTTTTGAGTTGGGTGGTTTCAGATTATAACACTTCGGGTTGGATCAATTACAGGTCAAATTTAGGTAAGAAATTTTTTGGGACGAGTCAGATGAATTCGGATTTTGGGTCATATTTGGGTGATGAGTTTGGGTCAATTTCGGGTCTTAGGTCAGCCTATTTTCGGATGTGTAACAATTATTGTTCTCAAATTGAAATATGACAAAAATAATCGATAGTAAGGGAAAAACTGTATTAGTCGGGCAACGGAAAATTGGAACTTATAAATAAAGATAAAGGGCGAGACCAAATATTACTCTAAGTCTCAAATTCCAAAAGATGAATTGTCGCCCTGACTAATTCTAACATATTGATAACAATGTTATTCCGGTTTTTAATAAAACTAAGAACTATTTAACTATGCATTTCCGTGCAAAATTGCACGGGTTCTAAGCTAGTATAACTATATAAGTATAACGTTTTTTAGGACCAATGATGTCCCGTTTTGAGAATTATTCTACCTCATATGTGGCATATTAAGAACCAGTAAATTTTGCATAAGACGGAATCGTCTTAAGTTTAAAACGTGTCAAATATTATCAAATGGGTGTAATAAAGTCAAAATAATGTCATTTTTTAGGTGAAAAGTGAGGTAATTTAGTATGTATTTAACCCGTCTTACACTTAAAACGGATAATGACGGTTTGAAATGAGAATTTGGGTTTAGGAATTACTTATGATACTTTTTAGTTATATTGCATAAATAAATGGATAGACAATTAACCCTTCAATCAATATTGAGTGTTACACTACACACAAAAAAGATAAGGATAGTGCTAGGGCGACACCGGGTGTTATTGATTTTCGGTAACACCCTAATCAAAAATAGAAAAAAATAGAAAATGGAAAAGTAAATTTTTGTATTTGCGCAAATTTCGAAAGGGTAGAACCGTAATTCACATATTTATCATATTAATAAAATAACATATAAATGATAATAATAATTAAAACTAGACAATAAGGTGGTTGATCAAGGGGGGCGACGGTGGTTGGCCATCAACGCCGCCGGTCAAAGGTACACCGCGGTCAAAGGTGGAGGTTTGGCTGCTAGTCTACGGCGGTTGGCAGTAATAAAATAATCAACCAACAAATGAAACCTCAAAAATGTTATTAGTGGGGCTTGAACACATGACCTCTTTGTTGAGATACAGTTGCTAATACCTGGGCCTGTCAAAATCTGGCCCGACCCGAAAACCGACCGTATCCCGACCTGTAAATAACCCGTAAATAACCCGGTTTTTTCAACCCGAGCCAATTTTGACTTGTAAACAACGGGTCAAAACTCGACCCGCAGTGGGTTGACCGTTGGGTCAAGACAATATATCATATTTAAAATATACAATGTCATATAGGTATTGAACTATAGATGATTTATAAACTTTTGAGGAGAAATATGTATATATATATATAATATATATATATATATATATATATATATATATATATATATATATATATATATATGCGGTATGCCACGTCATCACCTCAAACAACATGTCACGTCATCACTGCAAAATGTGTGTCACACCATCATTTTCACCGTAGTACGTCGAATTGCATTCCACATCAGCAGCGTCACTAGTACAAAAAGTGTTATTGACATCGCCATTAGAACATCACTTTTTATCAAAAGTGATGTAATCGATCTAACTTTTATCATTGACATCGATTTGGAAACAAAAACGATGTTAATTATATTACTTTTACATCGGTTGTTATAAAAGTGATGCTAATTATGATATTTTTACATTGGTTGTTATAAAACCGATGTTAATTATAATATTTTTACATCGGTTGTTATAAAAACGATGTTAATGATAATTATTTTTACATCAATTGTTATAAAATGGATATTAATGATAATTATTTGCATCGGTTTAAGTAAATCGATGTTAAGCTATTAAGATGATAAAAATTATACATCAGTTACTTATGAATTATGAACCGATGTAACAATTTTACATTATTTACACGCAGTAGCATTCCCTAATAACCAACATAACACACGACCCTTCCCATTCTTCAGAAATCACAAAACCTCCACCGCCTCTGTCATCTATTCCGCCTTAACACAGTTTGGTTTGGCCCTAGCACAGTGTGATTCCCTGGTCACTCGTCCTCCTCGTTGTGCACGCATTCATTGTCCTAGATCGTTCTTGATGCACATTCTATATAGTTCCCTTATTCAAAAGAAACACTTACCTCTCTTTCTCCAAATTTAGGGTTTCCTTTCATTTCCCCCAAATCAACCACCATGGTAGCCGATGGAGATTATAGGGCAGCCACCACCACCGCCTTAACACAGTTTGTTACACAGAGCTCTGTCGTTCCTGCAGATAACAGCCATTGATCTATAAAGGTCGGATCTTGAAGGACGATCAAAACCTGGCAAGCTATGGTAATATTTTGTCGTTTTTAATTGTGTTTTTGTGTTATAATTTTATTGTTATTCTGTCGAATTTCACGCCTCTTTTGTGTGTGATAGATATGGATTGGTCATTTGATTATTAGTTTTGGTTTAGTCATATAATGTCAGTTCAGACCCCTTTTCAACGATTTAACGAACTGAGTATCACTTTATTACTCTGAAATTAAGTAACCTTTGTATTGTCAATGCAACCCTTTTGATGTGGATGGTCGTAACAAATTGTTCTAGATGGAATAATTGAGGGTATTAGGATGTTTCATGAGCAGGATTTAGGGACCAAGAAAGAGTTTTATACCAAAGGCGAGAAACAACTAGAGTATATCAGTAATTTTGATAGGAGGATAAAAGCTGCTATTTGGAGGGATACATTGGTTATTAACTGTTCCTATATGGATCATCTTGACCCAAAATTATTACCATCTATATGCAGGAAACAATATATAATGCTTCGACTTTGAATGAGGTAACAAATTGTTCAGGAGCTCATTATCTAGCCCCACTCTGACATAATCCAAGGCACTATGACCTCGCTTGCGATCGTTAGACTTACCCATTACCACCTCAGTTGTATATCATCCTAGGTTACTTGTACAAAATTGTTTCATAATCTTCTATTTCTCCACACGAACGCAATATTATACCATACTAACCAAGTTCTCAAGCTCGACAACACCATAATTGAGTTACTGTCACTTGGTCTAAAACAAGGCCAGATTGTCTGACAAAAATGGAAAGTGACAAGGGATGGACATGTGTGTACCACTACTAGTCTACTACCCTCCATGTCCACAACCACATTTGGCATTAGGAACTGGAAAACATTCTGATTGCTCCATTATAGTTCTTGAGCAAAATCAAATCATTTTTTGATTCCAGAGTTTTATTTTTCTGTTTGTATCCGATCTTCCTTCTGCTGTATCTTTTTCTTAGTTTCTAATCAAGTTTTAGTCTTTTTTCTTACGTAAGTCTTGTACATATCCATAATTATTATACCCTTTTATGTTTGTATCTTAGCTTCATTCTTCTGTTTGTGTCTTTGTTTCAGTTTTTGCGTAAAGGTGATGGACCAAGGAGTTGTTCATGAGAAGCAAGCAAAAGTTGAGAAACAGATGGCGATATTCAAAGTTGTGAAACCATTGTCAGAAATTCCATTGGTCCATTTGATGTTGCATTAAGCAGCTAAACCCCTTGTTTGGAGGTATGATTCCTTATGTCAAGTTTTCAACTACTCAAGTTATCAATTTCAGTCCTTATAG
The DNA here is from genome assembly GCA_029255685.2 of Silene conica. Taxonomy (NCBI): domain Eukaryota; kingdom Viridiplantae; phylum Streptophyta; class Magnoliopsida; order Caryophyllales; family Caryophyllaceae; genus Silene; species Silene conica. The sequence continues at coordinate 9,316,698 of CM055311.2, read as the reverse complement.
AAATTGAAATAAGTATTGTTTGTTCTTCGTAGATTTGATATAACTGTAGGCACTAAAATTTGATGTTATAATGACTTCAAGGAGAACTGCAGAAGTTGCCTGAACTAAGGTTAACTTTTTGATGGACTTATGGGGAAAACGATAAGAGCATTGAAGTTTACCCCCTGATCATGACACCAATTAGTATTTCCTTTTCGTTTTTCCTGGGTGCCGTTAACTTCGCCCCGTTCTGTTTATTTATTTGAAGTTATTTTCTGCTGTGCCGTTAACTTCACCATGTTTTGTTTATTTATTTCAAGTTATTTTCTGCTGTTTATCGAGCTTCTTGAGTAAAAGGTTCAAGTAGCTCTATTTTGACTGCCTGACTAAGGAAAGAGAGTGTTCAAGAATTATCCCCTCTTGGATTTTACGCCCTCAATTGCTGTATATTTCTGATAAAACGTATACAGTCTGATTAACATATCAAAGACTTTTGGTGTGCCTGTTTTGTACAGTTTGAGGAGAAGAAGGATCAAGTAGCTATAGAGCAGATACTCCGTATTATTTTTCTAGGTGTCGAGCGTCCCAGTGCGGTAAGTCCGGTCTTTTACATGCTACTGCGAATTTCTTTGCCTGCATCAAGTACAATATACTATAATGTTCAAACTTGATTTTTGAGCAAGTGATTCTATAACAATTTCTTATGTATGAAGGTGACTCACCTAACTTATAGATGGGTTGATGTGTCTTTGGTGTTTTTTTTTTCTATTTCTTTAGTAATAAACTAGTTAACGATAGCGAAGGTTATCTGCAAATGTTTCACTAATGGTCCTTTTCTTTGTGATTCTCATTCTAGCTGAAATCTATTCTTAAGGGTCAACAGTAATGCTTTCAGTTTCTACACCATTTATGCACCAATTGCTTAATGGTCCTAATTATGTACTAGGTGGCAGAATCAAAGTTGGCAAAATTTGTCGACGATATTATTGTCCCACCAAGGATGGCTGATGGTATTGTTGATTGTGAGGTAATCGCTGATCGTGGCAGCTTAAATTTCTAGATCTATAATTTGATAGTTTTAGAAATGATTTTTTTTGTTATTTTTTTTATAATTGATGTATCTTGTAGTGTGGCGTGCTTACTGATATTTTTAATTCTTATCCAGGTCAATTCACACCCGTCGTTGAGGGGTGCCAAAGATAAGATTTATAAAACCCCGGCTTAAGACTAGATAGCGTAAGTCAAGGTTCGAACCACAGAGAGGTGGGGAGTGTTTATTGTTTAAGGTCAATGTTTTAGGGTAACAATTTTTGGGGGTTTAGATTGGTTGTCACTACGTCTAGAATAAAAGACAATAATAAAACAAGAAAATAAGAATGAGATAAACTTATAATAAAAAGGATGCTAAGATGTTCGTGTAAAACCCCTCGCGAAAGCGGAAATATAAATCACATAAAGTACCAAAAATGCAGCGGAATTAAAACTTTTTAACAAGCTAAACATGCGAGGCGCTTTAACAACTAAACATGCGAAAGATAAAAACATAGATAAGTATATAAGTACTATACAGAAGCAGCCCGGGATAGCATATCCCTACAGGCACCAAAATACGGAAAACATAAAGCTAAGTCTAGTTAACGAATGGGTAAAATCATCGATGAAGGATCATCGCTCGCTAGCCTCAACGTAACCCCCTGATGAACAGCATCAAGTACCTACACACATACAACATGTGCGCCACAGTCAGTGGGGAGTGACTAGAGTTCTCATAGCCACCTAATGTCATACAACACAGAACATGAAATTACAAGTATCATACTCCAACATAAACAATCATGTGAAGCATTTATCTCAACATCTCGATCTCCTATCATCATGCGAATACTATGCAAAGGCTCTCAGCCAACTTCGGAAACTATTTGGAAAGAGAGCCGGTTTCCCTTCCGGTTGCCCGGCCGGAGGGTCTTTCAATCCAAACCATTTACGAAACTGAATAAAGAGTCATCCAATGCCTTGGATGAACAATACTATAAGCACGGTACTAAACTCATCAATATCAACATACATATCTGACACTGTACCAACTCTAGGCAAGCAGATAACAACGGCAAGTATATAACACTGTACCCCATCCTAGGAAAGTATATACCATATCAGCAATTAGTATCCATGTGCACAAATACACCTTATAAAAACAAAGGCAACCAAAAGCTGTGACCTAATCCTGATCACAATTTCACAACAATACACCTCAAATACAAAGGCAAACAAGACTGTAACCTAATCCAAATTACAGTCCACCACAATACATACCCCATAATCCAAAGGCAAGCAAGACTGTAACCTAATCTAAATTACAGTCCTACCACAACATACCCCATAATCCAAAGGCAACACAGAACTGTAACCTAATCCAAATTACAGTCCTAACACAACATACCCCATAATCCAAAAGCAACACAGAACTGTAACCTAATCCAAATTACAGTCCTAACACAATATACCCCATAATCCAAAGGCAACACAGAACTGTAACCTAATCCAAATTACAGTCCTACAACAATACAATACATTCCAAACTGTGACCTAATCCAAATCACAGTTCTACAACACATTTCACGTCAAAACTATGACCTAAGCCAAATCATAGTCCTACAATTTCAGTACTAAACAACCTCAATTCATAACTAGCTATGCCACGACGTATACTTAAACCAACACTTAATTGACCCCGGGAATTAAGCCAAGGGAGAGCCGGTTTCCCTTCCGGTTGCCCGGCCGGGGGGTCTCCATCCTCACTCTATTCCTGAACCCAATATAGTGCCGCCCGAACCTCGGGGACTTCAAACAAGCAAACGAAGCATACAGAAAAAGAATTAATACGATCCGACTTGAAATTCATAAGTTGCGAAGCAAATACTACGATCAGGGGCTCTCAGCCGGTTGGCCACAGGCGGCCGGTCAACCGGCTGAGAGTCCTTTTACTCTCTAGCCGACAGCGCAAAAACAATGCAATAGGTCTCCCAGCCGGCCGGCCGGCTGCCGGTCCACCGGCTGGGGACCCCTTCTCCCTTTCTCCACAAACACACATAAAACACAATTGGGACTCCCAGCCGGCCGGCCGGCTGCCGGTCCACCGGCTGGGGACCCTTTTTCCCAAAATTCGCAAAGTTCAATTAACACCAAGAGGGGCTCTGAGCCGGCTGGTCGGCCGCCGGTCGGTCGACCGGCTCAGAGTCTCTGAACGTGTTTTTCGCCATTCTCAAATCCTTTCCATTCTTTAATAAACCGTCTTAAACACGATTCTACACAACAACCCCACATTACCCACATATACACAACATCAAATAAGCATATGAACATGTATACGAACAATCAATTCGTGACTTGACACAAAATCACCAATTTAACCGGTCTTAACATGTATACTCTTAAATCTCATTCCTCGTCAAAATCATCAATAAAACTTCATTATATCAGTTTATAAAAACATCATAAGAACATTCAGAACTTAAGGATTAACTAACATTCATCAAAACATAACAAAATCACATAAAGTGCTAATTTAGACAAAAGGCCGAGTTTCTCATTATCGTCACCTTTACTCCGCGAATGCTCCGGTTTACTCTTCAAGGATCACAAGCTCTTCCTCTGGGTTGTTATTAGCTCCACCTTCAAGCACAAAAACAAGGATTAAAGTGATAATTTCGTGATTAAGGCAAAACAGCCCCGAAATGAAGTTTCACGAAATTGAAAACGAAAGTGATAGAAAGATCAGAAATGAAGAGAGGAATGCGATGGTGAAAACCTTGAGTCAAACCGAGTTGAAACGAGAAAATGGATGATGATTTAGTGAAGATGAAAAGAGTGGAAATGGAGGAAAACAAGTTACTGTTTTATTATTTGGTGAGGGAGAGTTTTAACGTGATAAAGAGGAAGGAGGGTGTCCTTTATGGACTTGAGTCGGGTTTGTAAAATGTAAGGAGCGGACAACTTAAAACGGAATTTACCAAATAACTGTGACCTCTTAATTAAACAACTTAAGACGGAACTTTAACGTTATATCTTAAAATAAAACTTACGGTTATTATTAAATTATTATTAAACTCCGTAAATAACTTTATTTTATTAAAATATTCCTTTATGAAAAAATACGGGCTGTTATAATCACCCCATCTTTCAAAAAGTTTCGTCCTCGAAACTTGAAAGCAGTAACAAGGACAAGGTTAACAAATCAAAGTTTTCACTTAAACAGTTATTCCAAACTCAGGTTCTTTTCACAAATCTCGAAAACAACTTCTTAAGGCACCGGTCTTCGTCAATGGACGTTGGGTTTCTCGTTGTATTCAAGAGCCCGGCATTGCAAATCTGAGACAAGTCCCAAAATTAAATATCTTAAAATCAAGATTTAGACCGATCCGGTGTCGGCAAGCATCGTTCAGGTTATCAGACGTCTCCAATAACGAGTTCAATGACGAATCGACGCTGAGATCAATCAAATTACAAGGCAAGTAACTCTTTAAAACCAGGTTTCCTGCAAAATTATCACCCAAAACCTATCAAAGTTGAAAGATTATCCACTTCTTTTAACCAAAATCTTTTCGAAAACAAACTTACTTTTCAAAATTTTCAGAAAGGGCAAAGTTTGCGAAATCTTACAAGTTGCAATTGATCGAAAGGAAGGTAGCTTGGCGAATTTACAGGTGCCCAAACAAGAATCGGTGCACGGGAGAGATTATGATTTAGAACAAATGATCCCATAGGTTCGGATTTCACGATTCACACGAGCCAAGGATGGATAAGTTTTAGAAGTAGGGTCGAATTAAGATGCTATGTAAGGAATTTTCCAAGGTACAATGGAAGGGAATCCAAGAACGGGAATACACAAGAGGAATAGGGGTAAGAACTTGGGGTCATAGCAGAAGACAGGAGGGAAAAGTCAGTGATGAAGACATACCAGTGATCAACTGAGGGCAAGTCTCTACAGTAGCTCTGCTCATCACGTACACAGTACCCTTGGTCTTCGGCTTTCGAACAGCACCAGCAGCAGTGGCAGTCCTCCCAATAACAGTCTTCTTCTCCGGACACTCATAGAAGCGATGTCCAGGCTTCTTACAGGTGTAGCACAAGTAGGGATCACCGTTACCGTTACAGACTGACTTAGAATTTTATCGCCTATAGATTAGTCATCAGTTGTACTTCTTTTTCTGTCGCGTAGTTTGTAATGCCGAAGTTTAATTTAATCAGTTTTTATATAAAGTACTTTGGCTTGATTTACTTTGTTATTCACTACCTCGGACATTCCGAGATTGTAACAGCTCCATTTACTGAGGATGTCTTGCTAAAGACTCCTTAATAAATCGGGGTGTTACAAAGTGGTTTCAGAGCGAACGATCCTCAGGCCTAAACCAAATGAATAATAATGAACGTAGGAAGAGTCAAATAAAATGAACCCCGAGATGAAACTGATAGGAGCCCCAAAAAGGAACGGGATGAGTTAGGGGACCCTCACACCAAGCCTGGGCCCTTTCGGTTCTGTCTCGGGAACCCAATGAGAGTAATTGAAGAGTGGTGTAGACTATATACATAGCGACCTAGTTATTTTGTACTAACACTTTTACATGAGAAGAATGAGGTAAGTAATATGTGAACTGTGGCTAATAAAGTTATTGGATATTATGATTGATATCAGTATGTGAATTGAGCTGGATGGTGGAATATAAATATCAAGAATATGGATGTGTAATTGTTGAGCGATATTTAAAAGTGATGTGATCATATGATCTTGGTATTTTGAAATGTTTATACGCTTATCTGGTATTTAAATGACTACCGTTATTATATGATATTGGTGTTTAACTCCTTGTAAAGACGCGTAATTCTGTTGATCTTATCATATGTTATGGTAGCCTATGTCTAGTGATCTGCCGAATGTGTTACCCTAAGCCATGAATGTATATAGTTAAGTGTTGCATATATCGTACTTGAAAATTTTATGCCTATTATACGCATTTAAACTCGTTACGAAGTTAGTCAGCAATAAGGGATACGTAGTAGTCCCTAGTTTGTATTTCCGTACTTGGATAAGTTGTGATTGTGCGATGGTAGAAACTAATTTATTTTGATACACATGTATAACTATCAAGCTATTTAGTTGATCCTATTTTCAGTTTCGAAACCTTTATTTTGTTTTAGATGACAATTACAATTGCAATGAGGAATGAATGTTAATATGGTACAGAGTGTTGTTTATGCTTCAAATGATTGTCAATGTGTTTTGGAACAAGGAAGGTTGAGTTTGGATGTAGTAATGTGTAATTGCAAAGGAACCAAAATTTTAATAAATTTTCAGAATGTTACCTGATTTGTACGGGCTGTCATTTTATATGTGTTCCACTTTTGAGTATGAAATTTTATGTATGATAACCTTCTGAGTTGGTTTTACAATGCTTTTGGTTTCACGTTTATAGGAGTTATATTTTGAGAGAAATAAATCTTTTAGATGACAGTGGTCAGATTGTTACTGCACGGTTCTGTTTTGAACCATGTTTTTGTAAATGAAGTCATTTAAAACGTGCTTACTTTCATGTATAATTCCAACTCCACTGTTTAGAATATTCGTTCACGTTTCCAAAAAGATAAGCTATGTAAAATCTTATCGAGTCGTTGTTTAATTATGATTTTTTTTACAAGTTGTCCAATTTTCCGATGAATTGCTGTAAAATTCCTGTCCAAACCATTTAAGTTGTCAAATTGTTATAAATGATTCTCTTGAGATATGCATCTGCTTGTGTCTTTTATGATTAGTTAATTCATTATATGTTAAAAAAAAAACTATAATAGCTTGCAAGATAGCTAGTGGATATGTAATTATGATTTGTGTAAATTGCTGCATAATGTTTAACTGGTGAAATTGTGTGTCATGTAAGTTCATATAAAAGTTTAATCAAATGTGAATTATGTGATGTGACCATGTGATATCCTGATATGGTATTAGTAACATGAATAGTAGGCATATGATATGAATATGAACCTTACTTTATGATAACGTCATCTTGCTTATGTCTATATAAAATAGTTTCAATTATACTGACGCTTTTACTTTCTAGTGTTATGACCTCAAATTAATGGTGTGATGTTCGTATGTGATATTAAAATCGTATTTATCAGAGAAGAGTCTTGACAGGTGGTAGAATGAAATTGGACTCGTAAACTTATTAGCATGATAGAGCAATCTAATTGTTATAAGTAATGGTGATCATTTTGAACAATGTTAATCGTGTTGATGTTCCTTCATATATTTATGGTATATCGTTGTCTAGTTCACTGAGATAATAACCTTTATAACAGCTTCATGTATATTGTTATGTCACAAACTGAATTGCAGTTGCTATGTTTTGATCATACTAAATTGAGTTATTAATTAGTTGGCATGATGAGTTTTTGGAAGTACCGGTGTTGTGAATCCGTTTACTTTTAACATTAAATCTTCATGAGTCATGAGCTACAATTTACGAGAACAACGTTTTAGTAAAGAAGAGTCAGAATGTCTCCGTGCAGTTTTAAGTCCGATCTGTAGTTGCAAAATAGCCCTTTGATTATGTTTATAATTGTCACAAACTACCACTTCAGCATTTCAAAAGTTTTCCAAAGGTTTTCAAAATGGTGATCCTGGACAAATTTTGATGTTTTGATAAGTATGTCAATTGGTTGCAAAATGGGGAATTCTGTAACTACGTTTTGCTGAAATCCTACACGGATATTTAGTTACTGCGCCTTATATAAACCTCTTATTTTGCAAGTTATATATGTTTAACAGTTTCATGATAAATAATGTAATGTGAGGGGATGGAAAATTTACTTAAGTGATTTTAACTTATTGATATCCAAGAGTGTTAAACAGTTTTGTTAGTCTATGATTGGAGTATATCTTGTGAAATATGTCAATGCTCCATGCAGTGGCGTTTTTAGGGGGGGTGCAGGGGGTTCACCCGCACCCCCTTTGTTCGAAAATATTGATAAACTAGTTTCTATAAGGTTCAAGAAATATTTGGTGGTGTAGTGGTTAGATACTGAAATTCTATAAGTTTGGTCACGGGTTCGACTTCCACATACAACATTTTTGCACTTTTTTCTCATTTAGTAATAAATTTTGACTTTATTGCTATTTAATGTTCTAAGATCATATTATTTGACTACAATTATCTGAAATATATTATAAAATGTACTCTTTTCTCATTAAAGAGCTATATACTTGCAAATTTATACAAATTATTTTATTTATACCTTATTGAATTATTTAGAACCAATTTTTTTAAATTTTGTGTTTTACTCTGGCCTCACGATTTTATTGTGTTTAAATTTTAGTTCATATCGTTGAAATAATTGTTAAGTTTTTGCACCCCCTATAATCGAGTCCTGGATACGCCTCTGGCTCCATGTTTAATTACGTTAATAAATTTTGCCCTATATCTTTTCTATAATATGATTACGAACATGAAATGTTTTAATTTGTCAATTACGAACTCTGAGCTTCTTGATTATCTACATTGTGGTGAATATATTGATGTTGTGTTAAAATTTCAATGGTATGTAAGTATTAACTACTCTAATTCTATTTTATTGCGTAACACGATTTCTACCGATCCTAATACTCTTATTATTGTTTGAGGTTGTTTGATAACATGATAATACTATGAGTTTCTTACGAATACTTATTTGAGTTGAATATTAGTAATTGTTCTTTTATTTGATAGTTCATATTTCTTGTTGATAAGATAATTCTTTTGTTTATGAGATGGGTTGAGTGTGAGGTGGGTAAACTTTTGGTAATTGATTACCTGAGTTATTATGATGATGTTGTATTGAGATTGAGATTGCAGTTCAGTGTTTTATCAAGTTGTCGCATTCTTGTGGAATATTTGATAATATTGATATTGAAATCGAGATGAGAATTCGTCATTGGTACTGAGTTATGAGTTATTTGGCCGTTGTGCCATATTGTGTTTACGGTCCAGTGTGACCTTGGTTGTTGAGTTGTATTATGAGTTTGAAATCGATATTGAGATAAAGTATTGATTTGCGGTTTTATTCCGTCAGTTCACTCACCCTTGTCTTTGGTCTTAGGTTCGACAATGATAATACAATACTTGGTTACTTAGAGTAAAATTTTATGAGATAGAGTAATGGGTAAGACGGAGTAATGTGCTGGAATTCTTATAATGGGGTTACGGAGACGTAACCATGTTTTAAGGAGGATAAGATTGTAAAATCTTAATGTTTTATGACATGGCTTTTGGTATGGGGTGATTGTTTCAATGAATAGGACATAATCCTTATTACTTCTGTTATGCATATTTTGTGTTTTGTGAAATATCCCTCTAACTTCGTTATAAGTTAAACTTTGGGGACAAAGTTTTCTTAACAAGGGTAGAATGTAACAGTTTGCGTTTTGAACTTTATATAAGTGCTACTGATGATGGTTTCATACTTGTTAAGGGCTTTGTCACTGTTATGGGATGGTGAACTTCGGGACGAAGTTCATTCTAAGGGGAGAAGACAGTAATAACCAGTATTTTCATAATTCGTTTTATTGAGTCATGTAACATTCCGTGTCTACCCGTATGGTTGTGATTGTAATTTCATTACATGCCTTAGTTGGGGTTATGTGAGTGAGTATGGGTGAACTTCGGGACGAAGTTCGTTTTAAGGGGAGAAGACTGTAATACCTCGAAAATTTAATTATGATATCTACATTATTTGTCGTGACAATAGTTTTGTTATAATAAACGAGTTGTTATGTTTTGATCAAGGATTAGTGGTTTGTGTTAACAAGGGGGTTTGAACTCGAGACCATGGGGATACTAGTATGGGCCTCGAGTTGTGTGCATATCTCCTAGCCCATACCTCACGTTTCTTTCAAACGTGCACAACCCCAGCCTGCCGTCACTTTTCTTAAGTCAGAAAACCTAAACCTAGTTATTCCATTCCTCATACAAACACACCCAACTACAACCGTCATAGCAGAGAATACATAGGTGGTTTTCACGGTGGCCATAGGGCAGGCTAAGGGTGGTCGAAACCGATAAGAAATAGGTATGTCAACACGTTTTTCTTTCTTCATAGCGTTTTCCTGCGTTTTTAATAAGTAATTCAATCGTGTAAATCGTACCTATGGGTTCTGATTTCTGTATAACTTTGACCTATGAAGTTAGTAGTTGCGTTTTGACATTTAGGGAGTCACCCTTGACCACTGAGAACCACCAGTCGTGGTGGTTTTGGTCGTCGTTGTCAGTATGTTCTCATTTCGTTCAAAATAGAGTTTTTACACGGGTTTTGTGTGTGTTTACGAGTTTATTTCTGCTAGCATATGTCTGGGTATTAGTGTAGCTAGGTTGACGGTGGGTTTGGGCGTGTCAGGGTGGCTATGTCGGTGGCTACAGGTGGTGGGTCAGAGTCGTTGGGGGAGATTCGTTGCTCCTGTTAACTCGGTCTCTGGTGGTTCCTGTTTATACAAAGGCTGTTTGGGGTGGTAACACCGTAGACTCGGGGGAGGTCGACACGGTGTTACCACAGTGGTTTATGGGTCAGTCGTCAGGGGTTGTTTTGGTGGTGGTCACGGGGGTTGTCGGTAGTTGTATGGGTGTCGATGGGTTTGTGTTTCTAGTCGGGTCAGGTGGTTAGGTGATGAACCAGGCCTGGTTTGGGCCCTGGTTCATCATGTCGGTGGTGGTCGAAGAGGCTGGTGGTGGTCGTAGTGGTAGCAGGTGGTGCTGGGTACAAGTCTAGGTGGTTGCTGGTGGTAATAATGGCGTAACACGGTGGTTATGGGGGCTGTTTGGTCGCGGGTATGATGTCGGGAAGGGGTGTTGGTCGTGTTTGATTTTGTGTGTTAATTTGTGTATTATTATTATTATTATTGTTGTTGTTGTTTTTATTAGTTTTATTAGTTTTATTATAATAGTTGATTTAATATATATTTTGTGTAGTGGTTGAGTCGGGAAGTTTTATTTGGGAGTTTCTTTAAGTAGATTTCCTTCTTGAGAAAGTTTCCATTTTGGGAAACTTTCCGTTTTTTAGGAAGTTGTTATTTATGGTAAGTGCAAGGTAGTGGAAGGATTTTAATTTTGTATATAATATATGTTTAGGTGGAGGTTTCCGCGTGGAACACTTTTAGTAGCAGTTGTTCGGTTGCCGCTGTTTATCTGCAATTTCGAGGTAGGGCATGGGCGATTTTATAGGGGGTGATGGGGGTGAACCATCACCCCCATTAATCAGGAAAAAAAACTGATACATATCTATTTATATGATAATTTATCGTCAAAGTTTAGTGGCTCATTGGTAGAAACAATCTCTTGCCATCATAACCGCCTAGGATCAAGCCCCCACAATAGCATTTTTTTCCATCTATTTATTTTTTTACCTTTTTATTTTGCATGTTAAAAGTAATCGAAAATTGATCCCCCACAACAACATTTTTTTCCTTCTATTTATTTTTTTAGCCTTTTATTTTACATGTTAAAAGTAATCAAAAATGTATTTTATTTGCATGTTAAAAGTAATTGAAAATGTTATGCGAAAGGATCGAACTTACATCATCTTATTTGTAATTTAAATTAATTTTACCACCATGACTATGTAAATATGATGATATTTTACAGAAGCATAATCATATTTAAAAATAAATACCTTATATTTTGACGACACTTAATAAAACTATCTATTATCAAATTGTGTTAGTATTTATCAACCGTTTGTATATTAATATAAGTTTTTTATTAATAAGGGCCTCATCTTTTAAATATCACATAAGAGCAAAAAAATATTAGGGACGAGATTAATCGAGTGATTATATTTTAGCGTTTTTTAAGTTATAAATTTTACTAATCACCCCCATTTCTTAAATCCTAGATTCGCCACTGAGGTAGGGGATATATATATATATATATATATATATATATATTGCAAGATTGATATAACTGTTTATGAAGGTACTGTGGATTGTATTATTATTATTGATTACTGTGGAGATCGGGACTTGTGAAATGGGTCTTGTGATATGGGACTTGTGATATGGCTATGGGAGGTGTGGGGTGATGGAGGTGTGGTGTGATGGAGGTGGAGTGGTTAATTGAATGATATGGAGATGGAGTAAGATGCAATTCTATTGTTGTTTATGTTTTATCTGTTTTACCTACTCAACCTCGTGGTTGACCCTGTGTATTCGTGTGACACCTACGATGATCCAGAATGGGGAGTAGATTCTACAGGAAAGAGACAGATGAGCCAGGAGCTGGTACGGGAATGTGAGATGCAAACTTGAGACTGACTTAGAATTTTATCGCCTATAGAGTAGTCATCAGTTGTAGTTCTTTTTTTGTCGCGTAGTTTGTAATGTCGAAGTTTAATTTAATCAGTTTTTATATAAAGTACTTTTGCTTGATTTACTTTGTTATTCACTACCTCAGACATTCCGAGATGGTAACAGCTCTATTTACTGAGGATGTCTTAATAAATCGGGGTGTTACAGTAATTTTGCTTTGGTGCGTGTTAGAATTAGAGTAAGCAGTACTACAAAGAAGCAGATCAGTATTCTACTGGGTCTGTTTTGAGAGTGGCATCAGCTTTTCTGGGCTGTAATTAGCAGGACTTCGTGAAGTTGGATGCGATCGCTGGTCGTGTAGAACGGAAGACTACAAGGAGTTATCATAGAGCAATATTATATTGTTTACGAATACCGTAGTCTCATATGTACATTTGTTTTTTGATATTTTATAACTTACCTTTTACAAAAAAAAACTAGTTGTATTACACTACTCGTATTATATTAGTTTTACATTTTGTATCTTACTATCATTATTTAGTCGGAAGTGTTGTACAAGTATTCTTTTGTATCGATCTAAGAATATTTATGTTGAAAACAAGTTTATTATAACTTAGAGTACATTTATAAATTATGGGTTTTGGGAATATATTTTTTTTAAATGATTACAGCTCTCATTTGCGGTGTTTTCCACACCTCAAATGTAATTTTTTTTAATTAAAAAAAATACCTATTTACGTCGATTTTAGTCCATAAATGATGTAAATAAAGTTGATATTTACATCGGTTCTGCACCAAAACTGATGTTACTAAATGTCGTTAATATCAGTTTTACTTATAACCGATGTTAATGGTATACTATTAACATCGCTTTTCTCTTATAACCGATGTTAATGGTATACTATTAACATCGCTTTTCACTTATAACCGATGCTAATGGTATACTATTTACATCGGTATTAGAAATGATGTAGAAAAATACTCTAAATGTCGCCCCCAGATACATCGTCAAAAAGCGATGTAAATGGGGCAAAATAAGCGATGTCAATGAGACTTTTTCTACTATTGCGTCAACTCGTCAACTCGTACCACATGCCACGGCATCACATCGAAGTGTGTGTCACGTCGTCACTTTTAGTGTAATACATCAAGTTACATTCCACGTTAGCACTGTCACTTCATTATTTCGATGGACTACATGTCACGTCATCACATCGAAATGTGCGTCATACTGTCGTTTACACCTCATTCTACATCATCATTGCCACCTCATCGCCTAGGACCACGTGCCACATCATCACCTCAAAATGTGTGTCATACCGTCACTTCCACCGTATTACGCCGAACTGATCCGCACCTCGCATCAACACTTTCACCTCGTCACCTCAAATCACATATCACGTCATCATTGTTATCTTATTTGAGTCTCATTATCGTATTTAGCGAGTTAATGAGGGTGATAATGTGGATAACGATGTTGATGTTGGTGGTGATAGCGAAATTGGTGATAATGAAGTTGACTAAGACGAACAAAGAGGAGAGAAAATATATAAAGGTAGGAATTACGATATAAAAGAAGTTTTAAAAAATGCGTGGAGAAGATGTTGATTGACCCATATTTTTACCCGAAACCGACCCGGAACCCGTATAAACTTGACCCGTATTTTACCTGAACCCGTATCTACCCGACCCGTAACCCACCCGTTCGACAGGTCTATTAATACCACTATGCCAAATGGATCTATCTGATAAATTTGTATCTCCTTTGATATATATATATATAGAGAGAGAGAGAGAGAGATTGCATCTTGTGAGGTCTATGATCTTAAATGAGGATTGAGGTCTACTTGTAGATTTAAAAAAACAAAACGCACAAAACACCCCCAGCAAGAATCGAACACAGAGTCTCCGGTTCAATACTTCAACGCTTTAACCATTGTGCCACAACAACTTCGTTGATCAATATCAAATTGTATACCATTTATACAGTTGCATACGAGCTCTTTGTTTGGAATTAACTTTAAAAGTATAACTATTTCGCATTAATTTTTTATTTATTCTTCTGACTTCTTCGTTGGTTACCTTGTTAATGGCTTCTTCTCGAAATATTTTTTTCTGAAATTTATTTGTTTTTGGAAATGTTTTTTCCAGAATTTTTTTGTACTCGAAATGTTTTTTTTCGAAAATTATTTTTTCTCGAATTTTTTTTTTTCATTTTTTTTCCGTTTGAATAACAATAGGAAGGGAAAGAGTTTAGGGTTGGATTAGGCGGATCATATCCGCCTAATCCAACCCTAAACCCTTCCCCGTCCCGTTTTAGGATACCCGGTTCCCAAAAAAAGGTTCACCCTTCCCCTCTAGGGTGTCTTTTGATTTATTTATCTCGTTTGAATGAATATAAGAAAGGAAGGGTTTAGGGTTGGATTAGGCGGATCCGCGGTAGCGTAGATACACATTTCTAAATACATAGATACACATCTATAAATGCGTAAATACACACCATTAAATGTGTAGATACACATGGCTAAATGTGTAGATACACATCTCTAAATCCGTAGATACACACCATTAAATGTGTAGATACACATGGCTAAAGCCTAAATGTGTAGATACACATCTCTAAATGCGTAAATACACACCTTTATATGTGTAGATACACATGGCTAAATGCGTAGATATACACATTTAAATGCGTAGATATACACATTTAAATGCGTAGATACACATGACTAAATGTGTAGATACACATTTCTAAATGTGTAGATACACATGGTTAAATGCGTAGATACACACCTCTAAATGCGTAGATACACATGGCGAAATGCGTAGATACACATGTCTAAATGTGTAGATACACACCTTTAAATACGTAGAGACATATGGCTAAATGCGTAGATACACACCATTAAATGCGTAGATACACATGGTTAAATGCGTAGATACACATGGATAAATGCGTAGATACACATCTTTTAATGCGTAGATACACATGGCTAAATGCGTAGATACACACCTTTAATTACGTAAATACACATGGCTAAATGCGTAGATACACATCTCTAAATGCGTAGATACACACCTTTAAATGCGTAGATACACATGACTAAATGCGTAGATACACATGGCTAAATGCGTAGATACACATCTTTAAATGCGTAGATACACATGTCTAAATGTGTAGATACACACCTTTAAATGCGTAGATACACATGGCTAAATGCGTAGATACATGTCTAGTAGATACACACCTTCAAATACGTAGATACACATGGCTAAATGTGTAGATACATATCTCTTAATGCGTAGATACACATGTCTAAATGCGTAGATACACATGTCTAAATGTGTAGATATACATCTCTAAATGCGTAGATACACACCTTTAAATGCGTAGATACACATGGCTAAATGTATAGATACAGATGTCTAAATGCGTAGATACACACGTTTTAATATGTAGATACACATGGCTAAATGCGTAGATACACATGTCTAAATGCGTAGATACACATCTCTAAATGCGTAGATACACATCTCTTAATGCGTAGATACACATGTCTAAATGCTTAGATACACATCTCTAAATGCGTAGATACACACCTTTAAATGCGTAGATACACATGTCTAAATGCGTAGATACACACCTTTTAATATGTAGATACACATGGCTAAATGCGTAGATACACATGTCTAAATGCGTAGATACACATCTCTAAATGCGTAGATACACATGTTTGAATGCGTAGATACACATTTCTAAATGCGTAAATACACATTTCTAAATGCGTAATTACACATCTCTAAATGCGTAGATACATAAATTTAAATGTGTAGATACATAACTTTAAATGCGTAGATTTACATCTCTAAATGCGTAGATACACAACTTTGAATGTGTAGGTACACATCTCGAAGTTTTTTTATCGATTAAAAAAAATGAAAAAGAAAATTTTCGAAAAAGACGATTTTTGAAAAAAAAAAATTTCGACATATTTTTCATTACAATAGCACAAGTTACTCAATACAATATCACGGGTTCTCCAAAACAATATTACGAAAAAAAAAAGCAAAAAAAATTTCGAGAAAAAAAAATTGGAGAAAAAAAAAATTTCGGAGAAAAGTTTCGAGAAAATTCTTTTTTAAAAGAATTCCGAGCAAAAAAAAATTGGAAAATATAATTCCGAGAAAAAATAATTCCAAAGGTTTCGGGTTCAATCACAATTGGCAATTTGAATAAAAATTGTCTTCGAAAATATTTCTGTCTTACATATTTTACAATATTGTATTAATCATCATTCACTTTGTGGTGTATTGGTTTAGGTGTTGTTCTCTTAAATGCTAGGTCTGGTGTTCGAACCCATTGGCGGCATGTTATGATTTTAGCTTAGTAGAAAATATTCTCATAATAAATATTATACAACATTATAGTAATCAAGAAAGACACTATGGTTCAATGGTTAAGGCGTTTGGCTCTGATTCCTAAGGTCGTGGGTTCGAGCTTTAGTTGCTGCAGTTTTTATTTTTGCTTAAATCTACAAGTAGACCTAACAATATAACCAACTAATGCTCTAATTCGCTTTTATTATAATATATGACCTGTTACCAGCTAAATAAGTGAGTAAATTTTTAATCATTCTTTAACCTGTCTTTCTCTTTTTATTTCTTTGTTAATCTATTCACCTAATCACACCCATAAAACATGTTACAATAAGTTAAAAAAACAACAAATTATATTCAAAGAAAATGAGAACATTAGTTGGTTATATTGGTAGTTAAAATAAAGTTTAGAGTATTTTGAGCAGTTCACTCATAGTTCAGAGTATTTCTATCAATTAAACTATATATATATATGTATATATATATATATATATGTATATATATATATATATATATATATATGTATATATATATATATATATGTATATATATATATATATATATATATATATATATATATATAGACTTGGGATCCGGTGAAAACCACCTTACAATGAGAACCTTGTGAGAACTCTACCTTACGGACTTTTTAAAAAAAAATTAATAACATAATTGGATTCGGCATGGCATTTTATAGCTAGAGAACATATTTTTTGGTCTAGAAAATAAATACTAGTGACGGAAATAAAGGTGAGATACGTTTTATTTATTTGCATGCACCTACTATCTATTTTTTCGTATCTATCATTTTTCCGCCACTAGTATTTATTTTCTAGACCAAGAAATATGTTCTCTGGCCATAAAATACCATGCCGAATCCAATTATGTCATTAATTTTTTAAAAAAAACTTCATAAGGAAGAGTTCTCACCGGTTTTCATTGTAAGGTGGTTCTCACCGGATCCCAACCCATATATATATATATATATATATATATATATATATATATATATATATATATATATATATATATATATGGGTTGGGATCCGGTGAGAACCACCTTACAATGAAAACCGGTGAGAACTCTTCCTTAAGGTAGAGTTCTCACAAGGTTCTCATTGTAAGGTGGTTCTCACCGGATCCCAAGTCTATATGAAGAGTTCTCACCGGTTCTCATTGTAAGGTGGTTCTCACCGGATCCCAACCCATATATATACATATATATATATATATATATATATATATATATATATATATATATATAGTTGGGATCACATGAGTCCACCCTAAATATTTGAGTCCATGAGTCTAACAATAATATCGTAAGTTATATAAAAAAGTATCACGTTTTTTCAATATCAAATTTTTTTCCTTTTTTTGTTTTCTCTTTTTCAATATTACGTTTTTTTTTCTTTTTTTTTTGCCTTTTCTTTTAAAATGACATTTTCTTTATTAAAAAAAATTCTCTTTTTCAGTATACATTTTTTTTAAACAAACACGTTTTTTTTAATAAGGCGTTTTTTCTCGATTTTTTTTTCATTACAATATCATAAGTTACTCAATACAATATCACCGATTTTTCAAAATAATATCACAAAAAAAAAATTCGAGAAAAAAAAATTTCGGAAAAAAATTTCGAGAGAAAAATTTGAAAAAAATATTTCCGGAAAAAAAAATTCTTGAAAAAATTTCGTGATATTGTTTAATATAGTGCGTGATATTATTTAACAAAAGACGTTTTTTCTCGAAGTTTTTTTCGATTTTTTTTCATTACAATATCACAAGTCACTCAATATAATATCACCGGTTCTTCAAAATAATATCACAAAAAAAAATTCGAGAAAAAAATATTTCGGAAAAAAAATTCGAGAGAAAAAATTGAAAAAAAAAATTTGAAAAAAATTATTTCCGAGAAAAAAGGTTCTTGAAAAAAGTTTGTGATATTTTTTTTTTGCAAGAAAGTTAGTCTCACTTTTATTCATCCATGTAGGGTAAAAAAATGAGATGGTGTCTTACAAAAACAAAAGCCAAAAGATATCTAGGAAAAAGGACCAAACGACAAAAAACTCGATATTTAGAGCATTACAGCCAACTATCTACGAATATGAGGATCGCTACTTTGACTCAGTCTAGTTTTGATGGAGAATTTCACACTAGCCGCCACTTGATCAGGAGATGTGAAGTGTCCGCCAAAAATACATTTGTTTCTTGCTTCCCAAATGCCGTGGACTAACCCAGAGATACAACATGACAAGAGCACCTTCTTCCAGGTAGAGCGAGTTTTGTCCTCAAGAATTTTGTATAGCCAGTTCTTCAAGTCGACATCTGACCCAAGACCCGTGACACCAACCCAGGATAGCAGGGAACGCCGCACAGTTAGCGAGAAAGGGCACCGAAAGAACAGGTGCCTGTGCGTCTCAGAAGCGTTCTTACAAAGGCAACATCTATTTGCCATCTGAAAACCCCGGGAACAAAGATTATCAACCGTGGGGAGGTTGTGCTGAACAGCCTGTATCACGCAGATGCGGTGTTTGGGGATGATTTCAGTGATCTTCAACGGGGTAGTCCAACCTAGAGTTCGGTTTTTTTGACGAAACAAGTGGTAGGCTTTATTAACCGAGAACGTACCCTTTTGGACGCAAGAATCCAGCATCTTCTGTGCGTCCGTGGAGGTACCAGCAACACTGAGTAAGGCGTTTTTAGTTCTGACAATGCTTTTCCAGCACTCGGCATGGTAGGGTTTGCAAGTCGCATCCCAAATCTGGGTGTTGGAGAGGTTGTAGGCAAGGGTCCATCGGTCCCAAACCCCCTCTTTTTGTTGAGTTAAGTTCCAAATCCATTTACATAGCAACGCTTTGTTCCAACTTAGGAGCTCTTTCACATTGAAACCCCCCTCCTCCCAAGGGGTACAAATAGACTTCCAGCTCTTAAACACCATTTTTCTCTCCCCGGTATCAATACCCCAAAAGAAATCTTTGCAGAGTTTGTTAACCATCTTGGTGACGTATTTCGGAAGCATAAGAACAGAGCACCAATAGTTTTCCAAGCCAAATACAACAGAATTAATGAGTTGTAGCTTACCCGCATAAGAGAGTAGGTTCCCTGAACAACCTTGGATGGATTTTTGGATTTTGTCAATCATGAGGTTATACATGGTTGGTGAGAGTCTCCCCGGGTTCAGAGTAATGCCCAAGTAACGAAAAGGGAAGGAGTCCTCTGTGTATCCAGTCAAAGAGTTGATTTGTGTTCTTATCCGATGGTGAACGCCTCCATAGTAGATGCTGGTTTTAGCCGGGTTGGCATAAAGTCCAGAGACCCGGGCAAAACCGTTAAGACAGTGAGCAGCAGCGGCCACAGAGGGGACATCACCCCGCAGGAAGAGCATGAGATCGTCTGCAAAAATAAGATGATTAAGCTTAAGTTTTGCACATTTGGGGTGGTAGGATACCTGTGTGAGTGAGTGAATTTGTCGAAGGTGCCGGGAGAGAATTTCCATGCCCAAGACGAAGATATAAGGAGAGATGGGGTCTCCTTGACGTATTCCAGCTTTTCCAGGGAAAAAACCACTATGGTGCCTGTTAATCTTGAGAGAAAACCAAGTCGAAGTGATACATCCCATTATCCACGAGACAAAAATGGGGGGGAAATGAAGTCCCAGAAGCATATTCTTGATGAAGTCCCATTGGATAGAATCAAAAGCCTTGCGAATGTCAACTTTGATAAGGCATCTAGGAGTTACCGTTTTCTGATTGTACTTTTTGATGAGGTTTTGTGACATCATGATGTTTTCAAAGATGTTGCGCCCTTTAATGAAAGCCCCTTGTTCAACCCCCACCAAGTCGGGAAGCACCAGCTTAAGTCTTTGAGCAAGGATCTTGCTAATAGTTTTGTATACAACAGAACAACAAGCAATAGGCCGGAAGTCAAGGACAGAAGATGGAACGTCTTTCTTGGGTATAAGGGCTAGTAGGGTGGTGTTTACCTTTTTCATCATCTTGCCCTTAGTGAAAAACTCTCTGATAGCCCCACAGAACGTGTCCTGGATGATGTCCCAGGCCCCTTTAAAAAAAGCTGAGGAAAACCCATCTTGACCCGGGCTTTTGTTGGAGCCAATGCTGAAAAGCGCACTTTTGATGTCATGGTTGGTGATAGGGGCCGTGAGTAAATTTGCTGCATCGTCAGAGATCATAGGCCCAGAACTGAGGACAGAAGTGTCGATGGGTTCTGTGTTCGAAGCCTTGCCAGGAGGTCAGTATAATAGTCAACAAAAGCATCATTGACCTCTTTGATTCCATGTCGGGCAATCCCATTTTTGTCATTGATAATCCCAATAGTGCTTATGTGCTTCCTTTTCGCGATTTTGGCAAAGAAAAAACTAGAGGAGCTGTCGCCTTTTTGGATGTTGTCAACTTTAGCTCTCTGGAAAAGCATGTCAATTTCAGTCTTGCTGATGGCCTTGTACTTTTTAATAAGCTCACGCTCAAGATTAATGAGATCAGAGTCAAGAGGTGAATCTTGGAGTTGTTGTTGGCTTTATCAAGCTCCCATTTTGCTGAGGCAACCCGGTTGTTCATATTCGAGAATTCGGACGAATGAAGATTTTTGAGGACTCCACGGACAACCTTGAGTTTGGAGAAGAGCCGGAAAGTGGGGGTCCCTTTGCAAGGAGTGTCCCAGGCTTTTTGAATCATGGATAAGTATCGGGGGTGTTGCAGCCAGGCATTGATGAAGCTAAAACGTTTTGGGTTCTTGTTGGTATCCTGGTCGAGAGTGATAAGAAGAGGGGAGTGGTCGGAGATCCCCGGGGGAAGGCATTGAGCAAAAGTAGAAGGATAAGTGGCCAACCAAATGGGGTTAGTGAGAGCTCTGTCAAGTCTAGCCCAAGTTCTAGTAGCATTTCCTTGCTTGTTAGTCCAAGTGAATTCCGCACCAATGTTGTGCATGTCGTCTAGGAAACACTTGGAGAGACAAGCATTGAATTCAAAAATATCGTGGAGTGAGGGTGGGTTTGGTCCAATTCTCTCGTTAAGGGCCCGCACAACATTGAAATCACCCATGGCGATCCAAGGAATATTTAAAGAAGAGACGGAGAGTAGCATGTCCCAGAGCCTAGCTCGGCCATGAGCATCATTCATACCATAGACAAAAGAAATAGCAACCCGGGTGTTGTTGGATATGGAGGTGGCAATGCAGTGAATGATTTGACCATGTACAACTACATTTGAGATCATCACAGTAGAAGGTTTGTAGAATAACCAAATTCGACCATGGTGTTTGTTGCTGAGAATGTTGTAGTTGGGGAATTTATTCATAATACTACTCTCTTTATTAATCTTGACATGAGTCTCAAGTAATCCAAAAATGTCAAGATTGTGAAAACGCAAAAAATTCTTAACCTCGTTATGTTTTAGGGTATCATTGAAGCCCCTAATGTTCCAGGATGCAATCCGCATTCTTATCAGGAGGGATGAGATCATGGACTTCCACAAAGCCTAAAGTGCCATCATTTATGAAGCTATCCGCCAAGTCATCGCCTTCTAGCGAAGAGAACATGTTTTGGGTTGGTGTTGTCGGTTTGGGATCATTTTTGGGAGATGAGTGGGGCTGGCCATAAGCCTTTTTGGGGGTTGAGAAAGTATCTTCCGTGGGGGCAGCCACATTAGTGGTCATTTGAGGGTCTTTTGGAGGGTCAAGAGTTTTAGGGCCTTGTGTTTTGGTGGTTTCCTTGGGTTGCCACGTTGTTTTTGGTGGGGGAGCTTTTTTGTTTAGCCGGCAATGAGTGTCCGTATGCCCCATCTTCTTACAAGTCTGACAGAAAAAAGGCTTCCATTTGTAAGTGATTTTTTGGGTAATTTGTCCATCGTAGGGTGTGTTGATTATAACATGGTCTGGGAGATCAGTAGCAATGTCCGCTTCCACCAAAACTCGAGCAAAAGACAAACGCGCTTTGGAGGTAGTCGTCAGGTCTGCATATAGCGGTTTACCCACCTTACTAGCTAGCTTACTCAACGCCGTGTCTGACCAAAGAATGAGGTCAAGGTCCGGGAAAAGGATCCAAATGGGAACGGTTGAAATCTTATCCATTTCCTGTGAGAAAGTTGGTGTCCATTGCTTCAAGATAATGGAATTGTTACCCATGGTCCATGGGCCTCCTCTTAGTATCTCTTCTAAGTCACTCTTGTTTGAAAATCTCAAGGAGAACCACCCTTTTCTGAAGTATAAGACCGAAGGAGGGGAGACATGGTTCCAAGCCTTTGTCACAAATGTTTGGATTTGGGCAACCGATGGCCGTGCCCCTAACACATTGCACATCAATGTGTTTTCCCAATACTTAAGTTCACCTGCAATATCCTCTTCGTGTATGTCTATTTCAGTGGAGTTTTGTTCCAACCCGATATTGTATTATGCATCCCAACACTCGGCAAAGTATTCATACCATTAACATTGTTCCCATTAATACCATTAACCACTTCAGGGGTACCCACTGCTTTCATCACACCTAGCTCACCATTATTCAACACGTTGGTATTGTTTACCAACCCCATTACCACATTAGAACTCTCATTTCCAGTAACTTGCCCATTCCCATTCCCTTGAGACATTACCCCATGTGAGTCTCTTGTTCCAGGAACTTTGCCATGTCCAGCACTAGCAATTGACCCATTCATATCAGACTGTGAATTTCCAACAATTGGAGCATTTGATTCAGGAGCAACAACAAGACTATCATTATCAGAATTCAGATGATTTTTACCATCTGACCCAACACGCTGCTCACACTGTTCATCTTCAACACTACTCGGTAAGGAGGAATTTGGTTCAATTTCCATCCAAAGGTCATCCCCTTCCTCCCTTAGGGCATTAATAACAGATTTAAAGGTAGGGGGCCTCGATTGAGACCGAAAAGCGGACGAAATTAAGTCGTTAATTACGAAAGGAGATCGAGGTCGCTCACCTGAATTTTCGATTTCGCTCCCGATATGAGTTTTTGCGTGCACCGGCAGGGATGATGGGCGACCACGGCCGCGACCACGTGGTCGCGCCATGGCAGGTGGTCGGAATCTGAAGAGAGGCAATCAATTTGGGGGTTAGGGTTCTTCGATTGCAATCGCCTGGGAATCGCAGAGAGAAGCTGCTCCCTCTCTTCCGTTTATTATTATTATTATTATTATTATAAGTTTGTGATATTGTTTAATATAGTGCGTGATATTGTTTAACAAAAGGCATTTTTTCTCGTAATTTTTTTTCGATTTTTTTTCATTACAATATCACAAGTTATTCAACACAATATCACCGGTTCTTCAAAATAATATCACAAAAAAAATTCTATAAAAAATCGAGAAAAAAATTTGAGAAAAAAAATTGAAAAAAAAAATTTGAAAAAAAAACTTCGGGAGAAAAAGTTTTGGAAAAAATTTCGTGATATTGTTTTATATAGTGCGTGATATTGTTTCATGTGATATTGTATTGAAAAGATTGTGATATTGTAGACTTTGTAGTGTAGAAAAAAAGTGATTTTTTAATACAACTTATGATATTCTAAATGGACTCATGGACTCAAATATTTAGGTGGACTCACCGGATCCTGCCTCTATATATATATATATATATATATATATAATATATATATATAGAGAGAGATTGCATCATGTGAGATCTATGATCTTAAATGAGAATTGAGGTCTACTATAAGAACCATTAGATCAACAAGAAGAACCATGAGATGATGCCACGTGGATAATGTACAATTTCAGCAAAAAAAACCAAACACTACTCCAGTGGGGGTCGAACCCGCGACCCCACGGGCCGCGACCACAAGCTTTCTGGTTAGATTTAATCAAAAAAAACACGCCACTGGCAGGAATCGAACCCAGTACCTCCAGAACAATAGACTAATACTTTAACCATTGTTCTACAACAACCTCATTAATTATTATCATATTTTATTTTATTTATACAGTTTTATACTTTGTTTTGAATTAACTTAACATGTATACTCGTTTCGCATAAATTTCTTATTTATTCTTCTAGCTCCTACTTTGTTTACCTTGTTAATGGCTTCTTCTCGAAATATTTTTTTTCGTAATTTTTTTTTATCGAAATGTTTTTTTCGGAATTTTTTTCTTCTCGAAATTTTTTCTCGAAATGTTTTTTTCTCAAATTTTTTTTTTCTTTTTTTTTTCGAATTTTTTATTTCATTTTTTTCGTAATATTGTTTTGAAAAACCCATGATATTGTATTCAGTAACCATTTCTCATCTCGTTTTAGGATACCCGGTCTCCGAAAAGGGGTTCACTCTTTCCCTCTTGGGTGTCTTTTGATTTTTTATCCTATTTAAACGAATATAGGAAGGGAAGGGTTTAGGATTGGATTAGGCCTTTTCATGTCTAAATGCGTAGATATTCACCTTTAAATGCGTAGATACACATGTCTAAATTGATAGATACACATGGTTAAATGCGTAGATACACATCTCTAAATGCGTAGATACACATGTCTAAATGCGTAGATACACGCCTTTAAATGCCTAGATACACATGGGTAAATGAGTAGATACACATGTCTAGTAGATAAACACCTTTAAATACGTAGATACACATGACTAAATGCATAGATACACATCTCTTAATGCGTAGATACATATGTCTAAATGCGTAAATACACATCTCTAAATGCGTAGATTCACACCTTTAAATGCGTAGATACACATCTCTAAATACGTAGATACACATCATTACATGCGTAGATACACATGTTTAAATACGTAGATACACATGGCTAAATGCATAGATACACATCTCTTAATGCGTCGATACACATGTCTAAATGCATAGATACACATGTCTAAATGTATATATACACATCTCTAAATGCGTAGATACACACCTTTAAGTGCGTAGATACACATGACGAAATGCGTAGATACACATGTCTAAATGCGTAGATACACAT
The DNA here is from genome assembly GCA_029255685.2 of Silene conica. NCBI lineage: Eukaryota > Viridiplantae > Streptophyta > Magnoliopsida > Caryophyllales > Caryophyllaceae > Silene > Silene conica. The sequence continues at coordinate 9,291,068 of CM055311.2, read as the reverse complement.
GTTTGAATGCATAGATACACATGTTTAAATGCGTAGATATACACCTCTAAATGCATAGATACACATCTCTAAATGCGTAGATACACATGTCTAAATACGTAGATACACATGGCTAAATGCGAGATACACATCTCTTAATGCGTAGATACACATGTATAAATGCGTAGATACACATCTCTAAATGCGTAGATACACACCTTTAAGTGCGTAGATACACATGGCGAAATGCGTAGATACACAATTCTAAATGCGTAGATACACATGTTTAAATGCGTAGATACACCTTTAAATGTGTAGATACACATTTCTAAATGCGTAGATACACATGTTTGAATGCGTAGATACACATCTCTAAATGCGTAGATACACACCTCTAAATGTGTATATATACATTTTTAAATGCGTAGATAAACACCTTTAAATGCGTAGATACACATGACTAAATGCGTAGATACACGCCTTTAAATACGTAGATACACGTGTTTGAATGCATAGATACACATGTGTAAATGCGTAGATACACACCTTTAATTGCGTAGATACACATGTCTAAATGCGTAGATTGCTTACCTTTAAATGCATAAATACACATCTCTAAATGTGTAGATACACACCTTTAAATGTGTAGATACGCATGGTTAAATGCGTAGATACATGTTACTCAATACAATATCTCGGGTTCTCCAAAACAATATTACGAAAAAAAGAAAAAAAAAATCTCGAGAAAAAAAAATTGATAAAAATGTCGAGAAAAAACAATTTCGAGAAAAAATAATCTCGAGAAAAAATAATTTCGGAAAAAAAAATTTGGAAAAAAATCGGAGAAAAAAGTTTGGAAAAAAAGTTGGAGAAAAAAAAGTTTCGTAAAAAAAATCCGAAGAAAAAAAAGTCGAAAAAAATTTCGGAAAAAAAAGTTTCGAAAAGAGATTTTCGAGAAAAAAATTGATAAAAATATTTCAAAAAAAATGTCGAGAAAAAAAATCTCGATAAAAAAAAATTCGGAAAAAAAAATTTCAAAAAAAAATTTGGAGAAGAAAGGTTCGACAAAAAAGTTCGAGAAAAAAAAAGTTTGGTAAAAAAATTCGGAGAAAAAAAAATTTCGAAAAAAATTCGGAGAGAAAAAAGTTTCGACAAAAAATTTCGACACAAAAAAATTTCGGAAAAAAAAGTTTCGAATAAAGATTTTCGAGAAAAAAAATTTGATAAAAAAATCTCGATAAAAAAAAAATATTATCTTAGGTGTAAGTTTTCTTTACCAAAGTTATAAACCTCAATTAAATCCAATGGTTGAGATGCAATCCTCATGTAAGAATAGACCTCAATCCTCATTTAAGGAGTAGACCTTACAGGATCCTCGCTCTATATATATATATATATATATATATATATATATATATATATATATAGAGTTGGGATCACATGAGTCCACCAACAATGATATCATAAGTTATACTATCCTCCGTTTTTATATAATGTTCCCATTTGTTGAATATATGAGTGTAGTATTTTAATAAAATGGGTATATTATATAAAAATGGAGGAAGTATAAAAAAGTATCTTGTGTTTTCAATATCAATTTTTTTTCCTTTTTTTGTTTTTTCTTTTTCAATATTACTTTTTTTTTTCTTTTTTTTGTCTTTTCTTTTAAAATGACAATTTCTTTGTTAAAAAAATTCCCTTTTTCGGTATGCACTTTTTTTTAATAAAAAGGCGTTTTTTTTTAATAAAACAGCGTTTTTTCTCGAAGTTTTTTTCGATTTTTTTTTTCATTAAAATATCGCAAGTTACTCAATACAATATCACCGGTTCTTCAAAATAATATCACAAAAAAAAATTCGAGAATAAAAATTGAAAAATATTCCCGGGGAAAAAAGTTCTTGAAAAAATTTCGTAATATTGTTTAATATAGTGCGTGATATTGTTTAACAAAAGGCGTTTTTTCTCAAAACAAATTTTTGATTTTTTTCATTACAATATCACAAGTTACTCAATACAATATCACCTGTTCTTCAAAATAATATCACCAAAAAAAAAATCTGAAAAAAAATATTTCGGAAAAAAAATTCGAGAAAAGAATTGAAAAAAAAAATTTGAAAAAAATATTTCCGGGAAACAAATTTCGTGATATTGTTTAATATAGTGCGTGATATTGTTTAACAAAAGGCGTTTTCTCGAAAAAAAAATTTGATTTTTTTTCATTACAATATCACAAGTTACTCAATACAATATCACCGGTTTTTCAAAATAATATCACCCAAAAAAATCTGAAAAAAAAATCGAGAAAAAAATATTTCGGAAAAAAAGTTCGAGAAAAAAAATTGGAAAAAAAAAATTTGAAAAGAATTCCGGGAAAAAAAGTTTTTGAAAAAATTTTGTGATATTGTTTAATATAGTTCGTGATATTGTTTAACAAAAGGCAATTTTTTTCGAATTTTTTTTTTGATTTTTTTTCATTACAATATCACAAGTTACTTAATACAATATCGCCGATTCTTCAAAATAATATCACCCAAAAAAAAAAATCTAGAAAAAAAATCGAGAAAAAAAATGGAAAAAAAAATTTTTGAAAAAATAAATTTCGTGAAAAAAAGTTATGGAAAAAATTTCGTGATATTATTTTATATAGTGCGTGATGTTGTTTCCTATGATATTGTATTGAAAAGGTTGTGATATTGTAGACTTTGTATTGTAAAAAAAACGTGATATTTTTCAATACAACTTGTGATACTCTAAATGGACTCATGGAATCAAATATTTAGGTGGACTCACCGGATCCCGCCTCTATATATATATATATATATATATATATATATATAGAGAGAGAGAGAGAGAGAGAGAGAGAGAGAGAGAGATGAGTTCAAATGAGTCCACATCTTTGGTTGAGTCCTTGAGTCCTAATCTATACCATTGGATCAAAACAAAATTAATGGATGAGATTAAAACCAAGGAAACACTCACTCAACATACATTTAATGCTTTATTAAATTTTCTCTCTCATAACTTTAACTTCCAATTATTCATTTTTGAGTTTTAAAAATTTATGAGTGTAACTCTAATATTTTACGAGTGTAACTTTATAGAATAATGAGTGTAACTCTAATATTATACTATTATAACTTTGATTTTCTAATGCGATTTTTTATATAAAAATTTATGAGTATAAATCAACTGTTTTAGGCGTGTAACTCTACTGTTTTAGGCGTGTAACTCGATTGTTTTAGGCGTGTAACTCTATTGTTTTAGGCGTGTAACTCTATTATTTTAGGTGTGTAACTCCATTGTTTTAGGCGTGTAACTCCATTGTTTTAGGCGTGTAACTCCATTCTTTTAAGCGTGTAACTCCATTCTTTTAGGCGTGTAACTCCATTATTTTAGGCGTGTAACTCCATTGTTTTATTGGTGTAACTCCATTGTTTTATTGGTATGGTTATTTTAGTGTAACTCTATGGTTCTTTTAGTGTAACTCCATGGTTCTTTTAGTGTAACTCCATGGTTCTTTTGGTGTAACTCCATGGGTCTTTTGGTGTAACTCTATTGGTCTTTTAGTGTAACTTGGTGTAACTCCATGATTCTTTTGGCGTAACCACCATCACCAACCCCACGACATCACCACCGCCACCATCCCTACACATGACCCACCACCACCACACATGACCCACCACCACCAACAACCCTTCTTTTTCCATATTTGAAAGAAAAACCATCGTCGTAACCACCACCCCTTTTCCAGATTTGAAAAAAAACGACATACACCAAATTTTCGAGATCTGAAAAAACAAACAAAGAGAAAATAGAAAACCAACCGCGACAACACCACCACACACCTGAAACAAATTAAAAAGTAGATCGACGACGAGTAAATCTGAAAAAATAAAAATATAAAGAAAAAAGTAGATCTGAACAGTACCACCGACATCAACATCAACAAATTAAAAAGTAGATCTGAAAATTTAAAACACAACTGAAACAAATTAAAAAGATCAATTTTTTCAACATTTAATCTGAAATTTTATAAGACTAAACATTTATAATTGACTCTACAATAACAACAACCCACCAATATTAAAATACCACCACAATCAACACAAACATTAGATCTGGGAAAAAAAAAAAGAACACGGCGACAACGACTCTACAATAACAACAATCCACCAATAACCACCACCATTAACACCAACATTAGATTTGAAAAAAAATACGAGAGAAGACGACGACGACGGTAGGAGGAGGGAGTGTTGGGGCTGGTGTCCTTCACAGTTAGTACAATGACTTACTAAATCTCTTAAAGGATCACAAGGGCATACTTCAGTATTATTATCAGTTGATCCACGTTTATCAATAACGGTTGGCTTGCTAGATAAGTTTGACGTTATTGTCATACGGATGGCGGTGATCAACTGGTCCCTATACGTCACACCTATAGGACACGTTTGAGAGATGTGAAGGTATGAAAATACAGTCACATTTATGCCGGATACGACTAAACAGTTAGTCAGAGGTATTGACTATTAAATTAGTCAATGAGATGTTGAGATTATTATTTAATACGGATTAAATAATTTTAAGCTAATACGGATTACGTGATTAATTCGTAAAATTAAATATAAACGGTTATATTTAATTAAATATTGAATTTGCGTATTAATATAAACAGTTATATTAATTTGGCCAATTATACAATATCGTATTTTGTCAGACCATTTATTGATGTTATCAAATGCATTAATATCTGATAACATGCATACGGTTTATAATAAATACCCGCGAATAAAATTTAGCAAAACGGGTCGAATCACGCAAGGGAATAAGGTAAGATTGGAAAAAGCCCACCCTTACCCTAAACCCATTCGGGCGACCGAGTAAATACAAAAGGAGAGTTGTTCTCCTTTTGTCAACTACTGGTTAATTCATAATTCTCACAATTAGGGTTTTGAGAGCATCCCTCTCCCAAAACCTCAGATCTCACATCAAAACCTCACAAAACTCTCCCCATATTGCAAGGCAATTGGAGAGCCTTTCTAGCACACGCGACATCATCTTAAACAAAGTCTTGGGTGCAAGTTATAGGAGGGGATTTAATTTAATTCCTGTTCTTAGGCCAATTCAAGCAAGGACCCAAGGTTGTAATTCTTTTCATGTTTTTATTGACTTATGACTATAATCACAATTGTATATTTCGTTATAATCCTTCATGTTTTAGGGCGAATACATGTTCTATTCCCACAAGTGGTATCAGAGCCAAGGCCACGAAATTTTTACTTTTGTGTTTTTCATAAGTTTTATTTAAAAATTTTGAACATCGCGTTCTGTCGCCATGTCGATCGATCGACCCACTGTTGCGGTCGGTCGACCGACTCTCGCGTGTGTTTTCTGTTTCGGCAGTTTTCTTTTTGTGAGTCATCGATCTTGTTTTCGATTCCTGTTTACATATTGTTAATTAATCGATATTTTTAGCAATATGTATATTTTATTGTTGTTTAATTTTGATTTACACGTTTTATATCAAAGGTAAATACTTGTTTTGGTTTTAAAGTGCAGTGAGTTTTTCCAGTTTGGTGGTCGGTCGACCTGGTTGATAGGTCGGTCAACCTCGGTGCTGTTACAAGAAGTTTTTTATGACTGGCAGATGGTCGGTCGACCCCGAGGTGAGGTCGGTCGACCACGTCTCTGTAACAGGCGTTCTTTTTTCCGAAAATAACTTGTTTTATTTTCCCTTGGCCTTTAGTAATATACTATATACGGAAATAGTATATTATTTTTGTGAAACGGTTCACTCTCGCATGATACATATTATTTTAAAACGGTTTAAGATAATGGATTGTAATTTTATTAAGATTAACGTGATTAAAACGGTATAATCACATAATTTTAATCTCGTAAGGTGGTTTGGTAAAATTTGTTAAACATAATAACGGTATTATGTCATGAATGAATTTTGTTTAGTTGATGCATTTTATTTATCGTCTTGTTGAATGCCTTTGAATGCTTTCTATAACGTATTTAATTTTTGCAAACGGTTGTAACTTAGTGTAGCCTTAGAAGATTGTGTTACCGTAATGATGGAACACAGTCTTGTTTGTAATTTTGAGATCTTGTATCTCCGTTTTGGTTTTTGCCATGTAATTACTTTTGTATTTAAATTAGAATGTAAATAGGATTTTATTTGTAATTTAAATTAGTAATTTTGTGAAGACCAAAGACGGAGACTGGATGCTCACTCCCGCTGCAAAGACCAAGATGGAACATCAAGACAAGCTTCTAGGGTCCAACGGTGGATTCCAAGTTGTTTTTATGTTTATTTTGGTAGGATAGGCCACACTAGAACTTTTATTTACGTTTATTGCATTTATTTTTATACTTTCATCGATAATAGCTTGCATCATATTCCGCCTAAAACCAAACCACCTATAACATGCCTGAAAACGGACTCATGTAGAGGTTACGCGTTAGTTTTCTATGACACTCAGATGTCACGTGTCACATGCAAAGCCATCACTTTATTTCATTCATTCACGTATATGCTAGATATTAGTTCACTTAAAATGAATAAATATAAGTTGATGGGGTCTTCCTCGTATAACCAAAAATTGAGACTAGTCTTTATAAATCAGACTCCCATGAATCCCTTCTTCGTCGGTAGGCATAATATGACCCCTTCTACGTCGGGTAAGTGGGAACAGATGATTTATTTTATCTCAACATCGTGGTCACTCGATACTATCTAGCGACTATGATGGACTAATAGATAGGATTTACGGAAATCTATCGACCAAGAGTTCCAACGGTGGAATTAGCCAAGCTGTGGGCTTATCAATATACGGAAATTGAGTCTTGGGATCGTTTATATAATTCTTGAGGGAGATCAATTATATAAATGCATGAGTCTACGGGTTTAAATTCAATTTAAAATAGACTTAAATCACAACGATGAGTTGCTTATATGGTTTTGTTTTTATCTTCTTTTCAGTGTAGAACACGATCAATTTAAACAGCTGTATAACTAATGGCTGGTGAAGACCCAATGCCAAGTGCCAAGCTAGCACGTGAATCCTGGCTAAAAGCCTTCATGGACTCCATGAATCAGTCTACTAGACTGAGGAATGATGGGTCAAACTTCTCTAACTGGGAGGCAGCGTTACGGAATGCTGCCATTGCTGACGGAAAGCTCAAGTACTTGACTGAGCCCATTCCGGCGCACCCAGGAACTGGAGCTAGAGCTAACGAAGTTCGCGCTCATAGCGACTTCGTCATGGAAGCGGGTGCGATAAAGAACGTACTCATCTATGCAATGGAATCCAATTTGCAAAGACGCTTCATCTCCCATGGTGCAAACAAGATTTTCACCACGCTCACTAACGAATTCTCGAAAGCTCCGAGAATCATTTCTTATGAGCATACCTGTCGCTTCTTTGAGGCGAAAATTCAGAAGGGCTAAGTTGTTAGCCCACATATTCTCAACATGATTGAGAATATCGAGAAACTGGAGGCCCTAAACTGCAAGATCAGTGAGAACATAATCGTTGATCGAATGCTTCATTCACTTCATGATGGGTTCGGCCTCTTTAGGGCCAACTATTACATGAACGACATGAAGAAGACTCCTCATGAGCTCCACTCCCTTCTCGTACAGACCAAGAAGGATCTGAAATTAAGTGGGAGCGTGAAGCAGGATGTTCTCATGATATCCAGTAAGGGGAAAGGTATAGGGAAAGCTAAAGCTCAGGGCAACCTAGCGGTAGGTAAGCCCAAGTTCAAGAAGTCAGGATTTGCTAAGAGTGGGCCCGGTGAGTCGAGCAACTCACAGGGCAAGACAAAGAGTAAGGATACAAGCATGGAATGCCACCATTGCCACAAGACTGGGCATTGGAGGCGCACATGCCCCGTGTATCGTGAGGACATTAAGACAGGTCGCGTTATTCCTGTTAGTATGTCTTCTTCTTCTTTTATTCACATGATTGAGATTAACCATGCAAGTTACGGAACTTGGGTACTAGATACTGGTTGTGGTTCTCATCTATGTAATCATGTGCAGGGCCTCCGAAACCAAGAACCCCTCATCAAGGGTGAGGTTGACCTGCGTGTCGGGAATGGAGCACGAGTTGCTGCAGTCTCGAGGGGAACATACGTAATCCAGCTTCCAAGTGGATTCGAGTTATCTTTGTATAACTGTTATTATGTTCCTAGTTTATCCAAAAACATTATTTCAGTTTCTGCACTTGACAAACGCGGATTTTCATTTGTAATAGAGAATAATAGATGTATTTTCTCATTACACAATATGATTTATGGCAAGGCAGTTTCCATGAATGGAATTTATGTTTTAGATCAAACCACCGAAATATTACATGTGAATAACAAGAGATTAAAGGTTGGTGACAAAGATCAAGCTTACTTATGGCATTGCCGTATGGGACATATAAATGAGAAACGCGTAAAACAGCTCATATAGAATGGAGCTATCTCGGCCTTTGATTTCGAATCATATGGCACGTGTGTAATAACCAGTATTTTCATAATTTATACTAATGAGTGGGTTTTATTATTATTTATATTAACACGAAGTATGGTGGTTCGTTTATTGATTTATATTATAGTTAAGTCTATACGCTCGTCTATTAATATTTAAGTCGAGAACGGGATATGGGTGGTATAATTCTTGGAATGCGTGATGGACCTAACTATATGGGCTGGTCTACCTTGGGCTGCGTGAAAACGGAGTCGTATTACAAGTTAGACCATCGACAAACCCTAACGACAAAATACCTTACTAACATCAAACCCTAACCACCCATGTTAGACAGCCTCCATCACACGTCTAAACCCTACTGCCACTTCTTTTGCATACTTCCCCGTCCGCCTCCACAACCCCACGACCAACACCACCCAAACCACTGTAAACCACCGTGTGGATTAGAGGCTACAAACGGAGGAAAACGCAACCGTAGATCCGTCACCATCATCATTTTCTTTTACCTTTCACAGTAGCAGTTTTGGTAAGCGTTTGTCTTATAATTCTCATGTCGGTTATATGTGTATTTTGGTTGTATGTAATCTGTGTAATACGTACAACATGCTTAAACCTTATGAACCACCTTTGGACCACCATTGCTACCTCTAAAACAGTCGTGGAAACCGATAGTAGACAACGTGTTATACTCTGTTTTGATGCGTGAGGCTGTTTTACGTTCTTACTGTTCTTTTGTTTATATTTGTCGGTTCGAAGGGTGAGAGGCCGGGTATACGGGTAGTAGGGAATTGGTAGATTACGCTGGTGGTGTTAGGGATGAAGGGTGGTGGTCGTAGAGTTAAAGAGGCGGTCGTGTCACAGGGATTGCTGGAACAATGGGCTTGTTGGTAGTGGGCTTTGAGGCGTCTGTTCAGTTGGGTTAGTGAGGTCGAAGGCAGATGGCTGTCACCAGGGGGTCGGGTGCAGTATGAAGTGTTGGGAGTGTCGGGTGGTGGTGATAATAGTGGCGTTATTAGGTGGTAACGGGGGTGGTTACAGGAGAGGTTGACACGCGGGTGCAGGGGGAGTCTGGGTTGCTGTCGTGACCAGGGGTTTTGGGGGAGGTGTCGACGGCGGCTGAGGTGGACTCTAGGTTAGTGGTTGGCGGTGGCGGATGCACCTTAGTCCAGGGGAGTTGGCCACGGTCGAGTGGTGGTGGTTACAGCGGCAGGGAGGTGTCGAAGAGGGCTGGAAGTGGTCTGGTCAGACCTGTCGGTATCGGTTTTGGTCTGATGAAGTGTTGCGTGTGTTGCATTGTGTATTAATATTAATATTATTATTATTATTATTATTATTACTATTATTATTATTATTATAACTATTAGTACTAGTGATATTATTATTGTTGTTATGAGTTATAATTGTAGGGTAATGTGTTATTTATGTTATTATTGTTATTGTTATAATTGATTATTTGGCTTTATGCTATATTTGGTAAGTCTATATATAGTAAGTCTATAATTAGTAAGTTTATGTTTGGCTAAGGATAATTGATATGTATAATTAGCTTATGTTGTTTGGCATGTATATGAGTGTGTTGATACGTATATTTACACTGTGTGATAAGTAAATCAATTATGAACATGATCGAATAATTGTTTAATTGTCTGAGTAGAAATTTATATTCAATACTAATTATAGGAACTGAGTTTGACTGTTCAAGGTGGAACATTTCTAGCAGCTGTTCGGTTGTCAATCCGCAATTGAGGTAGGGGAAATATATTATGATTCATGTTATGACATGAAATGTGTAAGTGATACTTATTACGAGTTTGATATAATTAATTACTACTGACTGTGGATCGTATTATTATTATTGATCACCGTGGAGATCGGGAGGTGTGAATTGGGTCTTGTGATATGGGTCTTGTGATATTGGGTCTTGTGATATGGGACTTGTGATATGGTCATGGGAGGTGCGGTGTGATGTGGTGTGGTGTGATGGAGGTGTGGTGTGTTGGAGGTGAGGTGGTTGATTGGAGGATGTGGAGGTGGTGGACGATACTGTTATATTGTTAATTATGTCTTATCTGTTTTTTTTACCTACTCAACCTCGCGGTTGACCCTGTGTATTCGTGTGACACCTACGATGATCCGGAATGGGGGAGTAGATTTGACAGGTCAGTGACAGATGGATTAGGAGCTTGGGCATGGAGAGAGACATGGCATGGACCTACTTAGAGTTAGATCACATTTAGATATCGTCAGTTGTACTTTCATTTAATCAAGTTTGGTTTTCGTAGTTGTTGTAATACCAAGCTTAAATTTAATCAGTAATTATATAAAGTACTTTGGTTTGTTTACCTTGTTACTCACTACCTCGGATATTCCGGGATGGTAACAGTCCTATTTATTTGAGAATGTCTTGCTAAAGGCTCTTAAATAAATGGGGGTGTTACAAAGTGGTATCAGAGCGAACGATCCTCAGGGCTAAACTAAATGAATCATAATGAACGTAGGAAGAGTCAAATAAAATGAACCCCGAGACGAAACGGTTAGGAGCCCCAAAAAGGAACGGGATGAGTTAGGGGCCCCCTCACACCAAACCTAGGCCCTTTCTGTTCTGTCTCAGGAACCCAATGAGAGTAATTGAAGAGTGGGGTAGATTATATAGTGACCTAGTTATTTTGTACTAACAGTTTTGCAGGGGTGGAATGAGGTTAGTCATGATGTGATACATGGTTAACGATGTGCAACGAAAAAAAAAAAAAATATGGTTGATATTGGCATGCTCACTTATTTGAATAATTGAGTGAAATTTTAGTGTATGAATGGCACGAGTTGTGAATTATTAATTATATGATGATATGCATGCGGCTTCCTGATCCCTGAACCCTTAGGTAGAGATATAGTATAAGGATATAAGTAATGAGTTGGCGATAGGGGCACCATAAGCTATAATTACCTAAGAGGTTAAATGCAAGAGAGATATGATCATAATTGACTGGAATGGTTAGTAGAGTCAGCTATGCTATGTCGTTAAAGGATGTGGGACCAAGTTAAGTCTTATGGATAAAGCTAGTAGACCAAAACAGTTTGACACCTCTTATTTGCATGCCTTATACTTTGCAAGAGTTTACTGTTTGGTTTACTATGCAAATGTGAACGGACTTTGAGATTTATGATCGTTATTATTCTACTGATTACCTTAGCAATTCATGTTTAGTCATATGTGGAACGTGTTGCTCTAAGTCATGAATGTATATAGTCATGTGTGGTATTTATTTATCGTATTTAAAATTTTATGCCTACTGTGCACATTTAAGTTCGGTATGAAGTTAGTAATCAATAAGGGACCTCATGGTAGTCCCTAGTTTATATTTCCATACTTGGATAAGATGTGATCGTGAGATGGTGGAAACTAATTTATTTAGATATACATGTATAACTATCAAGTTATTTAGTTGATTCTATTTTTTTTTTTTTTTTTTTTTTTTAAATCTTTACTGTGTTTTAGATGACAACTGCAATTGAAATGTCGACTGAATGTTAATATGGTATGGAGTGATAAATATGCTTTAAATGATCGTCAACGTGTTTTGGAATAAGAAACGTTGAGCTTTGAAGTAGTAATGTAAATTTGCAAAGGAACCAAAATCTTAATAAATTTCTTTCAGAATATTACCTGGTTTGTACTAGCTGTCATTTTACATGTGTTCCAAATATGAGTATGAAAATTTTATGTATGATAACCGTCTAAGTTGGTTGTACAATGCTTTTGTTTCATGCTAATATGAGTTATATATTGGGATAAATAAATCTTTTAGTTGACAATGGTCAGATTGTTACTGCACAGTCCCGTTTAATCCATGTGTAATACCTCGAATTTTAAGCTCGATTGTATCTTATTTGTTTATATGTATATGGGTGTGTATTGTGCTAGTTAGGGGATTCGATCTAGGGATCTCTTATATATGGGTCATGCTTGTGGTAGGATTCGAACTTGGGGTCGTTAGGTGAAGGTCTTGGGCCTCGTTTTCCGTGTCAACACAAGCAGCCCAAGTCTCACGTTTATGAAACCCTCACAAACACCTCACTCAGCCGCCTTATAAGAAGTGCTTCGACACACTTATTCTGACCTAGCTACAACAACCACCCCTACCCTATTTGCTCAGCCGCCACCACGCCCCAAGAAGGAGGAGACTCTCACGGTTGTTCGACCTAGTCTAGCCCTCGATTTGAGTCAGAAAACGGGTAAGCCGCAACCTGTGTCTGTTTTATTTGCAATTCTTTTATATTGCTGGTGTTTGTTGCTCTGTCGAGGGGGGTTGTGGTGTCGTTTTTGTTATGGTTTTTGTTTTGTCGTTCTTCTGGTGGTTAAGAGGTGGTCAGGGGTGAGTCGTGGTGGGTGTTGGATATCACGGGTGGTGTAAAAAGGAGGGTTCGTTGTGTCAGTCGGGTGGTTTAGTTCTCGGGTCTGTTTTGGGTTGTCACAGGGGGTGTAAAGGGGGTGGTACCACTGTTGACTCGGGGGAGGTTGACACAGTGGCACCACCGTGGTGTCTAGTGCGGGTGTCAGGGTGTGTCAGCGTGGTGGTTCCAGGGGCTGTCGGCACTGGTGGTGGTGTCGATTTGAGTCTGTGTTGGTTGGGTTAAAGGGGCTGGTTGCAGGCGTTTAGAGCAGGTGGATGAAGGGTCGGTGTTTGTCACGGGTTTTGGTTGCTTGCCGGAGGTCAGTGGTAGGGAGGTGATGTCGCGGTGGTAGAAGGTGGTTAGGAGTGTTAGGGGGATGCGTGTATTGGTGGCCGAAGGGCCTGGTCACGGTTGTTGGGGGCTGTTCGAGGGTGAGGTGTCGGTAGGGCTGTTTTGGGTCGTGGGTTTCTTTTGGGTTTTATTATTATTATTATTATTATTATTATTATTATTATTATTATTATTATTATTATTATTATTATTATTATTATTATTATTATTCTTATTATTATTATGTTTATAATTAGTATTTTGGGAGGTATGAGTAAATTATGTTACTAATGTTTGAATGGTGATTTTACTTCTAAGTTTTAAGAGTCGTTTTTCGTTCTTTTCTTTTAATTCGTTAGCACGTAGTTGAAGGTTACTAGTCGGGAATCTTTAAGTGGGAAGTTTCTATTTATGGAAAGTTTCCTTTTATAAAGGTTTCTATTTTTGGGAACTTTCCATTTATGGAAGGTTTCTATTTATAGAAAGAGTAAGTTGTTTTGGGATTCGGGAAGGTTTTAATTCGTTACATATACTTGTTTAGGTAGCAAGTTTCGTGTGGAACACTTCTAACGAGCTTGGATATATCTACATTCCTACTATTTCAGGTAGGGGAAACTACTAATGTTTGATGATGTGTAAACCGTTCATAATTGATGTCAAGCATGTTGTTATATATTATCATGTGATCTTTATATTGTGCACTTATATTATATTGTGATAACGATGAGGCGATGAGATGATGGGTCTTGTGATTGGCGCGGAGATAATGGGTCTTGTGATTGGTGCGGAGATAATGGGTCTTGTGATTGGTGCGGATATAATGGGTCTTGTGCTTGGTGTGGAGATAATGGGTCTTGTGATTGGCGCGGAGATATTGGGTCTTGTGATTCGGAGTGGAGATGATCGACTTTCTATTTTTAGTAATATGGTTTGTTTACAGTTTTACTCTACTCAACCTCGTGGTTGACCCTATGTATTCGTGATCACCTGTGATGAACCAATTATTGGGGAGCAGACTGACAGGTATAAAGACTGTGGGAGCTCAGGGAAGGGAGAAGCATGGACCCGGACCTGTTTAGAGTCTAGACCACGAGATAGCAGTCTATGAGTTGTACTTTTACTTTTATCAGAACAGTTTTATTTTCGGATATGTAAGAACATGTTTGAGTTTAAATTTAAATTAAAGTACTGTTGACTTCCTTTGTATCTAATGCCTCGGGAAACCGAGATGGTAACATCTTTATTTATCTGAGGAGTCCTAGTGCAGGCCCTTAAATAAATGGGGGTGTTACAAAGTGGTATCAGAGCGAACGATCCTCAGGCCTAACCTAATGAATCCAATGAATGTAGGAGAGTCTAAATAAAATGAACCCCGGGATAGGACTGTTAGGAGCACAATAAAGGTAAAGTATGAGTCTGGGGCCCCCTCACACCGAACCATTGGCCCTTTCAGTTTTACCCGGGAACCCTGAGTGCATATACGAGAGAAAAAGGGTAGAATAGGAGGTGGTGAAAGTAATAACATACTGTGATAAGTATGAGAATTTTGTGTATAAGTGACTTTTGAAAAGCCGGAAGGGGCATGAGCATGAATGAATCTTTAATGGTTGGAAAGGTGTATATTGATGTGATATGTTAAGTGATTTGAAACATGTTAGAAATCTTTCTTTCATCATGTCTAGTGATATGCAGTTATGTGATCCCTGAGCCATGTTATAGAAGCAAACTACTCGATATGATAAGTGTTTATAGATTTTGCTGCTTAGGGGACATAGCCCTAAACCCAATGGGTACCCATGTACGTCGGGACTCATTTCTTTTCTTGTTTTATAGTATGCCTCCGCCAAGAGATAATGCCGTTAACATCACACAAGAGGAGTTAGACCAATTACGAGCTGAGAATGCGGCTCTAAAGGCCAAACGTATGGACTCCGCTAAGATGAGCACGATAATTGCAAGGCATCACCCCACCCAATTCACCGGGGAGGGTGAGCCTCACTTGCTGGGGGCCTGGTGCAGAGAATTCGGTAACTTATTCGAGTTGGTGGATTGCCCTGAAGAATTGAGGGTGGACCAGGCTGCCCACTATCTGAGAGGTATGGCTGGAGACTGGTGGACAGCGAATAAGGGAGAGCTCCGGGAAGCAGCTATAGAGGGTGGATCCGCGTTTGTTCCGTGGGATGCATTCAAGGGGGTTCTGAACGAGGCGTTTCTACCAGAATTTCAAAAGAGCAAGCTGAGGGAGGAGTTCGACTCATTCCAGATGTCGGAGGACATGACTGTAGAGGTTTACTACAGGAAATTCATCCAGCTGGTACCCTATGTGGGAGATATGGGATTTGACGATGCTATGCTAGCCATGAAATTTGAGAGGGGATTATCAATCGCCATCAAAAAGAGACTGATTGCAGCTCCGCCCACCACAATCCGTGACATCTATTTAAGGGCTGGGGCGGCGTAGAGGCTTTCGGATATGATAAAAAAGGACAAACAGTCCAAGACAGAAAAGAGGAAAGCTGAAACAGTAGCTGAGGGTTCAGGATCGAAAAAGCAAAGTAATAACAAGTACAGTGGGTATTTCGGGAGTAGTGCCTCTGGTGGTGGAAGGAATCAGAGTGGGGGCAGCTTCAGGAGTGGAGGTTCCGGCAGTGGTTCTGTAGGAATAGTTTGCTTCGGCTGTGGAAAGACGGGACAAAAGCAGGCGGTGTGTCGTTCATCTGGGGGAAACCAGTCCGGGGGCTATCATACACCTACATCCGGATATCAGGGACCTCGCACTCAGTCCTATGGCAGCAGTGGCTATCGCACACCCATGACAAACTATGGTGGGGGTGCAAAGTCTGGAGGCAGCAGCAACTATCAGAGGAACTACAGCAACAACAACAATCAGAACCGTTCATATCAGAATCAGTACAGTGGAAGTGGGAACAACAACAAGACGGGGACGGCAGGAAATCAGCAGGCTGGGACATCTTCTGCCAGCCAGAGTGGGGTCAAGTCCAGTGGCAAACTCTTTGCCATGGGAAAGCAGGCCGCTCAGGAGGATGCTCATGTGGTTACTGGTACTTTTCTTGTAAACTCTAAACCTACGTTCGTACTTTTCGATTCCGGTGCCACCCATTCGTTTGTGTCTAGAGATCATGTTAGAGTTTTGGGACTTGAGAGATTCGACTGGGTCGCGGATTCAGTGACCATACCTTCGGGCGAGTCTATTGTTTGTAATAGAGTATACGGTAGTGTACCCATTAAAATCGGGGAAACAACTTTCTTTGGTGACCTTATAGAATTTCCGCTGGGGGGTTTCGAAGTGATCTTAGGGATGGACTGGTTGGGGAAGTATAGGGCTTTTATCGACTGTCATCAAAAGAAAATTTCCTTGAAGGGACCCAAAGGGGTGAGGGTATCCTACAAGGGGTATAGAGTCAAACCAAAGATCAAATTTATATCTGTCAATACCCTGAAGTCTAGTTTGCGGAAAGGAGGAAGCTTAATTTTGTGCCAAATGTGGGATTGTGAGGCTGAGACCCCCAAGACTAGTGAGATACCTGTGGTACGGGAGTTTGAGGGAGTATTTCGAGACGACGCGCCAGGGTTACCGCCGAGGAGGGAAGTGGAATTTTCCATTGACCTCAAACCAGGAGCGGGACCGATATCTAAATCACCGTACCGTATGGGACCGAAAGAAATGGAGGAGTTGAAGAAGCAATTGGATGAACTAGCTGAGAAAGGGTTCATCCGACCCAGTGTGTCGCCCTGGGGAGCACCTGTTTTATTCGTGAAGAAGAAGGATGGGAGTTTGAGGTTGTGTGTTGACTACCGAGAGCTGAACAATGTAACTATCAAGAACCGTTATCCTTTGCCGAGAATTGACGACTTTTTCGATCAGTTAAGTGGAGCTGGGGTTTTCTCCAAGATTGACTTGAGGTCCGGGTATCATCAGTTGAGGATAAAGGATGAAGATATTCCGAAGACCGCTTTCCGAACGAGGTATGGCCACTATGAATTTGTGGTTATGCCCTTTGGATTGACTAATGCTCCCGCTGTGTTCATGGACTTGATGAATCGAGTCTTCAGCCCGTATCTAGACAAGTTCGTGGTGCTATTTATCGATGATATCCTGGTATATTCCAAGAATGCAGAAGAGCACGAAGATCATTTGAGGAAAGTACTTCAGACCTTGGAGGAGCATAAGCTCAATGCCAAGTTGAGCAAGTGTGAGTTCTGGTTGGAGAAAGTGGCATTTCTGGGGCATGTAATTTCAAAAGAGGGGGAGGCTGTTGACCCTAGCAAGATCGAGGCAGTGACTAAGTGGCAGAGTCCGAAGAATGTGAGTGAGATTCGAAGCTTTATGGGTTTAGCTGGTTATTACCGGAGATTCGTCAAAGATTTTTCAAAGATAGCGAAGCCGTTGACGTCGTTGATGAGGAAGGAGAACCGTTATATCTGGGATGAGAGTTGTGAGAAGGCATTCCTAACCCTTAAGGAACGCCTGACAACAGCTCCTATCCTGGCCTTACCAGTTGGAAGTGATAATTTTGAAGTATACACCGACGCTTCAAAGCATGGGTTGGGTTGTGTGCTAATGCAGAATGGTAGAGTGATCGCGTATGCTTCTCGCCAGTTGAAGACCTACGAAGAGAATTATCCGACTCATGATTTGGAATTGGGCGCTGTGGTCTTTGCACTGAAATTGTGGCGTCATTACCTTTATGGAGCCACTTTTAAGGTGTTTTCTGATCATAAGAGCCTGAAATATATCTACACCCAGAAAGAGTTGAACATGAGGCAGAGGAGGTGGATAGAGTTGATCGGAGATTATGATATGCAGATTGTCTACCACGAAGGCAAGGCAAATGTGGTAGCTGACGCTCTAAGTAGGAAGTCAATACATGCTTTGGATTGTGCCAGATCGAGAGGGAGGTTGTATGGTGAACTAAGGGAGATGGGAATATTCATGATCCGGAAAGGGGACACTCTTGGTGACTTGACAGTGGAGCCTGAGTTGTATGGGGAGATTCGGGAGTTACAACAGAACGATGAGAGAATCCAGAAGTGGCGTTTGAAGGTGGAGAATGGAAATGGTGATGAGGCATCCAAGTTCAGTATTCATACCGATGGTAGTTTGAGGTTCAGTGGGCGATGGTGTGTACCGAATGTTGAGGAGCTAAAGAAGAAGATCCTGACTGAAGCTCATGCTACTCCTTATTCTGTTCACCCAGGGGGTGATAAGTTGTATAAGGATCTTAAGAAGACGTTTTGGTGGCCTAATATGAAGAAGGAAGTCGCAGAGTTTGTGTCAAGATGTTTGACTTGTCAGAGGGTGAAAGGGGAGCATAAGAGACCTCAAGGGAAAGTTCAACCGTTGGATGTACCAGAGTGGAAGTGGGAGAATATTTCAATGGACTTTATCGTGGGGTTGCCTCGAACTCAGAGGGGCAACAACATGATTTGGGTGATCGTGGATCGTTTGACCAAGTCGGCTCACTTTATTCCCATGAAAGATACCTGGAGTAAAGCCGAGTTGGCTAAGTCCTATGTTCAGAATGTGGTCAAACTACATGGCGTACCCAAGGATATTGTTTCAGATCGGGACTCGAGGTTTATATCCAGATTTTGGCAGGAGTTGCAGACTGCTTTGGGTACCAAATTGAAGATGAGTACAGCTTTTCATCCGGCTACGGATGGCCAGACTGAGAGGACAATTCAGACTCTTGAGGATATGTTGAGGGCTTGTGTACTTGAGTTCGGAGGATCTTGGGAGGATCGACTGGGGTTGATCGAGTTTTCTTATAATAAGAGTTACCATGCAAGCATAGGCATGGCCCCTTTCGAGGCTCTATACGGGAGGAAGTGTCGGAGCCCTGTGTGTTGGGATGATCGAGCTGATGTTGTGACTTTAGGGCCAGATATGATCCAGGAGATGGTGGAGCAAGTTCAGATTATTCGACAGAGGATGAGAGCCGCTCAGGATAGACAGAAGAGCTATGCCGAACTGAAGAGGAGCGATATTGCATTTGAGGCCGGAGAGAAAGTACTACTGAAAGTCTCTCCGATGAGGGGTGTGATGAGATTCGGCAAGCGTGGCAAACTGAGTCAGAAATTTATAGGACCATTTGAGATCTTGGACAGAGTTGGAGAGGTGGCATATCGCTTAACTTTGCCTCCAACCCTATCCAAGGTCCATAATGTGTTCCATGTGTCTCAGTTGAGGAGATACGTGAGTGATCCATCACATGTGCTCCAGCATGAGGTGATTGAGGTAGATGAGCAGTTGGCATACATTGAGACTCCGAAGGAAATTCTGGACAGGAAGGTACGAAAGACTCGCAATGGGGAGACGTCCTTGGTGAAGGTCTTGTGGACCAATCATAATCAGGAAGAGGCTACATGGGAGCCTGAGGCATCCATGAGGGAGCGTTACCCGCATCTGTTTGATTGAGGTAAGTTACGGGGACGTAACTCTTTTTTTTAGGAGGGTGGAATGTAACATTCTGCGATTTAAGTAAACTTTTGTGATGTTTTAGTTTCCAAGTTCGTTGAGTTGGTTTGTTTTGTCACCTAAGTGGGGATGAACTTCGGGACGAAGTTCAATTTAAGGAGGGAAGACTGTAATACCTCGAATTTTAAGCTCGATTGTATCTTATTTGTTTATATGTATATGGGTGTGTATTGTGCTAGTTAGGGGATTCGATCTAGGGATCTCTTATATATGGGTCATGCTTGTGGTAGGATTCGAACTTGGGGTCGGTAGGTGAAGGTCTTGGGCCTCGTTTTCCGTGTCAACACAAGCAGCCCAAGTCTCACGTTTATGAAACCCTCACAAACACCTCACTCAGCCGCCTTATAAGAAGTGCTTCGACACACTTATTCTGACCTAGCTACAACAACCACCCCTACCCTATTTGCTCAGCCGCCACCACGCCCCAAGAAGGAGGAGACTCTCACGGTTGTTCGACCTAGTCTAGCCCTCGATTTGAGTCAGAAAACGGGTAAGCCGCAACCTGTGTCTGTTTTATTTGCAATTCTTTTATACTACTGGTGTTTGTTGCTCTGTCGAGGGGGGTTGTGGTGTCGTTTTTGTTATGGTTTTTGTTTTGTCGTTCTTCTGGTGGTTAAGAGGTGGTCAGGGGTGAGTCGTGGTGGGTGTTGGATATCACGGGTGGTGTAAAAAGGAGGGTTCGTTGTGTCAGTCGGGTGGTTTAGTTCTCGGGTCTGTTTTGGGTTGTCACAGGGGGTGTAAAGGGGGTGGTACCACTGTTGACTCGGGGGAGGTCGACACAGTGGCACCACCGTGGTGTCTAGTGCGGGTGTCAGGGTGTGTCAGCGTGGTGGTTCCAGGGGCTGTCGGCACTGGTGGTGGTGTCGATTTGAGTCTGTGTTGGTTGGGTTAAAGGGGCTGGTTGCAGGCGTTTAGAGCAGGTGGATGAAGGGTCGGTGTTTGTCACGGGTTTTGGTTGCTCGCCGGAGGTCAGTGGTAGGGAGGTGATGTCGCGGTGGTAGAAGGTGGTTAGGAGTGTTAGGGGGATGCGTGTATTGGTGGCCGAAGGGCCTGGTCACGGTTGTTGGGGGCTGTTCGAGGGTGAGGTGTCGGTAGGGCTGTTTTGGGTCGTGGGTTTCTTTTGGGTTTTATTATTATTATTATTATTATTATTATTATTATTATTATTATTATTATTATTATTATTATTATTATTATTCTTATTATTATTATGTTTATAATTAGTATTTTGGGAGGTATGAGTAAATTATGTTACTAATGTTTGAATGGTGATTTTACTTCTAAGTTTTAAGAGTCGTTTTTCGTTCTTTTCTTTTAATTCGTTAGCACGTAGTTGAAGGTTACTAGTCGGGAATCTTTAAGTGGGAAGTTTCTATTTATGGAAAGTTTCCTTTTATAAAGGTTTCTATTTTTGGGAACTTTCCATTTATGGAAGGTTTCTATTTATAGAAAGAGTAAGTTGTTTTGGGATTCGGGAAGGTTTTAATTCGTTACATATACTTGTTTAGGTAGCAAGTTTCGTGTGGAACACTTCTAACGAGCTTGGATATATCTACATTCCTACTATTTCAGGTAGGGGAAACTACTAATGTTTGATGATGTGTAAACCGTTCATAATTGATGTCAAGCATGTTGTTATATATTATCATGTGATCTTTATATTGTGCACTTATATTATACTGTGATAACGATGAGGCGATGAGATGATGGGTCTTGTGATTGGCGCGGAGATAATGGGTCTTGTGATTGGTGCGGAGATAATGGGTCTTGTGATTGGTGCGGAGATAATGGGTCTTGTGATTGGTGTGGAGATAATGGGTCTTGTGATTGGTGCGGAGATATTGGGTCTTGTGATTCGGAGTGGAGATGATCGACTTTCTATTTTTAGTAATATGGTTTGTTTACAGTTTTACTCTACTCAACCTCGTGGTTGACCCTGTGTATTCGTGATCACCTGTGATGAACCAATTATTGGGGAGCAGACTGACAGGTATAAAGACTGTGGGAGCTCAGGGAAGGGAGAAGCATGGACCCGGACCTGTTTAGAGTCTAGACCACGAGATAGCAGTCTATGAGTTGTACTTTTACTTTTATCAGAACAGTTTTATTTTCGGATATGTAAGAACATGGTTGAGTTTAAATTTAAATTAAAGTACTGTTGACTTCCTTTGTATCTACTGCCTCGGGAAACCGAGATGGTAACATCTTTATTTATCTGAGGAGTCCTAGTGCAGGCCCTTAAATAAATGGGGGTGTTACACCATGTTTGTAAAACAAGTCATTTAAAGCGTGTTTACTTTTTTTTTTGTAAAATTTCAACTCCACTGTTTAGGACATTCGTAAGCGCTTTCAAAATGATAAGCCATGTAAAATCTTGTCGAGTCGTTATGTAATTATGTTTTTTTTTACAAGTTGCTTCATAATATTTAAATGGTGAAGTTGTGATTTATATAAGCTTCATATAAAGGTTAATCAAATGTGAATTTTGAGATGTTACTACGTGATATCCTGTTATGAAACTAATAACATGAATAGTAGGCATATGTCATGAATATGAACCTCATCATATGATAGCGTAACCTTGTTTACATTGTCATGTTTAATATAGAATGGTTCAATTATACCTACACTCTTACTGTCTAGTATTACGACCTCAAACTAATTGTGTGACGTTCGTATGTGATGTCAAAATCATGTTATCAGAGGAGAGCCTTGCCAAGTCGTAGAATGAAATTTAACTGGTAAGCTTATTAGCATGATAAAGCAATCTAATTATTATACGTGATGGAAATCATTTTGAACAATGTTAAAAGTGTGGATATTCTTGCATATATTTATGGTATATCGTTGTCTAGATCGTTGAGACAATAACCTTTATAACACCTTCATGTATATTGTTATGTCACAAACTGAATTGCATTTGCTCTGTTTAAAAGTCTGACCATACTAGTTTGAGTTATTAATTAGTGACATGTGAAATATGAAGTACTAGTCTTGTAAATTCGTTACTTTTATCGTTAAAGTTTTCATAAGTCATGAGGAACAAGGACAATGACTTAGAAAAGAAGAATCAGAATGCTGCCATGTAGTCTTAAATCTGAGTTGTAGATGGTAAGATTGTCCTGAATTGAGTTTATAACTGTCACAAACTACCTTTTATTACTCCAAACATTTCAAAATATTTTCAAGGTGACAAACAAGGAAAAGCTTGATGTTTGATAATTATGATGATGGTATGCAAATGACAATCCTGTAGCTATGTGTAGATGGAAACCGGCTTGAATGTTAATCGCTGCATATCGTATAGATCTCTTATTGTGCAAATCATGTATAATAATAGCTCCATGATAAATGATGTAATATGAGTGGACGGGAACGTACCTAAGTGAAATATACTGACTAATTGATATCTGGGAATGTTAAACGATCTTGTGAAGTCTAAGAGTTATGTATATCTTGTGAGGCATGTCCATGTTCCATGTTTAATTACGTAATTTAATTTTGCGCTATGTCTTTTCCTAAATATGGTTTTGCTTCAAATATGGTTATGAACATGAAACCGTTTAATTTGTCAATTATGAACTATGAGTTTTCTCGATTATTTATGTAGTTGTAAATACTAGCTTGCGTTGAAATTTCATGGGTGTGTAAGTGTTACCTATTCCGAATCTGTTTTACTACGTAACATGATCATACCGACCCTAATACTTTATTATCGTTCGAGGTTATATGTTATATGATAGTTGATGAGCCTCTTTTGAGTACTGATTCGAGTTGAATATTAGTAGTTGTCCTTTTATTCTGATAGTTAAAACAAAAAAAAAACAAAAAAAAAAAAAAAAATTCTATTGATGTGATAATTCTTTTGGTTGTGAGATGAGAAAAAATTTTGGTAATTGGTTAGTCTGAGTTATGTACAAGTTCATGTTTATGGCGTTCACGTCTTTGTTTTATGAATAGTGGAATGATAAGTAGATATACAAGTATGTCAACGAACTTGGGAGGTAAGTACTGAGGAGTTTGAGTTACTCGTGAGTTTAGAACAAAGGCCATGGTTGGTTTGTTTTGAGTTTGAGTTGAGTTTGCACTTCAGTATTTTATCGAGTTGTTGTATTCTTTGATCCTCGTGGGCGTGTAGCTTAGAGTTTGACTCTCTAAGTGATGAACTGTTCCTTTAAGGGAATATTGGACAGTATTGGTATTAGAATTGAGATGAGAATTGGTCACTGGTACTGAGCTATGAGTCTTTGGGCCGTTGTGCCATATTGTGTTTACTGTGCAGTGTGACCTTGGTTATTGAGTAGTATTCGGAGTTTGAAATTGACATTGTAATGGAAGTGTTGATTTGCGGTTTTATTCCGCCAGTTCACTCACCCCTTGTCCTTGGCTTAGGTTCGACGATGAATACGATACTTGGTGACTTAGAGTAACATTTTATGAGATAGGGTAATGAGTAAGACGGGGTAATGAGTTGGGAATGTTATAATGAGGTTACGGGGACGTAAAGACGGGGTAATGAGTTGGGAATGTTATAATGAGGTTACGGGGACGTAACCGTGTTTTAAGGGGGATATGATTGTAAAATCTTAATGATTTTATGATATGACTAGTTGTTATGACTTGGCTAATTGGTATGCGGTGATTGTTTACATATACTCGATAATCTTGATTACTTCTGTTATGCCTTCTATTGCGTTCCGTAAAGTATCTGTAAACCTAGTTTCGTGTTAAACTTTGAGGACAAAGTTTTTGTAACAAGGGTAGTATGAAACACCTCGCGTTTTGAAATTTATATAAGTGCTACTGGGGTTTGTTGCATGCTGTTGTGTGATCCGTTACTACTATGGGATGGTGAACTTCGGGACGAAGTTCATTCTAAGGGGAAAAGACTGTAATAACCCGTATTTTCATAATTTATACTAATGAGTGGGTTTTATTATTATTTATATTAAGACGAAGTATGGTGGTTCATTTATTGATTTATATTATAGTTAAGTCTATACGCTCGTCTATTAATATTTAAGTCGAGAAGGGGATATGGGTGGTATAATTCTTGGAATGCGTGATGGACCTAACTATATGGGCTGGTCTACCTTGGGCTGCGTGAAAACGGAGTCGTATTACAAGTTAGACCATCGACAAACCCTAACAATAAAATACCTTACTAACATCAAACCCTAACCACCCATGTTAGACAGCCTCCATCACACGTCTAAACCCTACTGCCACTTCTTTTGCATACTTCCCCGTCCGCCTCCACAACCCCACGACAAACACCACCCAAACCACTGTAAACCACCGTGTGGATTAGAGGCTACAAACGGAGGAAAACGCAACCGTAGATCCGTCACCATCATCGTTTTCTTTTACCTTTCACAGCAGCAGTTTTGGTAAGCGTTTGTCTTATAATTCTCATGTCGGTTATATGTGTATTTTGGTTGTATGTAATCTGTGTAATACGTACAACATGCTTAAACCTTATGAACCACCTTTGGACCACCATTGCTACCTCTAAAACAGTCGTGGAAACCGATAGTAGACAACGTGTTATACTCTGTTTTGATGCGTGAGACTGTTTTACGTTCTTACTGTTCTTTTGTTTATATTTGTCGGTTCGAAGGGTGAGAGGCCGGGTATACGGGTAGTAGGGAATTGGTAGATTACGCTGGTGGTGTTAGGGATGAAGGGTGGTGGTCGTAGAGTTAAAGAGGCGGTCGTGTCACAGGGATTTCTGGAATAATGGGCTTGTTGGTAGTGGGCTTTGAGGCGTCTGTTCAGTTGGGTTAGTGAGGTCGAAGGCAGATGGCTGTCACCAGGGGGTCGGGTGCAGTATGAAGTATTGGGAGTGTCGGGTGGCGGTGGTAATAGTGGCGTTATTAGGTGGTAACGGGGGTGGTTACAGGAGAGGTTGACACGCGGGTGCAGGGGGAGTCTGGGTTGCTGTCGTGACCAAGGGTTTTGGGGGAGGTGTCGACGGCGGCTGAGGTGGACTCTAGGTTAGTGGTTGGCGGTGGCGGATGCACCTTAGTCCAGGGGAGTTGGCCACGGTCGAGTGGTGGTGGTTACAGCGACAGGGAGGTGTCGAAGAGGGCTGGAAGTGGTCTGGTCAGACCTGTCGGTATCGGTTTTGGTCTGATGAAGTGTTGCGTGTGTTGCATTGTGTATTAATATTAATATTATTATTATTATTATTATTATTATTATTATTATTATTATAACTATTAGTACTAGTGATATTATTATTGTTGTTATGAGTTATAATTGTAGGGTAATGTGTTATTTATGTTATTATTGTTATTGTTATAATTGATTATTTGGCTTTATGCTATATTTGGTAAGTCTATATATAGTAAGTCTATAATTAGTAAGTTTATGTTTGGCTAAGGATAATTGATATGTATAATTAGCTTATGTTGTTTGGCATGTATATGAGTGTGTTGATACGTATATTTACAATGTGTGATAAGTAAATCAGTTATGAACATGATCGAATAATTGTTTAATTGTCTGAGTAGAAATTTATATTCAATACTAATTATTGGAACTGAGTTCGACTGTTCAAGGTGGAACATTTCTAGCAGCTGTTCGGTTGTCAATCCGCAATTGAGGTAGGGGAAATATATTATGATTCATGTTATGACATGAAATGTGTAAGTGATACTTATTACGAGTTTGATATAATTGATTACTACTGACTGTGGATCGTATTATTATTATTGATCACCGTGGAGATCGGGAGGTGTGAATTGGGTCTTGTGATATGGGTCTTGTGATATTGGGTCTTGTGATATGGGACTTGTGATATGGCCATGGGAGGTGCGGTGTGATGTGGTGTGGTGTGATGGAGGTGTGGTGTGTTGGAGGTGAGGTGGTTGATTGGAGGATGTGGAGGTGGTGGACGATACTGTTATATTGTTAATTATGTCTTATCTGTTTTTTTACCTACTCAACCTCGCGGTTGACCCTGTGTATTCGTGTGACACCTACGATGATCCGGAATGGGGAGTAGATTTGACAGGTCAGTGACAGATGGATTAGGAGCTTGGGCATGGAGAGAGACATGGCATGGACCTACTTAGAGTTAGATCACATTTAGATATCGTCAGTTGTACTTTCATTTAATCAAGTTTGGTTTTCGTAGTTGTTGTAATACCAAGCTTAAATTTAATCAGTAATTATATAAAGTACTTTGGTTTGTTTACCTTGTTACTCACTACCTCGGATATTCCGGGATGGTAACAGTCCTATTTATTTGAGAATGTCTTGCTAAAGGCTCTTAAATAAATGGGGGTGTTTGTAACACCCCCATTTATTTAAGAGCCTTTAGCAAGACATTCTCAGATAAATAGAGTTGTTAACATCTCGGAATGTCCGAGGTAGTGAATAACAAAGTAAACAAACCAAAATACTTTATATAAAAACTGATTAAATTTAAACTTTTGATATTACACTATTACGCAAAGAATAAAAGTACAACTGATAGCATCTAAGTATGTGATCTAATTCTAACTAGGTCCAAGCCATGTCTCACTCCTTGCCCAAGCTCCTAGTCCAACTGTCTCTGACCTGTAGAATCTACTCCCCATTCCGGATCATCGTAGGTGTACACGAATACACTGTCAACCTCGCGGTTGAGTAGGATAACACAATAATAATAATGCAACAAATATGATATGCAAATGCCATGATATGCTCGAGCTCAATCACAATCTCAATCGCAAACCCGTAACACCCAGCCATACCGAACCTCCCGGCAGACTATAATCGGCCGTCGCCGAACACCAGCTCAATAGCTGATAAGACACCAGGCCTGGTCTGCAGAACCACCCTGGGCTTTATATCAGAACAATATCTGAAGCACATCTTGCTCAGTAACCAATGCATATGCATGCTCATGAATGCAACAATATTCTTAATCAATCATGCTATTGATTAATGCAATGCTCATACCAATAATAATAATCAATACTCAACCCAACCAATAACATTCTCATATCAATCATGCTCAGCATCCATATAACACACAATACCACATTCATTCATATCACATCGTAGAGTATAAGGTCGCTGTATCCTACCTGGATAGCAATATAGTCTCATCACGCAGCTAACATCCAATCAGCCGAATCACTTCAATACATACTCAACACCTAACAAAATAATATACTTAATTACTAACTAATACAATTACGCAGTCAATATAATATATCGATTATTCAAATTAATTATTTAAATACTATATTACGCATACCGAGACCGTACCAAACATGACTACCTCAATTAACTTAACCAACCCGACCTTATTATTTTTATAACTAACCTCAATTAATTAACGAACATAGCAATTATATACTCGAACTATCGATAACCGTCACATTCTTGTATACCCATTACTTAACAACTTTAATAATTAAGTCATGAGTAATATTTGCTAATATTAATTAACCATATAATAAAAACCATAACAAAATAATAGCAATAGTATTAATAAAAGTAATAACATAATAACATAATAATAATGATAATGATAATAACACTAACATATAACATAATATAGTACTAACAATAATAATAATAAATAATAGTAATAATAATAATAAAAATGTTGAGACAATCACAACAACAACCTATGACAATAATAATAATAATAATAATTGTAATAATAATAATATTAATAATAATAACCACAACAGCAATCACGACACAGCAACAAACACGACAACAACATCGAAACCGAAGAGACCCGACACCAACTTCGCGACACCACCGACACTAGCTTGGCCCCTCACCACCGACACCACTGGCCCCAAGCTAAAGTTCGTACTACCCACTACAACTTCCACCCATAGGTCACCACCAAAGACCATCCTAACCGCCCTAAACAGGTTGTCAAAACAGCCTGCACACACACACACACTCTTTTCACTTTCAGCAACTATATCTAATCCCCTCTCTTCTCCCGCACCTTTCTCTCTCCACCACGCACCTCACCGCCTCCGGCCACCACGATTGTCACCACTGACCTACGGTGGTTCCGGAGTGGGCAACCTTCCGCTCTAGCATCCCTCCTACCGCCACAAAACTACCACCAAAACCCCCCTGACCATCGCGTTTTTCCTGTAACTGTAATACTCCATCTCGGTTTCCTTCCCTGCAAACGCCCCTCCAGCCACCAGTACTACCACCCTAACCACCACCTAGCACCACTCACGACTTCTCTCACCTCCCACGACTCCCTTGTTGGTAACCACCAGTCCCCGACACCACTCTAACCCTCTGCAAAACACCTCAAACAGACGCATATCATGACGCTCTGTTTTCCTTTTCCCCTGTTTCTGTTCCCATTCGTGACTCTTTCCGGTGGTGCTCCGGCCACCTCGCACCACCCCACACCCACCAACATACCCTAAAAATGTGCTACAACCATTATCCATAACTCGTACCAGATTATTTAATCAAATAACAATCGAATGCAATATGAAACGAAGCAACATTGATACTACTATTCTACAACAAATGCGACGATGATGATAATACGTATTACAAGCGAATGAAAGAATAAACTTACTACGATGTGGAAGGTGATGTCTCGTCCCTTCTCAACCTCGCGCCTCTCTAAAGCGGAATTAGGGTTTTTGGTGATAGACGATGGAGGCAGACTAAAGTGTCGATGGAGGCATGAATGATATGAGGTGATTAGGGTTTGTTTATCATGTAGGGTGCTAACGTATCGATTGTTTATTGTTTCTCACTACCGAAACCGAGTATATCTCATACGAGCCCATCTCTATTGGTCCATCACGCATTCCAAGAATTATTTACTTAAATTTTGTAATTAGTATTAGTAAAAATATATATTAAATTAATTATACGAATATAAATTATTAGCACTTATATAAGAATATAACAAAATTTAAGATTTAAGATTTAAATATATAATTAGGACTTAAATAATAAAACGAGGATAACCGAGAAATAAATATAAAATAGGAAATATATTTAATTATAAATATATTATCAGAGTTAAAGAAATACGAATGAAATGTCATTTTATGAAATAATCGTCAAATATAAAAATGATTATGAAGTACGAAATAATCGTAGAAATACGATTTATAAAATAATAACAGTTTAAGTAAAATACTTTATAAACAATTCCATTTGAAATACTTGTATAAAACACGATTTGACTGTCGTTGACCGAGGCTACTATACGGGGTATTACAGTCTTCCCTCCTTAAAATGAACTTCGTCCCGAAGTTCGCCACCCGTAACGATAACAAGGCACCCACAAGCATAAGATAAGCACAGGTAGTACATATACATAAGCTCTAAAACGAGAAGTGTTACATTCTATCCCCCTTAAGAAACTTTGTCCCCAAAGTTTAATATACGACATATGTAAATGACACTTAAAGAACCGCAACATTGACCGAAACATAACAAATTAAAACAGCAGACTCCATGCATGCTAAATCTCAGTCAGCAAATCATAACATACCACTTAGCCAGATCGTAAACCATCAAGATTTTACAATCCTATCCTCCTTAAAACATGGTTACGTCCCCGTAACCCCATTATAAAATCAGATTCAGTGTTCAAGAATATCGCCAAAACAATAGTCACAATCATCCGATGCATTAAGTACTCTATACTGGGCCACTAGCATCCGGCTTTTAAAGCAACAAAACATATTTGTCAATTTCATGCTACGCAATAAAACAAAATCAAGGTAACTAACGCCTATACCCTTGGAAATTTTGACACAAACTTTACACATGTACACCAATGTAGACAACCAACTAATCATAGGAAAAAAAGAATCATATGCATATCTTAAGGGAATTATTTATTACAGTTTTTACAATTCGGTTGGTCTGAACAAAAACTTTACAACACTTAGACAAAAATTGGACAACTTGCAAAAAATCACTATTAAATAAAGACTCGTTAATATTTTACGTGGCTTATCATTTTGAAAACGTGAATGAATATTCTAAACAGTGGAGTTGAAATTATGCATAAACAATAAACACGTTTTAAATGATTTCCTTTGCAAAAACATGGGTCAAAACAAAATTGTATAGTGACAATCTGACCACTGTCTGCTAAAATATTTATTTATCGCAAAATAAAACTTCTATTAACATGAAATCAAAAGCATTGGAAATCTAAGTCAGAAGGTTATCATAAATAAAATTTTCACATTCATTTATGGAACACATTTCAAATGGCAACCCGTACCAACAAGGTAACATTCTGGAAATTTTACTACAATTTTTTTGGTTCCCAGAAAAAAAAATTTCTTCACATTATCACCTTTTAACACAACCATTCCTTCACTAAAACATGTGAACATATCATTTGAAGCATAGAAACCACGTTGCACCATGTGAACATTATTCATTATTTCAAACCGAAATTGTTATCTACAAGATGGTAAAGATTGCGAAATTGAAAAGTAGTGCCAACGAACTAATTCAATAGTTATACATGTATGAATAGTGCATTATTTCCTACCATCGCAACAATCACAACAGAAAAGTACTTAAATATATATCCTAGAAATCACCAAGGTGCCACTTATTGAATACTGACTCTATAACTAAACTAATTGTGGGTAAATAGAAATCGCCATGTAAACTTTAAGTACAACTTATGCAACACATAACTGTATAACATTCATGGCTTGGGGTAACACATTCCGCATATCACTAGACATTGATTACTATAACATATAAGTCTAATCATTCTTATTCAAATACCAAACAATATATTACATAGTTACTATAGTCATTTAATAACCAGATATCATATAGACATTTCGAAACACCAAAATCATATGATCATATCACTCCAAATTATTGTTCAATAAATATATATACATTCTCTGAAAGTTTCGATTCAATCATTCAGATCAATCAGCATTTTAATATCAGTCGTATTCTTCTAATGCACATTATCATACTAGTCAAGCTTATATCTCAAACTCATATTCAAATTTTCATGTTCACAATACTTGGAATCATATATCTCAACTAACAGTCGATATCAACCTTATGGTTCACAATACACATTACCAACGAGATTTCACATTATAACTTACCTCGTTCCTTTCCTGCGGAAACGTTAGTACAATATATATATATATATATATATATATATATATATATATATATATATATATATATATATATATATATATATATATATATATATATATATATATATATATATATATATATATATATATATATATATACAATATATATTGGGTCTTTTCCTTTATTCTATACTACCCACGCTCTACATCTCTCAAGGGTGACCAGGTTAGACTGAAAGGGCCAGTGGCTTGGTTTGAGGGGGCCCCTAACTCATCCCAATCCTTGGACTCCTAACATTTACTAACCTGGGGTTCATTTTATTTGACCCTTCATATGTTCATTATTTTGCATTTGGTTTAGGCCTAAGGATCGTTCACTCTGATACCACTTTGTAACACCCCCATTTATTTAAGAGCCTTTAGCAAGACATTCTCAGATAAATAGAGTTGTTAACATCTCGGAATGTCCGAGGTAGTGAATAACAAAGTAAACAAACCAAAATACTTTATATAAAAACTGATTAAATTTAAACTTTTGATATTACACTATTACGCAAAGAATAAAAGTACAACTGATAGTATCTAAGTATGTGATCTAATTCTAACTAGGTCCAAGCCATGTCTCACTCCTTGCCCAAGCTCCTAGTCCAACTGTCTTTGACCTGTATAATCTACTCCCCATTCCGGATCATCGTAGGTGTACACGAATAAACTGTCAACCTCGCGGTTGAGTAGGATAACACAATAATAATAATGCAACAAATATGATATGCAAATGCCATGATATGCTCGAGCTCAATCACAATCTCAATCGCAAACCCGTAACGCCCAGCCATACCGAACCTCCCGGCAGACTATAATCGGCCGTCGCCGAACACCAGCTCAATAGCTGATAAGACACCAGGCCTGGTCTGCAGAACCACCCTGGGCTTTATATCAGAACAATATCTGAAGCACATCTTGCTCAGTAACCAATGCATATGCATGCTCATGAATGCAACAATATTCTTAATCAATCATGCTATTGATTAATGCAATGCTCATGCCAATAATAATAATCAATACTCAACCCAACCAATA
Source organism: Silene conica (assembly GCA_029255685.2). Classification (NCBI taxonomy): domain Eukaryota; kingdom Viridiplantae; phylum Streptophyta; class Magnoliopsida; order Caryophyllales; family Caryophyllaceae; genus Silene; species Silene conica. Next base: position 9,258,196 of record CM055311.2, on the reverse strand, counting down.
ACATTCTCATATCAATCATGCTCAGCATCCATATAACACACAATACCACATTCATTCATATCACATCGTAGAGTATAAGGTCGCTGTATCCTACCTGGATAGCAATATAGTCTCATCACGCAGCTAACATCCAATCAGCCGAATCACTTCAATACATACTCAACACCTAACAAAATAATATACTTAATTACTAACTAATACAATTACGCAGTCAATATAATATATCGATTATTCAAATTAATTATTTAAATACTATATTACGCATACCGAGACCGTACCAAACATGACTACCTCAATTAACTTAACCAACCCGACCTTATTATTTTTATAACTAACCTCAATTAATTAACGAACATAGCAATTATATACTCGAACTATCGATAACCGTCACATTCTTGTATACCCATTACTTAACAACTTTAATAATTAAGTCATGAGTAATATTTGCTAATATTAATTAACCATATAATAAAAACCATAACAAAATAATAACAATAGTATTAATAAAAGTAATAACATAATAACATAATAATAATGATAATGATAATAACACTAACATATAACATAATATAGTACTAACAATAATAATAATAAATAATAGTAATAATAATAATAAAAATGTTGAGACAATCACAACAACAACCTATGACAATAATAATAATAATAATAATTGTAATAATAATAATATTAATAATAATAACCACAACAACAATCACGACACAGCAACAAACACGACAACAACATCGAAACCGAACAGACCCGACACCAACTTCGCGAGACCACCGACACTAGCTTGGCCCCTCACCACCGACACCACTGGCCCCAACCTAAAGTTCGTACTACCCACTATAACTTCCACCCATAGGTGTAACACCCCCATTTATTCAAGAGTCTTTAGCAAGACATTCTCAAATAAATAGAGTTGTTACCATCTCGGAATGAACGAGGTAGTGAATAACAAAGTAAACAAACCAAAGTACTTTATATAAAAACTGATTAAATTTAAACTTTTATTATTACAACTTACTTAACTCAACACGAAGTACCAAAATTACAAAACTACTACAGCGGAAACATTAAGTTACAAAGCTACATTATGATAGTCTGACTAAGTGGGCTAATCAACTAGGTAGGCAAGTCAACATCCTCATGCTTCCCCATGAGCTCCCAAAACAGCTAACTCGAGACCTGTCAAGATCTGCTCCCCATTCCGGATCATCACAGGTGTCACACGAATACACGGTCAACCTCGCGGTTGAGTAGGACATAAACAAACAAATATAATTGATGAATGCAACTACATGAGACCATGCAACCGATGCACCTCCGCATCCAATTCCACACACCCGAAACTCCCATGATCACATCCCGAAACACCCACCCCGCCATTCCCTAGGCCGAGGTATAACTCGATCGTCATCGAGAACCAGCACAACGGCTGAAGACACCAGGCCTGGTCTGCAGAACCACCCTGGGCTTTATATCAAAACAATATCCGTTCCATATCTTTCTCAATGACCAATGCACATGCTATGCTCATGAATGCAATATTAAAATAATCAACCATTAAATATCTTTCACATATAAACCATGCTTGCATCCATAACATACAATTTAATCATCCATTCATAACACATCACATGTAATACGCAAACCAAGATAATCACATTAAACCGAGATTGAGTAGGTATATCCTACCTGGATAGCAATATAATCCAATTAGTACTCCGAGCACGTAAAGACAAATATCCTCCACAATACCGTCACCTTGAACAATTAACAAATAGCAATTACCAACCATTCAATTACTCTCGATAAATAATTACGTTTAATAATTACGATTAAGCCGTCAAACTACTAACAAAAGACCAAATATCAAATAGAGTATATATATAGCCTGCTCATTGTATAACTACAACTATTAAACATTTTCATGCTCATTAACCGTTCTACTTGTCTCATACGTAGACAAATTATTAATTCATTACTTTGTTAAATATAATTATAAACTTCGTCTTATATACAATTATAAGAACATATATAACCGTTAACAATTTACTTTACCAATAACCTTGATTAATTAAAATAACAATTCATTAACAATACTAGCTAATTAACGTAACTAATATAATAAAGTACCGTCACACAAAATAGATAAAACCAACTCAACTAATTAAACTAATTGATCACAACAAAATAAACATTTTCCTAAACCAATTAAATTATTAACAACATCAAAATAATTAATAATAATAATACTAAAGATAATAATAATAATATTACTAATCATAATAATAATAATAATAATAATAATAATAATAATAATAATAATAATAATAATAATAATAATAATACTACGTAGTGGCAAACCCAACCAAATATAATAATAATAATAATAATAATAATAATAATAATAATAATAATAATAATAATACTACGTAGTGGCAAACCCAACCAAATATAATAACAATTCACCACGCACCAATCAGCCCCTAAAACTCTCGTATGCCATATTCACGACCACACCACCATCATCCAGGCCACCCACGACCACCACCAAGGGTGCCATCTTCCCGCCTGCATCACCAACTACGCATTCCACTTCCTGGCCACCACCGATAGCCCTCACGACAACCACAATTCCCTGCCCTAACCGCCTGTAGTAAATGCCGAAACCGCACTCTGGACTCTTACTCCGGCAACTACCACGCGAAACACCAACAACCACCCTCCTAGGACACCTACCCATAACCGCCCGAACCCGACTAACACAACTCTGCAGTCCACCGCACCTCTCGTGGTTCCCACCACGAGAATTACCCAACTTAACTCTCACGACATACACCCTCAAATGCCCCTGGCCTGTTTTCGCTACACTTCCTGACTCCCGTCGTGATGGTGCCCTCCACCACCAGAGACCACCAAAACATCCTCCTCGGGCTCAACTCAACCGACAAGTACCAACCCACCTTAATCTAATCGAAGGCAGCCCTCAAAACAGCAAGGAACACGGTTAAATCATTCCCGTAACTCCCTGTTTTATCCGCCGCCGTAACCATCCCTGCCACCAACGGCCGCCACCACTACACACAGGTTGTCAATATCAACCCAGTAACCACCCGACATCAACCCAGGTCAGTCACGTATGCCTATGGTCAGCTATTCGGGGATTACTCAATTATATACATAAGACGGTCGCAAATAATAAAACGATAAACGAAGCGATAAAACGATAACACGACGTACCTTGATAAACCGACATATTAAATAAAAGAGGAAGCAATTGATCGGGATGTAGAAACAGGAACGTGGAGGTTACAAAGAGGGAGAGAAAGCATTTGATTTGGGATGAACACAAAGAAAGTGAAAGAAGGAACGAGGAAGATTATAAAACGGCTGTTAAGACGAGGTAGAGACGTAGCGTGTATAGCATATGTATTAGGGTTTAGAAAATAAGAAATAAGGCAATTAAGTTTTTACCTTATTTAAATTATGTAATTTAGTAATATAAATATAGCATGTATTTAGGTCCACATAATATAAATTATAGAATATTAAGATATTAGAGGTACATAAGAATATATATATAAAAAAAAAATAGAATTTAAATACAATAACGACTTAATTAAAATATAACTTGAATATGGATGAGAAATAAATATAAAATAGAAAATATATTTAATTAAAAAATATATATTATTAAAATTAAAGAAATACAAATGAAATGCTAATTTATGAAATAATCATGAAATACAAATGGTGATTATGAAATACGAAATAATCGTATAAATACGATTTATAAAACAATAACAGTTTACGTAAAATACTTTATAAACATTCCGTTTGAAATACGCGTATAAAACATGGTTTGACTGTCTAACATACGGGGTATTACAGTCTTCCCTCCTCATAAAGAACTTCGTCCCCGAAGTTCACCACATAACCCATCACCAAACCAAAAGTCAACTAACGCCCTGTACCCAAGGTCACTCCCCTCAGAAATGGCATGTGTTACAATAGGTCACCACCAAAGACCATCCTAACCGCCCTAAACAGGTTGTCAAAACAGCCTGCACACACACACACACTCTTTTCACTTTCAGCAACTATATCTAATCCCCTCTCTTCTCCCGCACCTTTCTCTCTCCACCACGCCCCTCACCGCCTCCGGCCACCACGATTGTCACCACTGACCTACGGTGGTTCCGGAGTGGGCAACCTTCCGCTCTAGCATCCCTCCTACCGCCACAAAACTACCACCAAAACCCCCCTGACCATCGCGTTTTTCCTGTAACTGTAATACTCCATCTCGGTTTCCTTCCCTGCAAACGCCCCTCCAGCCACCAGTACTACCACCCTAACCACCACCTAGCACCACTCACGACTTCTCTCACCTCCCACGACTCCCTTGTTGGTAACCACCAGTCCCCGACACCACTCTAACCCTCTGCAAAACACCTCAAACAGACGCATATCATGACGCTCTGTTTTCCTTTTCCCCTGTTTCTGTTCCCATTCGTGACTCTTTCCGGTGGTGCTCCGGCCACCTCGCACCACCCCACACCCACCAACATACCCTAAAAACGTGCTACAACCATTATCCATAACTCGTACCAGATTATTTAATCAAATAACAATCGAATGCAATATGAAACGAAGCAACATTGATACTACTATTCTACAACAAATGCGACGATGATGATAATACGTATTACAAGCGAATGAAAGAATAAACTTACTACGATGTGGACGTTGATGTCTCGTCCCTTCTCAGCCTCACGCCTCTCTAAAGCGGAATTAGGGTTTTTGGTGATAGACGATGGAGGCAGACTAAAGTGTCGATGGAGGCATGAATGATATGAGGTGATTAGGGTTTGTTTATCATGTAGGGTGCTAACGTATCGATTGTTTATTGTTTCTCACTACCGAAACCGAGTATATCTCATACGAGCCCATCTCTATTGGTCCATCACGCATTCCAAGAATTATTTACTTAAATTTTGTAATTAGTATTAGTAAAAATATATATTAAATTAATTATATGAATATAAATTATTAGCACTTATATAAGAATATAACAAAATTTAAGATTTAAGATTTAAATATATAATTAGGACTTAAATAATAAAACGAGGATAACCGAGAAATAAATATAAAACAGGAAATATATTTAATTATAAATATATTATTAGAATTAAAGAAATACGAATGAAATGTCATTTTATGAAATAATCGTCAAATATAAAAAAGATTATGAAATACGAAATAATCGTAGAAATACGATTTATAAAATAATAACAGTTTAAGTAAAATACTTTATAAACAATTCCATTTGAAATACTTGTATAAAACACGATTTGACTGTCGTTGACCGAGGCTACTATACGGGGTATTACAGTGTTACAACGTGTGAATCATGTCTCATCGGTAAGATGACTCGTATTTCCTTCAAAGGTGTTGGAATGCGCGCTGCCGACCTATTAGGACTCATACATACGGATGTATGTGGCCCTATGTCGATCAATGATGCGTGTCTATTTTATGATGTTTTTCATCTATTTTTACACGCATTTGGTCGCTCATTTACGATGTTTTAGCCCTTATTTCCCAACAATCGTGTACTTTCGTATTTTTATGCACTTTTGCAGATTTATGCGGAAAATGGACGATTTAGCACCAAATCCTTATCCTCAAGTCTTTTGCATAATTAAGGAATAACGAAAGGTCAACTGGAATCCTTATTTAAAGTGCCAAAAGTCAAAACAAGAAGAAATCCGAAGATTTCCGTACGGAGGCGGTCGACCGACCAGCTAAACGGGTCGGCCGACCAGGCCTGATGTTCATAAAAGTCCAAATTTCAAGAAAGCCCGAGAAATCAATTGAGTCCATACGAAGCGGTCGACCGACCCACAAAGTAAGTCGGCCGACCTCAGCAGAAGCCCAGACGATTCTTTTCGGAAATAAATTAGAATTAGAGTATTTAGGAAACTCTTATTTTTCTACCTATATAAACTAATCTTGTGATTAGGGTTAGATATCTTTAGACTATCGATCATTCTTTTATCATATCTCTTAGAATCTAGTTCTTATCAATTTCATATAGTTGAGTTTTAGTTTCAAGTTTATTATTCAAGAATTCTCAAGCATTCAATAAAGTTTATTCCGTTCTGCCTTAATTCCAATTGTGGTAATTACCCCTTTAATCTAGCTTTTATTATTGTTCTTATTACTTTTGCATTCAATTAAGATAGAAATCTCAAGCTTTATTGAATCTTGCAGGCTTAGATTATTTATTATGTTCACCATGTTTAATCCCGTTTTCATAATCGTCTTAACAATCATGAGTAGCTAATTTTCATATGTTAGGATGTAGGGAATAATATGCATGGTAGAATAAAATCCGAAACCGACTTGTAGCAGAGCCACGGTCGGCCGACTCAAATAGTGGGTCGGTCGACCGAGGCTGTGGTCGGCCGACTGGAGTAGCTGGTCGGTCGACCACTCGCGTCTGTATCCCGTTTCGTCTTTCCTTGTTGACTATAACACCCTGCAATGAAACTGAAAGGAGACTTGTAGGACGTTAGTAATGACCTACCCAAGATTGAAAAATACGGGAAGGGCATTGGTTTACACCTTAAGACGGCTAGGTTACTCAAGACTGAAAGGTATGTGACCTAGGATTTAGGAATCACCCTTATTGTTGACACCCAATAATTGTGAGACCTAGGAACTAATAGCATAGGCCGAAAGGAGCTATTAGGTAGCATAGACCTAAAAAGATATGTTACACCCCCTTACGCGACTGCAATACATGTTGACCTTAGGATTTATTTTACCTTAGCTATTTATTACCCAAACATCCTAGCATCCATTTTTATTATATTTTATTCTCATCTTTTATTATTTGTTTATTTTAATCTTTGCCTTAGACTTAGTAATCAACCAATTTAAACCCCCAGAATTGTTACTTTAAACATTCACATCAAACAATAAACATTCCCCACCTCCTTGTGGTTCGACCCTGACTTTCACTATCTATTGTTAAAGTTAGGAATTATAAATTTTATCTTTGGTACCCTCAACGACGGGCATCAAATTTTGGCGCCGTTGCCGGGGAGGTGACGCCAGTGTTTATTGTTTTTGTTTTTGTTTCTCTTTGTTTAAGGAACTTTTTGTTCCTTAAACCTTCTCACCATTTTCTTGTAGTTTCCATCTTATGCGCAGGTCAGTTCAAGGAGAACTCCTACCACTTGACCACGAGCTTGAGAGGACCCTTAGAGAAAGGAGAAAGCAACTTCTAGCAAATCAGGAAGGAGGTTCACCATCTTCCTTATTTCAAGAAGACTTATTTGAACAACCATCATTACCATCTTCACCAAAAACACCACCTTCACAACCAAATTCACCCATCAATCCACTTTCACCAAAAACACCACATTTTACCTACTTTCCAGTTTTTCCAAAAGAAGAAGAAAACATGACAGAAGAAGCCACTATTGCCAGTCACTCCATGCCTCAGGCAAAGGACCTATACAAAGGGTTCACCTTACCTGCAGGTACTGGGAAGCCATTCGAGGCCAAGCCCGCCTACATAACTATGGTTGAAAGAAACCAATTTGGAGGCTCGGCCAATGAGGATGCTGCTAAGCATATTGAAATCTTCACAGATTACATATGCTCTATAGCACCCCCAGAAGGAGTGACGCAGGACCAGATTAAACAGACCATGTTCATCTTCTCTCTTAGGGATGCTGCAAGAGAGTGGTACAGAGATTTAGACCGCACTGCTGCGGGAGTCACAGATTGGAATACCCTAGCCTTGGCATTCTACAGGAAATACTATTCTGCATCAAAGACTAATGCCTTGAGAGCGCAGATTACTAATTTCAAGCAAGGCCCCAATGAAGATTTTAGTGAGGCGTGGGACAAGTTCAAGAGACTTGTTCGATCCATACCACATCACGGATTCGAACAATGGTTTCTCTACAACCAGTTCTACAATGGCCTCTATGATGACAACAGGGCCTATCTAGATGCTGCAGCTAACGGGAGATTCCAAGATAATTCAGGAGAGACTAAGGGTCTCAAATTGATAGAAGATGTTGCTGTGCACCGTGCTGAGCATGGTACCTCCAGAGGCAATCAAAGAAAATCTGAATACAACCTGTTAGCTATTGAGGCCTTGACAGCCAAACTGGAAAAATTAGAGGCTGGAGGAAAATTCGACCTAGGAAGTGGAAGCAAGGGAGGAATATACCAAGTAAACGCCGTTCAGGACGGACCCTTCGCTTGTGAGAGGTGCGGTGGAGAAGGGCACGTGTCAAAATTCTGTACTTCATCTAATGAAACATGTGCCGCTTTTCAACATTATTGTGGGAACAACTTCTATGACCCGAATAATAATAATGTCCATCCCCACTTAAGATGGACAAGCCAGAATGTTCAAAACCCACAACACATGCAACCTCAGCAAAATTCAACATATATACCCCCACATAAACAAAATTTCCAAAAACCACCTTTCAACCCTCAACCACCTTCAAACCCACCACCCAACACATATGCTCTTATCCAAAATCTTATTGGGTTGGTTCAGAAGGAGTCACAGGCTAGAGAGGCAGGGATGAAGATGTTAGAGTCCCAGATTGCTCAAATTGCAAGCAAGAATGATACTAGGGCTCCGGGTCAGCTTCCGACCAAACCGGACCAGAAAAAAGAGACTCTAAACATCATCTCCCTGCGAAGTGGAGCTAAAGTGGGGAGCGAGAAAGAAAAACAGGCGAGTAGCAGCGAAGGCGGTCGACCGACCGAAGATCCTGGTCGACCGACCACAAAGCAGGACCCAAAAATTTTACCTGAACAGGAAAGTGGTCGACCGACCGAAGAAACTGGTCGACCGACCACTGAAGCAGAACCCGAAGTTCCCTTTCGTCCAGATTTGCCGAATAACTTGCGGGATTTTCTTTTCCGGGGTGACAAGACCCCCAGGTTTTTAAAAAGGGCTGCAAATACTGAGTCCTCAGCTGCTCCCTTCCCAGAAAGACTCGTGCCTTCAAAGGATCAGGTATCTTTTGACAAATTTAAAGATGTGATTCGTTCATTAAATGTTCAAGTCCCGTTTTTAGAATTAGTTCAACAAGTCCCCTCCTATCTTAAATTTATGAGACAGCTTTTGTCCAGAAAAAGGTCTCTAGAAAAGGTCGAGTCGGTGGCCCTCACTGAAGAGTCATCTAGCTTTTTGTCACATGTCATTGCCCCTCATAAATTAGAGGACCCTGGTAGTTTTTCTGTCCCCTGTAATATAGGTACCTTCCCAGTTAAGAAAGCTTTATGCGACTTAGGTGCTAGTATAAGTGTCATGCCCCTAAGCGTTGCCTTAAAACTAGGAATGACCGAATTTGCAGTGACCAGTATGACAGTCCAAATGGCAGATCGCACATCTATGGAACCTATATGGGTGTTGGAAAACATTCCTGTACGTATTGACAGGTTTTTCTTCCCAGTTGACTTCGTAGTTTTGGACATCCCAGAGGATGCCCATATACCTATAATTCTAGGAAGACCTTTCCTTCACACTGCAGGTGCCATTATAGATGTAGGCACTGGGACTCTAACCTTCAAAGTAGGCAAGCATTCTATTATCTATGGCCTATCTTATAGGAAAAAGGATGTTATGACCCCCATCACATGTAATGCTATCACTTCTGAGAAGAAGTATGAGGTCATCACTACTTCTCCCACTTTATTACCTGTTCCTGTATCTGTTTTTACACCTCCGCCCCAGATTGGGAGCAGTAGGGAGGACACTTCTATTATGACTATTGCAGGAATTGGTTTGGGGAAACCCAAAGTGAAGGAAGTCATCATCCAGAGAGGAGGAATGGGATGTCTAAGCTATGAAGAAGATGAGGACCCAGACGTCGTGGATCGGGAAGAGAAGAAGAAGAGGAGGCAAGTTCAAGAGGAGAGACCGTCGCATATGCTTTGCGACGGCGGAAAGAAGATGTGTGTTGCTACTAAAGCGAAAACCGTGGAGACTACGGCATGCCGTCAGAAGCCGTGGTCGGATATCTTCCGCATCTTTAGCGGATAGTTGTTTTAAGTTGCAGTTTTTAAGACAATTTATTTTTTGTTGTGTGAGACTTTTTAGTTTGGCTTGCTCATAGTTTTAGATCCTTTCCTTTGTGTTTGAGTAGTTAAGAATTTAGAATCGTTTTTGGCATCTCGCGCATTGTTGGGCGCACGTACTTTCTTGCTTTTTCAGATTTTACGAAGAAACGAAGACCTCCGGGACGCAGAGGGTCGACCGACCAGAAACATCAGTCGGTCGACCTACTGTCACTGTATCGCTAAATTTTCTGTGGTTCACAGGAGGTCGACCGACCAGAAACATCGGTCGGTCGACCTACTGTCCGCTGCGGTCTTTCGCTTCTCTTCCTTGGAAATCGCGAGATTGACTTGGTTACTTGAGTGGCACTGCTGGCCACCAAAACCTCCCAGCTTACGCTCGTTCGGGGAGGTTTTTCTCATGCGCTTCATAATCCTGTGAGTTCTTTCCAGTTTTTCCTTAGTTTTAATTACTTGCATTTCCTTTTAATTTTCTGAAACCCTTACTTAGGCTAATGCACAATGGCGACATTGTGCGGGTTGGTTTGGGGAATGGTTTCGTGTCACATGCATTACATTCTGTCACACGTTTATTGCATTAATTGCATTTCCGTATTGCACTGTTCTTTTCTTTATTTTCCTTACATATACAAGAAAAATACAAAAAAATGAAAAAAATTCAAAAAAATTCCAAAAAAATGCACGTTTATTTTAGCATATAGGTCGAGTCGGAACGAAAGTATTTCAAGGATGATTTTGCTATCTTACATGTTTATGCCTTTACCTTGCCTTGTCAACTTGTTTTAGTATGAGAGTCTTTCGCATATCTACGAGTTTTTGTCAACTTGCATATCTTGAGACTTGACTTATAACTTGGCAACCTACTATACATTCTTTGATTTAGAGCTTATTTCCTGGTTTCATTCTTAAATCAGTTGTCTAGGATGTGAGTAGTACTCCCCTTGGAACATGTTACATCAATATGCATAAACATGAACTTGAATTGTTATATACTTGTTTTACTTTCTCGTTTTGTGAGTCTTGATACGTGCATTTGGGATCCCTTTTCTCATATTTACCCATAAGCTTCACATAGCCAAAATTGCTTTTTTATTTCCCCAAAAACTACATCCCATACTTAGCCTACCCTTCCAAGCTAGTATTTGTGGTCTTTGGTTTAATTTTTGAGGCATCTTGGTTTATATGCTATCTTGAGCAAAAAAAAGAACAGAAAAATTCAGAAAAAGAAAAAAAAACGAAAAAATTCGGAAAACACAGGAAGTCAGTCGACCGACCACCTTCATAGGTCGGCCGACCAACTAACATCATCAGAATGAAAAAAAAAATCGTTCCAAAATCCCTTTCTTTTATATGTTATCACTCCCGTACCTCATTCAAAATATTTGGGAGTCCTTTCTTATATTCAATGTGAGAGTTGTGCCACAAAAAGAGCACTTCCTTAATATCAAAAGTTGTGAAATTTGTTGTTGGGAACCGGTTTTACTAGCTTGGCTACTAACCCCACATATCCAAAAACATCTTGACCACTTTTTACCTTTTACCTCACATATCTTTCATTACCTCGATTGCATGTATCTAAGTCACTTAATGGATTTGTTTTATATAGTTGTAGAATTTTTGTTCATGTTAGATTACAGGCATGTTTCCATGGGTCGTAGTTAGGTGAGTGTCATGACAAATATACTTCTTTCTATCTTTTACATATACTCACCCTTTGCTTCATGAGTGTCTCGAGCGTACCGCGAGAGTCCATGGTATAAAGTCTCTATAGTCTCTAGTGTTGCAAGTTTGACAACACCATAACTCGTTTGCATGATTTAAATACTTTCTCATTTTGTACTTGGCATTGGTTTAGGCTTACATGTAAATTTCGCTCTGAGATTGAAATCGTTCCATTAGTTAAGATCGAGTCTATTTCTTGCTTGAGGGCAAGCAAGGGTTTGGTTTGGGGAATTTGATGCGTGTCTATTTTATGATGTTTTTCATCTATTTTTACACGCATTTGGTCGCTCATTTACGATGTTTTAGCCCTTATTTCCCAACAATCGTGTACTTTCGTATTTTTATGCACTTTTGCAGATTTATGCGGAAAATGGACGATTTAGCACCAAATCCTTATCCTCAAGTCTTTTGCATAATTAAGGAATAACGAAAGGTCAACTGGAATCCATATTTAAAGTGCCAAAAGTCAAAACAAGAAGAAATCCGAAGATTTTCGTACGGAGGCGGTCGACCGACCAGCTAAACGGGTCGGCCGACCAGGCCTGATGTTCATAAAAGTCCAAATTTCAAGAAAGCCCGAGAAATCAATTGAGTCCATACTCTTATTTTCGGAAATAAATTAGAATTAGAGTATTTAGGAAACTCTTATTTTTCTACCTATATAAACTAATCTTGTGATTAGGGTTAGATATCTTTAGACTATCGATCATTCTTTTATCATATCTCTTAGAATCTAGTTCTTATCAATTTCATATAGTTGAGTTTTAGTTTCAAGTTTATTATTCAAGAATTCTCAAGCATTCAATAAAGTTTATTCCGTTCTGCCTTAATTCCAATTGTGGTAATTACCCCTTTAATCTAGCTTTTATTATTGTTCTTATTACTTTTGCATTCAATTAAGATAGAAATCCCAAGCTTTATTGAATCTTGCAGGCTTAGATTATTTATTATGTTCACCATGTTTAATCCCGTTTTCATAATCGTCTTAACAATCATGAGTAGCTAATTTTCATATGTTAGGATGTAGGGGATAATTTGCATGGTAGAATAAAATCCGAAACCGACTTGTAGCAGAGCCACGGTCGGCCGACTCAAATAGTGGGTCGGTCGACCGAGGCTGTGGTCGTCCGACTGGAGTAGCTGGTCGGTCGACCACTCGCGTTTGTATCCCGTTTCGTCTTTCCTTGTTGACTATAACACCCTGCAATGAAACTGAAAGGAGACTTGTAGGACGTTAGTAATGACCTACCCAAGATTGAAAAATACGGGAAGGGCATTGGTTTACACCTTAAGACGGCTAGGTTACTCAAGACTGAAAGGTATGTGACCTAGGATTTAGGAATCACCCTTATTGTTGACACCCAATAATTGTGAGACCTAGGAACTAATAGCATAGGCCGAAAGGAGCTATTAGGTTGCATAGACCTAAAAAGATATGTTACACCCCCTTACGCGACTGCAATACATGTTGACCTTAGGATTTATTTTACCTTAGCTATTTATTACCCAAACATCCTAGCATCCATTTTTATTATATTTTATTCTCATCTTTTATTATTTGTTTATTTTAATCTTTGCCTTAGACTTAGTAATCAACCAATTTAATCCCCCAGAATTGTTACTTTAAACATTCACATCAAACAATAAACATTCCCCACCTCCTTGTGGTTCGACCCTGACTTTCACTATCTATTGTTAAAGTTAGGAATTATAAATTTTATCTTTGGTACCCTCAACGACGGGCATCAATCAACGCACGAGAAGGCTATAGGTATTTCATCACTTTCACGGATGATTTGAGTAGATATGGCTATGTCTACTTAATGAAACATAAAAGTGAATCCTTTGACAAGTTCAAAGAATTCCAGAATCGGGTTCAGAACCAACTGGGAAGAAAGATTAAAGCACTTCGATCTGATCGTGGTGGCGAGTATCTTTCACACGAGTTTGATCAACACCTTAAAGACTGTGGTATCGTTCTACAGTTAACTCCACCTGGAACACCACAATTAAATGGTGTGTCCGAACGGAGAAATCGAACTCTACTTGATATGGTTCGATCCATGATGAGTCACACCGTTGTGCCTGATTCATTGTGGGGCTATGCTCTTTTGTCGGCCGCTCTAATACTTAACCGAAGTCCGTCTAAAGCTGTTGACAAGACTCCATACGAATTATGGAAGGGAACGATCCCTAACTTGTCCTTTATTCGGGTTTGGGGCTGCGAGGCTTATGTCAAGTGGAGACACGAGGATAAGCTCGGCCCGCGATCAGTCAAAACATACTTTATAGGCTATCCAAAAGGAACATTTGGTCATTACTTCTACTCGCCAACCGAACAACGTGTTTTTGTTGCGGCTAGTGCGACGTTCTTAGAGAAACAATTTCTCGAGAACAAGTCGAGTAATAGAACCTTAGATCTATCGGAGATTCAAGAACCAACTACCGAGCAACCATTGGAGGAAACAGTTCCTTCAACCGAGGCTGCGGTAGTTATTCCTGAGGAACCTAGGAGGTCGGGAAGAGTCTCTATTCCTCCGGACAGATACATTGGTATGGTCGAGGAACATGACATAGATGACGTCTTACTCCTAGAGGGTAATGAACCCACAACCTATAAAGGTGCCATGACTAGTTCTAACTCAAAGCTATGGCTAGAAGCCATGCAATCCGAGATGGACTCCATGTGTGAGAACAACGTGTGATATCTTGTGGACCTACCTGCAAAGGTACGTCCCCTTCATTGCAAATGGCTTTACAAAATAAAGTATGCAGTGGAAGGACAACAAGATATCCACAAGGCAAGACTAGTTGCTAAAGGTTTCACCCAAGTGTCAGGCTTGCACTACGATGAGATTTTTGCACCCGTAGTCATGTTGCGTTCCATTCGGATTATCTTAGCGATCGCCGCATTTCATGACTATGAAATCTGGCAAATGGACGTTAAAACCGCCTTCTTAAACGGTTATTTGGAGGAAGAGTTGTACATGGTACAGCTCGAGGGTTTTATTGATCCAGAACACCCTAAGAAAGTTTGCAAGCTTAAGCGTTCCATCTATGGACTTAAGCAAGCATCACGGAGTTGGAATCATCGCTTCGACCACGTGATAAAAGAGAATGGGTTTATTCGATCAGTCGAGGAACCATGTCTCTATATCAAGTCGAGTGGGAGCAAGATTGTCTTCATAGTACTGTATGTCGATGACATACTCTTGATTGGGAATGACATACCTCTCCTTTCTTCGGTTAAAGCATGGTTGAAAAATCATTTCCAGATGAAATATCTGGGAGAGGCACAAAGAATTTTGGGCATCCGTATCTACAGGGATAGATCACGACGGATGTTATCTCTCAGTCAGGAGTCTTATATAGATAAGATTCTAGAGAGATTCAGCATGACGAACTCCAAGAAAGGGTTCCTTCCTATGACTACTGGGCTTCACTTGAGCAAGACTCAAGAAGCTAAGACATTGGAAGAGAAAGAGCGCATGAGTCGGATTCCTTATGCTTCTGCTATAGGATCAATCATGTATGCCATGATATGCACACGTCCAGACGTTGCATAAGCATTGAGTATGACAAGCCGATTCCAAGCTCATCCAGGTGAACAACACTGGATGGCCGTAAAAAACATTTTTAAGTACCTATGGAGGACTAAAGATTGGGGATTGACTTACGGAGGCGACTCGACGCTCTGCGCCATGGGTTACGCAGATGCTAGCTTCCAAACTGATCGAGACGACTCGAAATCTCAGTCTGGATTCGTTTTTACTCTTAATGGCGCTGCTGTCAGCTGGAAAAGTTCTAAACAAAGTGTTACAGGAGATTCTACGACTGACTCCTAGTACTATGCCGCTTCGGAAGCAGCTAATGAAGCGATATGAATGCGTCAATTCTTACAAGGACTATCAGTAGTGCCTAGTTCGAATGACCCAATCACCGTTTATTGTGACAATAAAGGTGCCATCTTCCAAGTTAAGGAGCATAAGTCTAGCAGCAAAGCTAGACATGTACAACGGAAAGCTCATCTAATCAGAGATTACGTGGAGCAAAAGGAGATATTCATTGATAAGATCGCTACGGATGACAACATAGCTGATCCTCTCACAAAAGCATTACCACGTGATAAGCATGAAGGGCGCATTAATTCCATGGGAATCAGATGTGTTCCTAAGTTGTAGTACTCTTTTATGAATTCATGTTATAATTCATTGTCTTGTGTACTCTATTACAACCTCATTGTTATGATATTTAATGTTTTGTTTTTCATGTGGAATTGTACGCCAATTTTGAACACCACAAAGTGAACTGATTAACATTACATCGTTTTGGTCCTTGATTACCCACTTGAGCTGATAACTCAGGTAATCATTTTGTGACGTTGGTTGATGGTGGGTTCAACGAGCCATAAGTCAAATAGTTGACTGACCAATCACAAAGGTGAGTTATACGGATATCTCGTAGGACACCCCGTGACAACGTTATGGAGTCCTAAATGTTTTATAACATTGGGTGCCAGGTCGTGGATAGGACCTCCATAGTGTTCCTTAGAGTCGAGCCTTTTGACTTTCAACTGTCTCTTGAGATTAAGGCAGAATTTGGGTAACTTTGGTTTCTTTCCCACGGTCTTCTGTAACAGGGGCCAAGAGGATTTTTTCTGGGTTATTTCATGCTGCGCTTACATCTGCAGGATTCGAGTTGAGGGAAATATCCAAACCCTTATAAGGATTTTATCATTTCTCAGGGCCACTCGAGGAGTAGTAACTGAAATGCATGGCCATGCTCGAATACAGATTCGTTTTATCAGTTAAGTTACTCTCTAGTCGGGGAAACCACTCTTGATACAGATCGCTTGTGAGATACGACCTTTGCGAATGCGGATTTGCAAATTGTCTTACATTGAATGGGAGAAATTTTAAAAGGATATGAGAATCGGTTATCGCACCTACACTTGTACGGACAAGTGGGAGTTTGTTGGAGCCTTGTGTCCTCCACATGTAGTGTGATAACGTCATTGCACATACCCTTGTACGGACAAGTGGGAGATTGTTGGGGCTGGTGTCCTTGACAGTTAGTACAATGACTTACTAAATCTCTTAAAGGATCACAAGGGCATACTTCAGTATTATTATCAGTTGATCCACGTTTATCAATAACGGTTGGCTTGCTAGATAAGTTTGACGTTATTGTCATACGGATGGCGGTGATCAACTGGTCCCTATACATCACACCTATAGGACACGTTTGAGAGATGTGAAGGTATGAAAATACAGTCACATTTATGCCGGATACGACTAAACAGTTAGTCAGATGTATTGACTATTAAATTAGTCAATGAGATGTTGAGATTATTATTTAATACGGATTAAATAATTTTAAGCTAATACGGATTACGTGATTAATTCGTAAAATTAAATATAAACGGTTATATTTAATTAAATATTGAATTTGCGTATTAATATAAACAGTTATATTAATTTGGCCAGTTATACAATATCGTATTTTGTCAGACCATTTATTGATGTTATCAAATGCATTAGTATCTGATAACATGCATACGATTTATAATAAATACCCGCGAATAAAATTTAACAAAACGGGTCGAATCACGCAAGGGAATAAGGTAAGAGTGGAAAAAGCCCACCCTTGCCCTAAACCCATTCGGCCGACCGAGTAAATACAAAAGGAGAGTTGTTCTCCTTTTGTCAACTACTGGTTAATTCATAATTCTCACAATTAGGGTTTTGAGAGCATCCCTCTCCCAAAACCTCAGATCTTACATCAAAACCTCACAAAACTCTCCCCATATTGCAAGGCAATTGGAGAGCCTTTCTAGCACACGCGACATCATCTTAAACAAAGTCTTGGGTGCAAGTTATAGGAGGGGATTTACTTTAATTCATGTTCTTAGGCCAATTCAAGCAAGGACCCAAGGTTGTAATTCTTTTCATGTTTTTATTAACTTATGACTATAATCACAATTGTATATTTCGTTATAATCCTTCATGTTTTAGGGCGAATACATGTTTTATTCCCACAAGTGGTATCAGAGCCAAGGCCACGAAATTTTTACTTTTGTGTTTTTCATAAGTTTTATTTAAAAATTTTGAACATCGCGTTCTGTTGCCATGTCGGTCGATCGACCCACTGTTGCGGTCGGTCGACCGACTCTCGCGTGTGTTTTCTGTTTCGGCAGTTTTCTTTTTGTGAGTCATCGATCTTGTTTTCGATTCCTGTTTACATATTGTTAATTAATAGATATTTTTAGCAATATGTATATTTTATTGTTGTTTAATTTTGATTTACACGTTTTATATCAAAGGTAAATACTTGTTTTGGTTTTAAAGTGCAGTGAGTTTTTCCAGTTTGGTGGTCGGTCGACCTGGTTGATAGGTCGGTCGACCTCGGTGCTGTTACAGGAAGTTTTTTATGACTGGCAGATGGCCGGTCGACCCCGAGGTGAGGTCGGTCGACCACGTCTCTGTAACAGGCGTTCTTTTTTCCGAAAATAACTTGTTTTATTTTCCCTTGGCCTTTACTAATATACTCACAAAACTCTCCCCATATTGCAAGGCAATTGGAGAGACTTTCTAGCACACGCGACATCATCTTAAACAAAGTTTTGGGTGCAAGTTATAGGAGGGGATTTACTTTAATTCCTGTTTTAGGCCAATTCAAGCTAGGACCCAAGGTTGTAATTTTTTTCATGTTTTTATTAACTTATGACTATAATCACAATTGTATATTTCGTTATAATCATTCATGTTTTAGGGCGAATACATGTTTTATTCCCCACAGGGTGGAAGATTACGGCGGTGGGAGGAAGGAGGCGCGTGAGGGAGTTGACGGCGTGAGTTGAGGAAGTGAGGCGTGCGGTGGGTGTCGCGGTGGAGGGTATTAATGTTGGTGGGAGTACATGAGAGAAGAGAGAGTTAGAGAGAGAAGAGAGAGTTGGAGGAGGCAGTTGAATGAATGAGGGAGGGGATTAGGGTTTGTGTCTCTTTTATATCTAGTCTGTTTATTTTGTTTTAATCTCAACCCTTCATTTGTTTTGATCTAAGAGCTAGTATTAGAACTCAAGGACTGAACACTAGATGGTGGACTCATTTGATATATAAATATATATATATATATATATATATATATATATATATATATATATATATATGGGATCATGGAAGTATGAGTTATATATTTGAGTAATGAGTATTAATGAAGGAAATAGGGAAATATCACGCGTAAAAATAAACTAGCTGGTGGCGGGGCTCGAACCTCCGACCTGGAGGTTAAGAGTCAGACAGTATAACAAACTAAGTTATTCTAGCTTATTGATAAATATAACTTCAGTGATATAAATATTGGGTAATATTTTAAGTGCAAAAGTCACAACAATATTCGTTTCTAATATAAATATTTGTTAATTATATAAATATTTTTTTCATTTTCTTTGTTTTTTTATGTACCACGTTTAATTGTATTTTTTCCGGTATCATTTTTTTTAAACAATTTTTTTTAATATCACGTTTTTTTAATAACAGGTTGTTTATTGTAAGTTGTGATATTGTTTTGTATAACGTCTGATATTGTATCAAAGTCATAAAAAAAATATCACCTTTTTTTCATCACTTTATTCTTTTCTTATTTTTTTTTGTTTTTTTATGTATCACGTTTTTTTATGTTTTTTCAGTATCACTTTTTTTAAAAGACACATTTTCTTGGTATCAGGTTTTCTTTAATAACACGTTGTTTAGTGTCAGTTGTGATATTGTTTAGTATAGCGTGTGATATTGTTTATTATAACGTGTGATATTGTTTAAAACGCATTAAATTAATCAATACTGCGACGAAAATTGTTGTTAACAACGTGTGATATCAACGTGTTATATTAAACAATATCACGTTTTTTTTAATATTGGTTTTTTTTTCTTTTCATACCACTTTTTTTACGCTAAACAATATCACACGTTATACAAAACAATATCACAACTTACAAAAACAACGTTATATTATTTACTATAACATACACAATAATCATGTTACTCAATATCACAACAATATCAAAATATACTAACAACAATATCACTACATAATGAAAACAATATCACAAATAAGATTATCCTTGATTTTAAATTTTTTAACCACATCATCATAACATACACAATAATCATGTTACTCAATATCACAACAATATCATAATATACTAACAACAATATCACTACATACTGAAAACAATATCATAAATAAGATTACCGTGTTTATAAAAAAAGTGATATTGAAAAAAACACAAAAAATACGTCATACATAAAAAAAAAAACAAAAATAAATAAGAAAAGAAAAAAGTGATGTTGAAAAAAAGGTGATAATTTTTTATATGACTTAGATACAATATCAGACGTTATACAAAACAATATCACAACTTCCAATAAACAACGTGTTATTAAAAAAACGTGATACTAAAAAAAAATTGTTTAAAAAAAATGATACCTTGAGAAAAAACACAATTAAACGTAATACATAAAAAAAACAAAAAAAAAATAAGAAAAGAAATATTTATCTATATATATATATATGTATATAGAGATTGCATCGTGTGAGGTCTATGATCTTAAATGAGGATTAAGGTCTACTTGTAGATCCAAATAAGAACCATTAGATCAACAAGAAGAACCATGAGATGATGCCACGTGGATTACAGTTTCAGCCAAAAACCAAAAACTACACCTGTGGGAGTCGATCCCGCTACAACAGGATCCAAAGACCGTAACTTTACCAAATCAGCCACAGCATCTTTGATGATTCTTATAATATTGTACTATATTTATTACATGATATTTAAAGTACAATTCCTGGTCAGATTTAAGCAAAAAACATAAGTGCACCATTGGGGGTCGAACCCGAAACCTCGGGTTTCTTATATAAGAGGCTTACCCATTGTTCCATATACATTTTACTGATTAGTTTCATACTGTAAAAGATTTATAGAATTTTATATGAGGTCTTTATTTGGAATTAACTGAACAAGTATTCCTATTTCGCATCAATTTCTTATTTATTCTTCTGTCTTCTACTTTGAGTTACCTTGTTAATTGCTTCTTCTCGAAATGTTTTTTTACTCGAAATGTTTTTTTCGGATTTTTTTTTTGTTCTCGACATTTTTTTTCGAAATGTTTTTTTCGAAAATTATTTTTTCTTGAATTTTTTTTTTTCATTTTTTTTCCCTTTTTTTCGTAATATTGTTTTGAAGAATCCGTGATATTGTATTAAGTAACTTGTGCTATTGTAATAAAAAAATTTGAGAAAAACGGATTCACTCTTCCCCTCTAGGATGTCTTTTGATTTTTTATGCCGTTTGAATGACAATAAGAAGGGAAAGAGTTTACGGTTGGATTAAGATTTTAGGATACTCGGTCCCAAAAAGAAGGGTTCACTCTTCCCCTCTAGGGTGTCTTTTGATTTTTTATCCCGTTTGAACGAATATAGGAAGGGAAATGTTTAGGGTTGGATTAGGCGGATCCGCGGTAGGATACACATCTCTAAATGCGTAGATACACATCTTTAAATGCGTAGATACACATGGCTAAATGCGTAGATACACACCTCTAAATGCGTAGATACACATGGCTAAATGCGTAGATACACATCTCTAAATGCGTAGATACACACTTTTAAATGCGTAGATACACATGGCTAAATGTGTAGATACATATGGCTAAATACGTAGATACACATCTCTAAATGCGTAGATACACATTTTTAAATGCGTAGATACACATGTCTAAATGCGTAGATATACCTTTAAATGCGTAGATACACATTTCTAAAGGCGTAGATACACATGTTTGAATGCGTAGATACACATGGTTAAATGCGTAGATACACATCTCTAAATGCGTAGATACACATATCTAAATGCGTAGATACACATCTTTAAATGCGTAGATACACATGTCTAAATGCGTAGATACACACCTGTAAATGCGTAGATACACATGGCTAAATACGTAGATACACATCTCTAAATGCGTAGATACACATGTCTAAATGCGTAGATACACACCTTTAAATACGTAGATACACACCTTTAAATGCGTAGATACACATGTCTAGTAGATACACACATTTAAATACGTAGATACACATGACTAAATGCGTAGATACACATCTCTTAATGCGTAGATACACATGTCTAAATGCGTAGATACACACTTTTAAATGCGTAGATACACATGGCTAAATGCGTAGATACACAAGACTAAATGCGTAGATTCACGCACCTTTAAATGCGTAGATACACATGACTAAATGCGTAGATACATATGTCTAGCAGATAACACACTTTTAAATATGTAGATACACATGGCTAAATGCATAGATACACATCTCTTAATGCGTAGATACACATGTCTAAGTGCGTAGATACACATCTCTATATGCGTAGATAAACATCTTAAAATGTGTAGATACACATAGCTAAATGCGTAGATACACATATCTGAATGCGTAGATACACACCTTTAAATACGTAGATACACATGGCTAAATGCGTAGATACACATCTCTTAATGCGTAGATACACATGTCTAAATGCGTAGATACACATCTCTAAATGCGTAGATACACACTTTTAAATACGTAGATACACATGGCTAAATGCGTAGATGCACATCTCTTAATGCGTAGATACACACCTTTAAATACGTAGATACACATGGCTAAATGCGTAGATGCACATCTCTTAATGCGTAGATACACACCTTTAAATATGTAGATACACATGGCTAAATGCGTAGATACACACCTCTAAATGCGTAGATACACACCTCTAAATACGTAGATACACATGGCTAAATGCGTAGATACACTTGACTAAATGCGTTGATACACACCTCTAAATGCGTAGATACACAACTTTGAATGTATAGGTACACATCTCGAATTTTTTTTATCGATACAAGAAAAACGAAGAAGAAAATTTTCGAAAAAATTTCCGAAATTTTTTTTTCTCGAAATTTTTTTCATTACAATAGCACAAGTTACTCAATACAATATCACGGGTTCTTCAAAACAATATTCCAAAAAAAATGAAAAAAAAATTCGGATAAAAAAATGAAAAAAAATATTCGGGAAAAGAACCTGAAAATAAGCAAATTGAATTGAAAATGTTTCTGTCATAATTATTATACAATATCATAATAATCAACAAAGACTTGGTGGTCCATTGGTTTAGATGCTTGTCTTTGAAACTGGAGGTCTGGTGTTCGACCCCTAGTCGTGACAATTTTGATTTTTACTGAGTAGAAGAGCCTGGAGTCTTAA